>JADDOH010023170.1:0-449191 GCA_016648135.1 Agrypnia vestita | reverse complement strand
TTATCGTCCTTTTAACTACAATTTCTATATGATCTTTTTATTTGATAGTACCATCTATGGTATTTAATAAATTTGAAAAATGGTATTCTATATACACTGTATAAATGCTAAGTATAGTTTTTTTAGAATTTATGCTACAATATATTCTTTGAATTTATAATAATAACAGAGAGTAGAAAATTTGTTGAACGATGAAAATTGAATCTAAAATGAACTGGACTATTCGTTCGTTCAGTAAAGTGAACTGTTCAAAAATAACAGTTCATTAGCGATTCATCTCTAGTCGCCGTCGGCGGTTTGACAAATGCCATTTACTAATTGCTTCCCGTCCTAGATAGGGGTACCAGGACCATGAACCGTGCTGTCCAAGATGTTCTTGACGTCAAGTCCGAGCCAAGATCTGCCGCCGAGAGCGGCGATGAAGAGTTCTCGGCTGATATAGACATATCGTATCCCGACATCAAGCAGGAGTGCTCGGAGTACTCCAGGAAGGCTGACCAACGCGCCGGTAAGCAGTTTATTCATTCCTGGTTCATTCTCAGTGATGTGAAATGCGCGCACCTGATGTGACCGTTTAAGGCCAGTGCCACATTGTGCGGATCTTCCGTCACCACATCACCAAAGCAAATGGACCGACCGACCGTCCGCGCGGTGTGCTTGATAAGCGCACATTATGTGGAAAGATATTGGCGACGAAGGTCCGCGCAGTGTGGTGCTGGCCTGAGGTGCATGAAAAGAAAATAGCCTAAGCTACGGTTAAAAACCAGATTTAGAAAATGTTATAGCACTGCGCATTTGGTGTGACAGATGCCATAGACAATACCTACATAAATATGCTCACTAGAGACGAATGTTAAACAGATAATATTAAAATAAAATAACTCTACATTCTTTCAATCATCCATTGTACAGATTTTTAATTGTTTTTGTGAATACATTTGTTTTTATATGATTTTTTACCCGTTTTTGGCTTCGTATAAATTCCCGTCAAATCACTGTCATTCATATATGGTTTCTTAGACGACGTAACGCTGAGTTTGATTTCGTGGTTCGACAACAAGAACGTGAATATTCTCTCAGCGTCTGTGAGCAGAGAACCAACAACAACAAAACGGAGATATTCTCGAAATTAAAAACAGTGTAAGGAAGGACTTCTCCACAAGCTGTCGATGTATATAACCGGCATATGGGAGGTGTCAATTTGCTGGATTCAATGCTTGTTATTATAGAATTAAGTTGCGATTTCGCAAATGGTACAAAAGAATTTTCTTCCACATGATAGACTTGTGCATTGTAAACGCTCAGCTTTCACGGCACAACGTCAATCAAAACGAGTACCTACATTCTGCTTTTTAACCCTAGAAAGCTAACCTCCGTCGAATCGACGGGCATCGTTAAGAAAAATGGCGGTCTCTGTTTAACGGTGAATCCGAATGTTTTGTCTTAGCTAGCCAACTCGGTCGCCAGTGAGGTCGCTGCAGTGGCACACGCATCAGGCAGATAAGTGTTATAGTTTTCAAGATACTTGATCTTTGCCCGTCGTTTCGACGGATGGTTAGCTTTGCCGTTAGTTTTTTCTTTGAGTGTGCGTGTACATTTTTGACTTAAGTTGTGGTTATTATAGATTTCTACCATATCTTCATTATATAATGATGCAATATCGAAGTTAGTAAATCAAGAGTATAACGAATGGGGACCCACCACTTTCCCAGGGCCGTTCTATGAGCCGACGGCTCCCATATCGGCCCTACTCTTGCGTCGCCAGATTGACATTTTTCTTATTTAAAGCCATCCCCGTGCGGCGCCCGTGTATAGGGCGAACGCCGCAAGGTTCTGGCAGCAAAAAACCCATTCGTTGTCCCCTCCACCAAGAACTTTCTTTATTAAATCAAATACAAATACAATAAAATTAAAAGCATATAAAAGAAATAGATTTGTGCAGCGGAATAAAAGTCAGAAGTAGAAAAACTAAAGCAAAGAAAAATAGAAATAAAATCAGGTTAAATACAAAATCAAAATAAAAAGAAGATAGCAAAATAGTAACATAAAACAGTATAAGCGAGGAAGAAAACAGGTTAAATTCATAAGCAAAAATAGCAACAAAATAGTATCATAAATTATCCAAGAAAAGAAATTTAAGATATAAAAACAGGTTAGAAAAGAAGCAGAGTAGTGATACACAAAGCATACGACAGTGGAGCCGTCACACAAGAAGTTGGAGAGAAGGATCTGGTGGAAGGGACAGTGGATATGTGGGTTTTTTGGATTTAAACGACACTCCCAACAGGGAGGGACGCATACAAAAGGATAGGAGTTCAGTTCTTGACGCCCGCAGGATCCACGGTCATAGCAGATAGCTCACCCACGAAGCAGATCCCAGCGCGAAATCCACGTCCGAGCATAGGCTCGAAAGAGTTTGAGATTATTACCTTTTTTAATAAGGTCATCGTTTCTAGGTGAACGATGCCCCACTCCTTCCAACTCGCTTAGCATCTCCTCTCTCGCGTCATTCAGCATCGAGCACTCCCAAAGAATGTGCCCCGGAGTCTGTCTCACACACTCGCAAGCACACCACGGGTCCTCAGCGAGTCCAAGATCAAACAATTTGCTCCTAAACTCACCATGGCCCGCGATGAGCTGCATAGCATAGTGGTCAAGCTCCGGAGGACCCTCCTTGCCCATGTCGCATGCGGCAACTCTAGGGAGAAAGGAGTAAGTCCATCTCCCCTGGGTGGCCGCGTCCCATCTCTCTTGCCACTTTCGCAACATAACAGTTCTAACCCTCTCGCACAGTTCCCGGTATCTAGTATCCGAAGGGCTGAATATCTCACCATATAGTTCAATATCCAGCCCTTGCCTCAGAGAGCCCCGAGCCTTGGCCTCTATTACCTGCAAGTCAGCCGGCAGCACGCCGGCCAACACAGGCAACGCTGAACTCGATGTTGTCCGATATGCCTCAGTCAGGGCAAGTAGAGGAATTCGCTGTCCTCGATTTAGGGCCGACGATATGACCAGAGTGTCCAGACGGTGCGCCCAGACACGGGCCGCGTACGTGATTTGACTCACGTACACCGCCCGATATATCCGGCGCACCGCCGGAGACCTCAGTCCCCAGTCCGCAACACTGACACGTTTGACCGATAAGAAAAAGTTTGAGGCTCTTTCAGACACCGCCTTGACGTGCGCCAGGAAGGAGCCCGACGTGTCCATCCAGACACCCAAGTACTTAACTATATTCTCGAATTTAACTTTTTGTCCGTTCAATTTTATTATCGGGTCCCTCTCGAAGCGACCCCGTAACATCATGGCGACAGTCTTTTGAGGCGCGAGAGTTAGCTTGTTTCTTATGCACCAGTCGCTGATCATTCCAAGTGCCTTGTTCGCCCTACGCACTAATTCGCGCCGACTCTCACCAGACACCAGTAGCAGAGCGTCATCCGCGTATGCGATCAGTGTGCAACCACATGGCAAAGGCAGAAGAAGAAGATCGTCAAAGAGAATCTTCCACAGAGTTGGGCCGAGCATAGAGCCCTGTGGGCAGCCCATATCCGTGTCTCTGGTGACACTTGTCCCGCCATAGATCAAGGTAGCGTGTCTGCCACTTAGGTAGCTCTTCAATATTTCGAAGAGATACCTAGGGCACAGCCTCACCTTCAGCTTGGTCAGGATCATATCCCACCATGCGTTGTCAAACACTCCGGATATGTCCAGGAAAACACCCATAGCGTATTTCGTGGACACATTGCCAACCCAGTCCTGTGTATATAAAATGGCGTGCTCCGTGGACATCTCTCTAACAAAGCCAAACTGCCGGTCGCAGGCAGGCGAGAGTGTTATCTCAAGCCTGTTGCGAATCAGAGTCTCGTACACCTTCCCGATACCGGGAAGGAGCGTGATAGGCCGATACGCTCCTGGGTCTGACCGCAGTTTACCGTTGTTTTTTGGGATGACACACAGCAGGCCATCCTTCCAAGATGCTGGGAACGTTCTCGCACCTATGCACGCATTAAACATGCATACCACCTCTGGTTTGGCAATCTTCCACACTTGTTTGATAATCACACCGGTGATCCTGTCCACGCCCGGAGCCTTCCTCGCACCAAGGTTCCTTATAACGCTGTCAACCTCAGCCACCGTTACCAAGGGCGGATCACTGCTGTCATTCAGCATGAGACTGGATGGGACCCCAGCCATCAATCGGACTTGCCTATGATGGTCGGTATCCCGCCCAGCGTCATGCCGCGGAACCAGTTTGTCCAGAAGTCCTCTAACGGTGTCGGCGAGCCCAGTCGTGGTTGACTCTCCAAGGAGTATCCCGGAGAGTACCCGAGCCGACCCCTTACCGGCACCGCCAATGAGCCCTGTAATCTTCCAAGGATCGGCGTTTCCCATCTCCGTGACCCACTTTGTCCAGGATTCTCTTTTTGCCGTTCTTATAGCAGCAGAATATTCGGAGCGTGCTATTCTCAGAGCCTCAGACAAGGCTTGCCTCCCAACAGCATCTATATCACCACGTCTCAACGCATCGCGTCGACGGTATGCACGATGATAAACGGCCCGTAATCTGTATAATTCACCTGTCCACCAAGGGGCCTTGGTTGGTTTACCTGGTCTGGTGCGTCCAAGAGATCGGTCAGCCGCCCTGACAACAGCGTCATTAAACCAATCACCTACCCGGGATGGTTCAGTTATGCACCTTTCGTATAAGTCACGTAATTCTTCTTTCAATCAAATCTCAAACTCTTCCCAGTTCGCGTTCCTTGTTCGGAATCTTCTTTCATTTCTGGGAATGTCGGGGGGGCTTTTATCGATTCTAAAGGATATCAGACGGTGCTCGGTAGCACCCTCGCAGTCCGACACCCTCCAGTCCCGAATCAGCCCGACTACATTATCAGTGCATAATGTGATGTCAATCCAGCTCTCCCCATTGGCGCTGTGAAACGTGCTCATATGCCCAGGAGTGTTCACAATATGGAGCCCTGTTGAGGCAATGAGATCCTCAACAGTGCTCCTGCGCACACCACCGAGGCCATCCGGGCAACGGTCCCCCCAAAGAGGAGAGCGTGCATTGAAGTCACCTCCAACTATCACCATTTTCCCTTTCAATTCGTGCAGACATCGAGCCAGCTCCCGGGCGTGTACCTCGATAGGGTCACCGTATTTAAAATATACTGAGATTATGTAAAGCTCAGAACCGCCTTAGTTGATAGTAGTACACGTTCGATATTCATTTGATAAGTGTTCGAGGTAAAGCGGCTTTAGGATAGCTGTGTCTACAAGGATCCCAGCACCCGGCATGGGACCCTTTTCCAGCATAATCAGCGGAGACTCTATATACGGTGTTCTGCCACGCCAGGTATTCTGCTCCTGGATGAGTGCCATCGGTGAGTCATATTTACGTAGAACTTGTTGCACCTCGAGGGTGGCAGCACGCGACCTGCCGACATTTATCTGCAGGACCGTGCATCCCAGGCGTCTAGCCATAATTGGTCTTCTTGTACTCTAGCTCCACTGCCGCATTGTATGCCGGGCATGTCCGGTCACCCGTTGGATGAGTCGCCATTTTGTTGAATCGCGTACACGTCGCACATTCGGCAGGGGCCTGTTTATTCGGGCATTGCTCGTCATTGTGTCCCTCAGTGGCGCAGTGTCTGCAGGTCTCTTTAGCAGCCTTGCACGCCCTGCTGATATGGCCGTAGAGCTGGCATTTGAAACATCGAGTGGCGCCAATGTAGTCTCGTGCTCTGCATGCGTTCCAGCCAATGAAGCAGTGACCAGAGTCGATGATAATCGATCTGGCTTTCGGCGGTAGAGCGTATACACAATTAACAGAGGGACCATCACGCCGACCAAACATCATTACTCGCTTTGTATTTTTAATAAATTCCTCTTCGGAGACTTCACACTTTCCACTGAGGTTACTGTTATATATTTCTTTTAGTAGGCTGGATTCGTCCTGCTCACGTGGGACATCATATATTACAATACGTGGCAGATGGCCCATCGACTCTCGCACATCTAGTCCTTTGGCCTCAAGTTTGGATTTCGCGGCTAAAATGCTCTTGATTCCCTGAGCCGTCTTGGTTTCAACAAGGATCCCTGCACCTTTCACACGCCGGACCCTGACAGGTTGAAACCCATCGGTCACCGGGTGTAGGGTCGCCATGACTGCACTTTTTGTGGCTTCTGCCGTTTTACCCTCCGGCTCCTTCGGGTATATCACAACGGTTGGCGGTGGTGGACCGGCAACCTTTACAGTGCCATTTATCTTCACTATTTTGCTATTTTTCGCCGCCGCTGCGTACGAAGGCATCGTCAGCCTTACTCCATCGCTCTCGCTGGGGGCCATTGTCGCCTCTTGTATTTTAGAGACCGTTTCCAATGTGGTTTTCAGCTCAGCAAAGCCCTCCTTGAATAGTCTCTTGTAGACTGTTGTTTCACCCTGCAGCCTCTCCGTGTTCGCTACGAGCTCTGACACTAGGACCATTAGGTCGAGATGGCATGCGGTGATCCTGGCCCGTTGGTCACTGTTCAACTTAGGTTTCTCCTCGAAACAGATTTTCTCTACCGTTGTCAACAGGTCTCTAATATGAGTAATATATCCAGGTACTGGCGCAGTGGTGGTCTCTGTGGAGTCCATGTCCTGAGTCGGTGCTAACGACATCAAAGATTCCTCCAGTCGTTTTAGTTTCTTGGCTCTTCGGCCGCTGGGAGCTGGCACTAGGATTTCTTCCGTTAGTCTCCTCGGTGACAAGTCGCCAGGCATCGACGAAGATCTCGCTTCCCTATGTGGAGACTGCACGATGGGCGCGATCGGTGCGTATGTCTCTCTACTGACAGGCTCTCCTACTCTGAAGCTCGCCAGGCTGGTGCCCGCGATCGGCTGTTCTTTACTGCCTTTGGACGGAGTCTTGGACATTGTCCACGGGTTCGCACCACAATTATAGCTAGCGTAGTGATTTGATATTACTCAGAGATATACATACGAAAAACAAAAGTATATTTATTATTATAAGATTATTGTCACAAATTTTTTTTTTTACGAAAACAAACAGAAAAATAACAAAATAAATTTAGATGTAGTAATAAGATTATAAACTATATATAAACACTCTTATGCACTATAGACAAGTTTTAACACAGATTTTAACAGTATTATAGAATGTTGAGGTCTATTGTCACTTTAACAATTATGGGATGAACAGGATAAACAGAATAAGCTATCAATTATTATCACCAATGATTGATACTTAAAAGTACGAGAACCCCAGGGAAGAAGGGAGGCTCCCCCTGGAGTTTTTTATGCGTGGTAACTCACGCAGAGCACTTGTTTTTTAACAATATACCGATTAAACAACACTTTCGGGTCAATTTACACAAAAGAGGGTATTTCACTATGGGAGCTTTATTATTGCTGCCAGGAGCGAAACTGAAAGTGTCCGCACACGCCGGGCGCTGGGACTGAACTGGAGCGTTACAAACAGTAGGTATTGCCAGAGCTCTCAAGAAAAGAGACATCAAGACGAGTTTTGGAAACAACTCAAAAATTAATGACCTATTCTGAGCGGCCATTAAAACCTAAAAACATTATTAGTTAAGATTCAAATTAAATTGAAAGTTAACACTCTTAAGGAATTTTTTTGGGCACATTTTTCGGAGATAGATAAACAAAGATCTTCACGACGAAACAGAAGAGGCTGGGTAATATATGCAATTACATATAAGGAAGTCATGAACCTCAAAAATAAGTAATTCACAACAATTTCTAAAGTTTAGAGGAAACTTTGCCAATTTTGAGAAATAGTGTGAAGATATTAAAGTCACAGAACATAAAATTTTAGGCGTTTGTTCATGTGTCACGCGAAATTTGGTTACAGAATTTGTAACATAAATATCAAGTTTTCCGGTCGTTAATCTGAAGATTAATTAGTTTTTAATTATTTAATTTACCATGCCAACATTAAACTTAAAATACAACATAATAATAGTATTCAATTTGTTTATGTTTGTGATAATTTTTATAGCGCTGTTTTTTCGTGAAAGACACTTCAAGGGTGCTTTACAGATGTGAAAAATTTAACAAACTTTATCAAAATATTCTGAATATATAAAAAATATTTTTAAATTTTCTCTAACGTTTTTTATTTTATTTGACTTGTATTAAAGAAAATTAATTTTTAATAATTGATTTTTAGTTTACGTAACTGTAGTAAAAATGGAATGTTGAAAAAAAGATAACTTTCATGTAGCTGATCTCCGTAACTGTTGACATTACACCTAAAGTGTAAAGAATATTTTCTATTCAAAATTTAATGAAGAAGACACCCCGAAGTTTTTGCTGCTAGCTACGAGAGACCCTGTATATGTTATTTATTTGAATTGGAAACGATGATCTTATAGTGTGTATTTCTGCTTTTTTTCTGATTATTCTTAAAATTCATTTTTTTATGTAGATGCGTATTAAAGTCACGTTTAGCAATATTTGGGTTGATTTGTTTGATTACTAATCAAATACGATGTATTTTGTAATTTTTAAATAAAGCAATAATTTTAACCCAAAATTATTGTATTTATTGGTGTGAGCAATATTCAGTCTTCAATGCCATTTTTCACCATGTTGCATACTATGGTGCCGTTCCTCCACTAGCCATGCAGAGAGGAAAAATACAACATATGCCCTGAGGTAAGTATCAGTTCACCACAATTATACATATTCTCATACATATCCGTCAATTCAGTTCAGTTTCAGTGCCGATAAATCGGCGTTTATTAGCTCAATAACTTTTATAACAGCTTGCATCAAAACATAATTAGTGTTAAGAATATTTACAGAATTTATGAATAAGATAGCAACAAATACAATATACAATTTTTTGTATGCAGGCCTTTATCGTTACCTACCTCGCTATGTACATAAAAATACCTGTTCTGAGGTAAGTAGCCATTCCATTCATTGAGACTCCATTTAAATATTTAATTTCATGGTTACATAATTAGAAGAATAAAAGAAAAATAAAGTGAAGTAATTTAGAGTAAAAAGTATATAAAGTAAATAAGAATAAAAATATAAGTAAAGTAAGTAAAAAGTATATACATATAATGAACAAACAAAATTGTAAATAAGTAAATTAAAGTAAATTAATTCCAAGGTTGATAATATAAGAACAAAGTATAGAGTAAATGTTCAGTAAATACAGTATTGTTCATTTGAGCATCTCTTCCAGCAGATTTCTCCCAATATTGAATAGCCATTCAGTCTGCAATACACGGAATTTTAGATGTTTTGTAATTGTTATCTCTTTTGGTAATTTGTTATACATCCGTTGTTATAATTGCGGAGCCATTGTCAAACTAAACATAAAGTCTCATGGTAGGAGCATGGTCTCGTACGCTTGCAAAATTGCTATATAGATGCTAAAGGCTCCTTAGCTCATTTTTAGATTGTAAATAAAAATTATAATGCAGTGCAGTGTTATATTCACAAGTTCAATACTTTTAAAAAGACAAAAAAACAATTTTATTAGTCGCAAGTTCTGAAATAAATCAAATAAAATACTACATAGTTCTTTGGTATTTCATTTATTGTCAAATAGATTTCATAGTATATTATCAGTGAATTGGTCATTAAATTTGGTTGATTCTTGATGGATATAACATCTTTTCATCAATAAATACAACCTCCGTACGTCATATCAATGGAAGCGTAAAACAGGGTCCGTAAGTTTTTTCCAAGTCTGTAAGATATATTTCATGTTTACATGTTGGATACCTTCTTCATTGGTTCATCTGAAAACAAAAATTAAAACACCGGTTATTTGCGCTGATATTTCCATCTCCAGCTTTATCGGAGTGAGAGAAGCAAAGTGATGCTATAGGTAAGTAATCTGAGCTATCATTGCAGACTCAGATGTGACATGTTTAGCAGCACTGGAATGGATTTTAGATTAGGTATGTACAATATACATTCAGCTACTGGTGCAGATTAAAAAATAACAGAGTGCTTAACTGTAATTTCGGATATTTTAAACGCACCGTATGTATTACCGTGAAGCGAATCTCGACGTTTCGTTGGATAAGTATCCAATGAAACGTCGAGATTCGCTTCTCGGTAATACATACGGTGCGTATAAAATATCCGAAATTACAGTTAACTATGTCTAACGACCGTAATAACAACCTTAACTCTTTAATAACAGAGTGCTATTTGCAAATATCTATTTTTCAAAATCTGAGTTGGCAACACTGATCGCGAGTAATGTTTAACCATAACGCAGAATATTGAAGAAACATAGAGGCGCCTATGCGCCTCTATGTTTGATCGCTCTCCTCTATAGGTTTGATCGCTGGTTAAAATATTTGACCATTGTAAGTAGATGAAAAATTCATCTTTTTGTCCAATATTTAACCCTCCAACTTGGCAGAGTTAAGACCGGATTAAGTTATCTTTTTTTCAACATTCCATTTTTACAACAGCTACGTAAACTAAAAATCAATTATTTAAAATTAATTTTCTTTAATACAAGTCAAATAAAATAAAAAACATTAGAGAAATTTGAAAAATATTTTTTATATATTCAGAATATTTTGATAAAGTTTGTGAAATTTTTCAAGACGACAATACTGGGTTTTATCCCCAGGTGAACATTTTTAATCAAGATACAATATAGATATCTCATACTGACGAAGCTACATTTATGTATGGGAAAGTAGGTATGGATGACTTTTTGGGTTTACATAGATAGGGCTTACGACCTACCGGAATAATTCGGAAGAATGTCATATTCATATATAAAGAATATTGCTTCTTCTTCTTCTTCTTTCCTGGCGTTTCACCCCTATGGAGTGTTCTTGCCATAAAACAAGTGTGTTTCTTCGTTGGCAATGGGTGTGATGGTTGTTTTTTTCCTCTTTTATTTTGGAAATTTAAATTGTAACCAATTCATTTTGGGATAAACATTATTCTGTGTGGATTCTATTAGTAATAGAAAAGAATATGGGATACATAATATTGCTTTAAAAATTCCAATTAAAAATATATGACAGATATCTCACTACCAACGGCGACATCTGTACTGGTTTATGGGAACGACAAATTTTCATGACAAACCACAGGTGGCGGTAGTAAAAAAATAACACACATAAAAAATAAAGTGTGTATTTTAAAAATATATATAAAAATTCATTAAAATATTCATCTTCAAAAATTCGATGGATGTGGTAATCTATCATGGGTGGAATACACACTATACATTGTGTAAAGTGATCATTTAAGCCAGCCACACAATAGGTCATTAGCCATACTCATATGGACACCCAAAAACACTTCCATACCTGCTTTTCCACATGAAAAAGTAGCTTCGTCTCTAGGAGACATATGGCTCAGAATCACCAAGGTGCAGAATTGGCTTTGCCAGCAATTTAATGTCTTAAATCTTGACTTTATTGAGAAAAGAAAATTAATAAAATACTACAACTGACGTGTTTTGTGTGTACATCAAATAATACAATTTATTAAAGAAGTACATTTTAAATTAAATCAATATAAATGCAGAGAAAGTCATTTCGGGAACGCGTCCCAATGTAAGATCTTCAACAACAAGTCCAAAATATTAATGAAATTTTGAAGGTATTTAACTTAGTCATTATTTAATAAGCCGTATTTTTTATATAAAATCTAGTTTTGAAAAAGATACTTAAAGATTAATTTTTTTTAATTATAGAAATGCAAAAATGGTTTGTCCGATAGCGCATATGTCATTTCAGTGAACGCATCGATAACTGAACAAAAATAATTTTAAGCGAACGCAGCCAGTCTGTGTCAACCGTCAGTAGAGGAAGCAAACAATAACAAAGCCGGCTGCCAGTATATTTATCGGCAAATAAATTAATATCTAAGTGATAAGTACCTTTCAATTCATTATTCGTAGAGCGTACATCAATAGTCCGTCAATTCGTGAACGTGTTTTTTACATTTAATTATTGATGTGATTCTTTTTTACGACCCGAAATAACAAAGTAACCTCAAATATATTACTATTGACAAAGTCAGGTCGCATTTAAGATGGCCGCTGAATAATCAAAGCACACGCTTATTTGAAATCGTCATTTCGAGAACGGTCATTTCGGAAACGTTCCCGGACATGATGGTACATTCCCGAAATGACTGTTGCGTTCTCGGACTTTCGGTTCTCGGTTTTTTTCATCAAATTATTTTACAAATTCGTTGTTTTTTAATTACATCATAATGGAGACTCCTGATAATGAAAAAAAAGCTTAAAAATAATATTGCAGTTTATTTGCGCCAAAGAGAAAAGGCAAATACTAGGAAAAGAAAGTTTTTGGATAAGATGACTTAAATGATGAATAAACAACAGAAAGAAATTAAACGGGCTAAGTAAGGACAGAGAATATTATAAAAAGAAAAAGACAGAAAATAAAGTGAAGAAAATTACTGATGCAAATTTTGAAGAAAAGTTCAATAAACTGAAATACGCAAAAGAGCTTGAACACGCGTCTATTGAAAAGTTTATAGAACAATACACTTGTGATGTTAAGTCTCATGACTGCATGAATAGTTGAAAATGTGAAATGTGGAGTTTGAATTAGAAGATAATAAAGATTCTTTGACATATTTTACATAGAGGAGCGTTCAAGAAGATAAAATTATAATAATATTGGTGTTTTCGAAAAATAATTTGTTTTGTTTTGTAATTTATATACTTTTTTAGTTAACTTCTCATTCGTAACAGAATTTATGTTGCTTTTCTTACGTTGCTTATATTTTTTTCCATTATTTGTAGAAGTTTAGTGAAATAGTTCCACTTGACTGATTTATGAAAATGTTAAAACTTAATTATAATAAGAATTTATTAAAAGTAAGAGTAATTTTTCTGAAGTGCAATTAATATGGCAATATAAATAAATAACTTTGTTAATTAAACCGTTGTCTATAATTTAAATATTTCCTTACCTATGCCTTATGATATCCATATCATCATTTCAGTAACATTTATGTCATTCCGGGAACGGTTGGTCATTTCCGGAAACATTACAATATTTCAATAAAATACGCATCAATTAGCTATTTTTTTTAGAAAAAACATAGCTTATTACATTACAGAGCTTTAATTCTGTTCATGTAGCGTTAATTTCATTATAAAAGCTCCGAATAATTTGAAATTTCTTAAATTTTATGCATGATAATAGCAACTTCTTTAATTTTTTGACGTATTTTGCTTGTAAAAGCAAAATACGTCAAAAAATTTATTTATTGCTTTTAATATTTTATATATTATGGATACATAATATACCCATGTTATTAAACAATCATTAAGTTATGTACTTTGTTTTGTTTTTGTTCATTTTATCAAACTTAGGAAAACGTTCCCGAATTGATGGTTTTCTGTAAGATATTTACTTAAAAGCAATATTAAAAAAAAATTATAGAATTCTGTGCGCTGCCCTGTCAAAGTTTAATAATATACAAATTTTGCAACAGTATAAACCAAGAGTCAACATTATAGCTTTAAATTTTTTTTGGCATAAAACCAATCTTGAAATTTGCAACCTTGGTGATTTTGAGCCATATATAATTTATCTTGATCAATATTTTTTGTAAGTTTTTCGTTATTTTATTAGACTTGAAAATATTAAAGCGAACGGATTTTTAATATACATTATAATTTACTGTAGTGGCAGTCCAATATTTTACAGAATACAAGTCAGAAATATTGAAAAAAATGCCATCTTCAATGCTAATCTCTGTAACTGTCGACATTTCATCCATGCAAAGAGTAAAGAATATTTCATAAAATAATTTTTTCCTTTCCTGAAGTTTTTGATACTAGCTACAAGACACCCTGCATTAACAAATTGCCCACATATCTGAATTTTTCAATTTCAAATAAATGAAATTTGTTTCGTTGCGATGCTTTTGTTGCCTCTGCTACATTTTACACTTTAAAATATGTATATTTATAAAATACTTGTATATATATAGTTTTCTAGTTTATATGTCTTCGCAAGTCGTAGCTGATAAAATATGATAAAATAATGAATACTTTAGAATGATTTTAAAAAACAAAAACTGTCTTTCCTCTAACAGGTAAGAGATTAAGTTTTCATATTTAACTAGATGTCCGTACCCGACATTGCCCGGGTTTGTGATTTACCTAAAAATAAGTTTGTGGGGGTATACAAAGTTTGTTTGTTGTTTTGAAAAGTCTCTAACAAAACAAATGTTTTCATTTAATTTAGGCTGGGATGGAAGGAATGTCCAGGGGGGAAATGTTGCCTATGTTACCTGCCGGGGATCTAAAGAATAAGTATGTAAAATCTGAATCAGATCGGTCAAACGGTATATATTTGTATAGAAAATATATCAGGAGAGAGGGAGGGGGAAATGTCTTACCAGCCGGGTCCTAAAGAATAGTCATACAAAATTTGGGTCAGATCAGTCAAACGGTGTAGATTTGTACAGAAAATATGTCAGGGAAGGGGGGTGGGATAATGAAGGAGGGAGGAAATGTCGCCTATGTTACCCGCAGATTCCTAAAGATAAATAAGCAAAATTTGGGTCAGATCGGACGAATGGTGTTGATTTGTATATCGAACATACAGACAGACAGACAGGCATCGTTTTATTTGTATGGATGTAAACCTTTTCGTATTCGAATGCAACGTTGTGTAAAAATTACAAATCAATCGGACGACTATTATTCGAGTTTTGCCATCACAAACATATGCAGGCTGAATTTTTTTACATACAGATGATGAAGTGATTTTCATTAAGCTAAACAATATTTATTACTATTAATGATCATTTGATGTGATACCTACATATTAAACAATATCATTTTAAGGTGTTAAGCATAGATATGAAATGTTTTGTTACCAAAAGGTAAAAGTATAATACAGAAACAATTTCTAATTTTGAAATTTCTTCTCGCAGCAGTAATTTATTTTTCCATTTGAAATGTTTTCCTTCTGTAAACAAACGAACACTTCACTCTAACAACAAATGAGTTTCTTTTCAAATTTTCTTACAAGGAAAGGTTTTCTTATAAAGGAAAGACAAATAGGTAGATGCTCATTATGTAATATGTATATTTCAACTTCGCAAAATAACACACATTAACAGAAGTTTTCTGTGACTGGCAAAATGTTATTTTTGGAAAAATCTTCGGACAAATTAAAATGGGATATCGGGACTTCTTCTTCGGGGAAAACACATTTAGAGCGAGCGCCGATGAGGGTAGATCCTAGGGCAGGTCTCCGAGGGCAGAAGGGCGCGCGCCCTCCTCAGGGGCGGCCAATATCGGGGCGCTGGGAACACTGCGCTTGCCTTGACCTGGAAAACAAATATGTACTTGTCATTGTTTATCTACGTTAGTGCCACCTGATCTATTGTGACAATTTTAGAAATAAAATCGAAATAACACAAACAGTAAATGTCAATATCAAAGATATCGAAAGCAGCGAAAACAATTGATAGTAGATTGGGATTCATACTTGGGCTAAATTTGAATCATAATTTGGATGACCATTAGTAATTTGGTGACATTTGGTTTGAAAAATGAATTTAAATCTTATGTAAGCAAAATGTTATAGCAAATAAATAAACCAGTAAATATATATTTAATTAGATACCTGTGATATTCGGAATCCAGGGAGTGCCTTAGGATCTAAGTAAGTAACTTCTTCGTACGGTCTTATTAACATCCTAGTAGTGCCTACAATGCGACTAGCTCCGAAAGCAGTAGTGCTGCGTGTGCCCGCGCGACCGGCCCAACCGGAGGTAGCTTCCCGTCTCACAATGACTATATGCTTTTTTTTTTACTATTTTGAGTAAAAGATTATTTTACTGTGATCATTTCATTGTATATGGTCTTGGTATATTAGGTAAATTTAAAAAGACGAATAGAAAAATTATGTTTTTTTTTCGATTAATTTCAAACCTGTGGTCTGCACTAATGACATATTTTATATATTTTTTTCAGTATGTATGTATTTAAAATTTTATTGGGAAATACGAAATAAGGCAATCAAGTACTTTGAATAAAATTGTCGTAGGTATATAAGAAAAGAAAATAAACGCACTTTTTGTGATGATATAATAAAATGATGTACGTATTTTTGTGATTTAAATTAGCCCTTTTTAGAAACGCTCGGGTATTTAAATGTAAAAGTGTTAGGTATTGACATGGCTGTTACTTTGTGGATGCAACACAATTTTTTTACAATAAATTAATTTTTACTATGCACATTAAAGAGCTTTATTTATGTCATAATTATATACCAGTGGTGTAGCTCATTAATCAACAACTAATTTAAATACAGATATCGACCTATTCAGGTTGTGAAATGGGGGATTGGCCTTAATCTATTTTTTACTATATTATTATTATTTTAACTATTTTAATGTTTAAAAATAGTAAGAAAATTGATATTCCTCGTTTTGAGTCCATGCATTTAAAAAAAAAATTAAATAAAATAAATTGTTTACATTTGCACAATAAAGATTTTTGTAAAAAAAATGTTATTTAATTTTGCGTGTTGGGTGGATTATTGAAATTGATTATTGAAAGTAATGTTTTGTTTACTCGACATCTGGGAAAATACTTCAAAAGACCTTCAGGGTTCAATATCAACATTAAAGTACCTGAATAAATATTTGCATCAGCTACGATACGTCAACCAATAGTCAGAGGATCTTTATGAAACGTTTGAATTGAGTTTTGCTAGATTTAGAATATTGTTTAGCGACATGCTTCCAATCACAATTTACGTTATACAACACATTCCTCAAAGATATTGCTATTTCAATAGAGGAAATAAAGATATAGTAAGAATAGTTATTTGCAATAGATTTTTGATATAAGTCTTATGAATATTTTAGAAGAAGAAGCATAGTGAAAAATAATAAAATAAACTCACCTCCCAAACAAGAATTTCCATAAGCATGACAATTTGTTTTGTATCCTGAAACCAAAAAAAGCAAACCACGTTAGCATAGGAGAAACCCTAATAATTATTAATAATTGACACCTGTATTGAGAAAGCTGAAGCAAATAATGAACATAAATTAAAAAAAGTCAGCAAAGATCAATGTTTAATTTGATAAAAGCGGGCGTTAGAAAATATTCATATATACTTCTATTGGCACAGCTAATGTACATACATTTTTTACATAATTCATGGATATTTCCATAGTTCGATTAAACATAACTTTCTTCTTTGTATGTTATTTACCAGGATTCATATTATTAACACAATTACGTCATTAAACATGTAGTAGGTAGGTAAGTCGATTTTTATTTATTATATATATACATATATAGAGGGTTATTTGGAAAACATTAATAACCTCGCAGGACTATATTCCTGCCTTAATTATGAGTCGAAAATGTTCAAGCTATCATGACCTAATATCGATAGTTATGGAGATATGCGACATCAAAGTTTGCATTTTTTTTTCAATACATATTTCTGACTTATTTTACGTTGGACTGTCATTACAGTAACCTTCGTCTTTGTATGAAAATAATAAAAAATTATTATTTATTGCAAAATATTTTTTTTCTTTCTTGGAATTAAAGATATAATTAAATACATATGAAATACACAAAATACTCAAAATCGTCGATTCGTGGGTTACGATATTATATGTAGGAGCCGTCATATTTTAACCTATATAGATTTTATACAACACATTTTTAATAAGCTTTTATTCTAAATTTAGACGTTTTTTCATTATTTTTCCATCTGACATTTCAAATGGATCTTTATGGCACTGAACATAATAGATTTTTTAGATTTGGTCTTCTTCCTTTATATCTGTATTAAAAATACAAAACACTAATATAATCTCGTGTGTACATACCAGTTTGGTTTCTGGGCTCCGATGCGGATCGACGTTGAACGTTTTGTTGGCTTTCAGGTTCAACTGAAAATATTACAAAAATTACTCACATTGAACCATTGTGGAATAATAATTGATGAAAGAAGATTTAAAAATAAACATTTATTATAGAATTGGACGTAACTATTGCACAAACAAATTACATTTTAGTATCATTGTTTACGGCATACATTTGGCAATCTTTTTCATCAACTTGTTTTGAAAATTTCTAAATGGCGGAGTTATATGCTGTCCCGTATAGGTCCCTTTCCGTGACGCGTGCAGCTGGTGAAGATAATCATGATACCAGGGTTTGGGTGAAATGAAAAGGTTGACTATTTTTTCGTTAAATGATGAAAAAGATTTTTTTGTGCAAACGCGATCAATTTTAATAAGAGTGCACAATTTGAACCAAATGGGATTAATAGTTTTTGAGATATCTCCACAAGTCTGAAAAGGGGAGTTTTGGGAGAATGCTAGCTCAAGCTGCTATAACTCATCATGAGTGATGACTCAAATAATTCTTAGAAATTCATGGAATAAGATAAAGAAAATATGATATAGATTGAATTATATAAATTCATATTTAGGGCCAACATATTTATATATGCGTACATAGATATATGAAAAAATATCATATGTCGTTTCGTAATATCACCCACTAAAAGTAAATTTTCATCAAATTGTCATCAAAATCATGTGCATACCATTGGATTTCGATTCCTTTTGGGGTATATGACGTCGAAAGTGGCTGAGGCCCGGTTGTTTCAAGTTCGATCAAAGTAAGCGGTCGATCAAAGCATAGATTTTTACGAAAACGGATCGTCTGATTGGTGGAGAACGTAAAAATCTATGCTTTTAAAGAACGCTTACTTTAATCCAACTTGAAACAACCGGCCCTTATGCAGTTTACAATAATACAAATTATTTACATTTAAACCATAAAAAAACAAGCAAAAGTGATGATAGCCAATTAAATATTTTAAATAACTAACTTACTCACTTACCAAAACGCCGTTTCACAGTGATGGTAGGCAGAGAGGATAGAACGCCACATTCTTTTATCCCGACATACAACTGTCGCCTCATCCACATTCATACATAAATATTATAAATAACTAAATGTTTTTTGCAAATATGTAGTTATGTACCATTTATTTTTGTTTTCACATTAATTTTTAAATAGTTATCACTCACTATTTATTTTTTGTTTGTGTTATCGTCTACATTTCCAGTTTTTAAATATATATTGTATTGTATTGTAGTGGTTTTATACAGTTTTTTCCTTTTATTTATATATTTAAATTGTTTCATTTTAGAATCTTGAGATTATATGACCAATATTAAAACATATCTTTGTACAAAATGTATCGGAAAATATATCCAATTGATTTTTCTTGCTACTGACAATAAAAATCTTACTATTTTATTGACTGTGTTTAGTTTTATATTTTCTTCAGGTATGAATGATCAATGTGTATGTTGTATAAAAGCAGGACAAGTACAAAATTTGTATGTTAAGTATAAATCAATAAACAAATTGACCTTAATATTTTGAAAAGACGTACCAAGATTGAAACATTAAATCCCATTTTTGTAAAATCTGATTTATTTAGCATTACCCACAATGACTCATATATCATTTGGTCAGTCTGTAATATATTTATTCGAAATACAATAGACAAAAAATGAACAAAATTTTATTTGTGGAGTGTATAAATCACGTCATTCCCTGATAACAAGCAACAATAATACTACAGAAGAGATCCAGAAGCGCATAGTGAGCGCAAATCGCTGCTTTTTCCGCCTACAAAAGCAGATAAAATCCAGACTGCTGTCCAGAAACACCAAGATATTAGTGTACAAAACGTTTATTAGGCCAGTGCTCATGTAAGCAGTCGAGACGTGGGTACTAAGAGTTTTTGGTTTTTTTTTGAAAGGAAAATTTTGAGGCATATCTTCGGACCGGTTCTAGAAAATGGACTTTGGCGCAGATGAGCAACAATGAGCAATATACTCTGTTTAAGGAGCCAAACGTCACAAAATTTATAAAACTGGAAAAACTTCGGTGGCTGGGGCATGTGGAAAGAATGTCCGAGCATCAAGCACCAAAGTCCCTGCTGAACTCAAGGCCAATAGGGCGAAGGAGCTTGGGAAGGCCAAAATTAAGATGGAGTGACAACGTCCTCAAAGACATCTCTGCCTTAGAGCTTCGGAACTGGAGAGAGCTGGCACTAAACCGAGATGAGTGGAGGAAGACTCTTGAGGAGGTCAAGACCTACCAAGGGTTGTAGTGCCAAGAGTGATGATGATGATAAATCACGTCATTTCAAACATAGTAAAGAGAAAATGGTTTACCTCCCTCCTCCGGCGATGGAGCGGAGTCCACTGACAGGCTGATCACCAGGAACACCGCAAAGAGAGCGACCAATACTTTGAGAACAGCCATTGTTTACTATCTGATGACTTTAGGTATACAGTCGGTCTTGATGTAATGTATAGTTTCTTTGCGACTTGGCAACATTTATATAGCTAATATTCAATTGCCGTGAAATAAGAAACGCTTGTTAAACTATTTTTTTTTCTCATTATTTCAGTACTTCATACATAAAATGTACCACCGAAAAAAACATTTATCATTCCTTTCATACTACAAGAAGAAGTATCTGAAAACCTCATTAATACATATAACGATTTATATGCAACACGGACCGTACTAAACATAATCACAAGATTAATATTGACAAACATGTCAAAGGCAAGACCATGTCAACCTGACTGTGGAACGATTAAGAAAACTTACCTTTGTTTTGTAGTTATAAAAATGTGTATGTTATTACACAATTTATCAAATAAGAAAACTATTAGTTCCTATATAAGTCCTCTGTACAGCCATTAATTACACATAGTTCATAGAATAACTTTATGTCTTGAGGAGTATTGTTGCAAGTTTGCAAAGTGACAGTTGTGTTTGTGCTTGCTCTCTTGGATAATTACTTATTTTGGATAAAACAGATATTTATAACCTTTTTTTCCCTTTGTATTTAGTTTATATTTTGTTGTATTGTAGCATATTAACGAATTTCCGTTTCTACATCCTTAATGGAGGACTTAAGACCTCCGGATCCTCCGGATCCCCCTGATCCTCATCCTTCACCATCTACCATAAGAGGAATATCGCGTTTTCCTTTGGAGGACTCGGATTCCTCAGAAGATTCCTCTTTTTCGGCTTTTAAAAAAAGGAAAATTGAAAAAAGATCTTCAAAAATAAGACCTAAGCCCTCTACCATCGTTGCGTCTCCTCCTATCTCCCCTACGCCTTCAATAATCCCAGCTTTAGAGCCTTCTTCTGCTCCTCAGGGTCCTCTTCCTCATCCTCAACTGTTGTACTCTGATTCAGCAGTATCCCCTTTTCTGGTCTATGTTCAGAGAACAGAACGAGGTACAATCCACCCAATCGATTTTGGTAAACATATTTTGCAACAAAAAACAAAAGGCATTCGCCCAGATGGTATTAAGGCAGAAGGTAGATATAAAATCTCTGTTGAATTTGAATCAGGAGCTTTGGCAAACAATTTTGTATCAAGTTTTAGCAACTCACAAAATAATAAATTCAAAGCTTACGTTCCATCCTTTAATGTTACCCGCCTGGGTCTCGTACGTGGCATATCCGTTGATCTTTCAGAGGAAGAAATAATTTCGTATATCTCTACTTCACAAAATATTGGTAAAGTTGTAAAGGCTAGACGCCTAAACTATAAAGATACTTCCTCTGGTACTGTCACATGGAAACCATCACAAACAGTGGTCCTCACTTTTGAAGGCCAAACCCTTCCTTCTCACGTATATCTCTTGTACAATTCTCTGCCGGTAGAACTGTACACTTTCCCAACCATTCAGTGTTATAATTGTCTCCGCTATGGACACTCTAAGGTGACATGTAGATCCTCTCCTCGATGCTTCAAGTGCGGTGAAAATCATCTTACCAATCAATGCCCAAATCCTCCCGATGTCCCCACCTGCGTGAACTGTTCAGGTAATCATACGGCGACTAGTTTTTCATGTCCAGAATTAACCAGACAAAAAAACATAAAACAATATATGGCCGCCAATAATGCATCATATTTTCAAGCATCCAAAATTTTCTCGATTTCCAAAAAATCATTTGCCAATGTCTCATCTCAACCTCCCGTTACTCAAACTCCCCAGAGTTGCCTCTTTACACCTAATCTTCCTGCTACCTCTTTCCGTAAAACCGTATACCATAATCCTAAATCAAAAGTTCCTAGCTCTCCGGGATATGACAGACAAGGACATAATGATCAACTGTTCTCTTATAGTTCTAACCCATCCAATGTCATTACTTCTAATATTAGCCAACCAACAAAAACTCCTACTCTTCCACCATCTACTCCCCTGTCAAATGCCATTAGCAATGAAAATTCTTCTTTTATTCAGACTTTACTTATGATACTCATTAATTTAATTTCTAATAGCAATTCTTTACCGTCCAACGCTGCTTCTATAATTTCATCTCTTAACTCCCTTCATAATGGCCTCCGATGTTCAAATCCTTCAGTGGAACAGCCGTAGTGCTGTTTGTAATAAACATGAAATAGTTTCTCTACTAAAAACTTACAATATAGATATAGCAGCAATATCAGAGACCTGGTTTAAGCAGAACTATCTGTTTAAGATCCCAGGATTCTCCTGTCTCAGGGATGACCGTCCAGATGGCAAGGGCGGAGTAGCCCTACTTATAAAAAATTCCTTTTCCTTTTCTCAAATCCCTCTTCCGTCCTTTCCCTCATTCCAAATAGTAGGTGCTAAAGTCAATGATGTGGGATATGTTTCAGTATACTGCCCCCCCAATGGCACATTCGACATTGATGCTTGGAACTCAGTTATCTCTCTTCTTCCTTCTTCTTTTTTTATTCTTGGAGATCTCAATGCTCACTCTCAGTCATGGGGCAGTGCGTTTTGTGATCGATCTGGAACTAATATTATTTCATTCATTGACGATAATAACCTAATTATCCTCAATGATGGCTCTCCCACTAGGTTCAGTCCCCCGTCTCAACGAGCCAGTGCGGTGGATCTGTCTATCTGTTCCAATTCCTTAGCAGCGTCAACCAGTTGGTCAATACTAGGAGATCCACACTCTAGTGACCATTTCCCTATAATCCTCTCATTTGTCTCAAAATCACCCAAATCTCCTGTAAAAAGAGTTCCTAAATTTAATTTTAAAAAAGCAAATTGGAACCACTTCCGCGAACTCCTTGAATCCTCTACCGCTCCCCTCCCTTTGCATATTACCTCTGAGGAAATTCAATCAACATTTTCTCAATTAATTTCAATTATCCAACATGCAGCAGACAAAAGCATCCCAAAATCAAACCCTAACCCAAAATTCCCCGCCTCTCCCCCCTGGTGGGATGAAGAATGTACCCAGGCCGTAAGAAGGCGTAAAACTGCTATGTCTACCTACAAAAAAGATATGAGTATGGCTAATTACTTAGTTGTCAAAAAAACTCAGGCTCAAACCAAAAAATTTTTAAGGAAGAAAAAAAGAAAGGGTTGGCAACAGTTTTGTACTTCTATATCCCCCACTACTCCTATTTCTACTGTATGGACAATGATCCGTAAGTATCGCTCATCTTTTATTCCTTCCGTTAAACGGTCTTCCAACAATCTATGGCTAGGAGTGTTTGCTGACAATCTGGCACCTCCACATGTGCCTCATATCAGTGAATCTCCATCTTTAACTCATTTTTCAAGTCCCACGTCTTGGTTGGATGCTCCTTTTGCTATTCAAGAATTAACCTATCCTCTTCAAAACCTTAAAAATTCCTCGCCCGGGCTGGATAAAATATCCTATATCATGATTCAACATTTTCCCACCTCCACTTTAAATTATTACTTATTTGTCATTAATAAAATATTTGAAACTGGACAAATTCCTGAGGAATGGAAAGCCCAATTGGTTCTCCCAATCCTAAAACCAAATAAAGACCCAGATTTTGGATGCTCTTACCGCCCAATAGCCCTATCTTCTTGCATGCTGAAGGTGGTTGAACATATGATTAAAAACCGTATTGATTGGTATGCAGAACATAATGAACTCCTTTCGTCCTCTCAATTTGGTTTTCGCAAAAAGAAATCTGTTTTTGACAACCTGAGTATTCTTACCTCAGATATTAGAATATCTCTTTCTCTCGGTAAGTGTACTGCAGCAGCCTTTATTGACATTCGTGGTGCGTATGACAATGTGAGCCCTATCTTATTAAAATATAAGCTTATAAAACTGGGTCTTCCATTAAAATTAGTACAACTAGTCTTTAATATTTTATGTGAAAGGACGATCTTAATAGATGGTCCGTCTCATAAATTAATCAGAAATCTTTGGAAGGGACTCCCGCAAGGTTCGGTCCTCAGCCCCCTTCTGTATAGTTTATTTACTGCTGACCTTGAAGAGTCCATTCGAGAGATATGCTCCATACTCCAATACGCGGATGACATAGCAATTTACTGCTCTGATAAGGATATACATGTTGCTTTAAAGAAGCTTGCTAGAGCTCTCTCGGGGCTCAACTCCTGGCTTATCTCCAATGGACTCGAAATGGCCCCCTCAAAAAGTCAGGCCATAGTTTTCTCAAGAAAACATCGTATTTCCCAGACGTGTGTCACATTTGATGGCTTCAGTATCCCACTCGCCAATGAAATAAAATTTTTAGGCATTATCTTCAATAGAAAATTAAATTGGGCCTCCCAAGTAAACTCCATGGTCTCTAAGTGCGAAACGAAATTGAACCTCCTCCGTGCGACATCAGGTGTATGGTGGGGATCTCATCCTTTAACTCTGAAACTCATGTATAATGCCTTTATCCGGAACCATATAGATTATGCTAGTTTTTTGCTTGATCCTCTTCCGAAATATTTAGGAATAAAACTAGACAAAATTCAGTCAAAATGCTTGAGGTTGATTATTGGAGCCATGAGATCATCTCCGATTAATGCATTGCAGGTGGAAACATTGGAGCCCCCTCTCGCAATCAGAAGGCAATATTTAGCTGACAATTTTACTATAAAGTGTTTCAGGGTCCCCAACCACCCTATTCTTGCTATTTCTCAATCCCTCCTTGATCTCACAAAGTCAAGTGCATATTGGAAAGGCAAAACTCCTCCTCTTTTGACTCGGAGCTTCTCCAGATTGGGGAGTTTCATCCCTCGAGTTCAATCAAACCCTGTTCTCCCTATCTACAAATTTCCTTTTTCTAATCACATTTTTTCCCCTAAAGTCATTTCCTTGGGAATTGACAAATTCACTCCTAACCCTAAGAGAATATTTTCTGAAATAATAAATAAAGAATGGTATGGCTGGACTCAAATTTTCACTGACGGATCCAAACTCCAGGCAACCGGCTGTACGGGTGCTGCGTTTTATTGTCCAAATGATGGTATCCAAGGTATATTTCAACTCCCTAAAGAGACATCCATTTTTACTGCTGAGTGCTTGGCAATCCGAGAAGCGCTAAAATCATGTAAACCAAAACAATCAAAGAAGTGCCTTATTCTTTCAGATTCCTTAAGTTCTCTGCTCAAAATTAAATCCAGCCCCTTTCGGCACCCTGATGATCAGATCTGCATGGAAATTCGGAGTATAATTCACGACCTTTCCTTGGATAAATTTGAAATTGTTTTGGCTTGGATTCCGAGTCATGTAGGCATCCCTGGTAATGAAATGGTAGACTCGCTGGCTAAAAATGCAATCTCACAGGGGGATGCCACATTTTCCACTATTCCAGTGAGCGATCTTTTCAATATTACAAGAAACGATGCCGCACTTCAGTGGCAGTCTCATTGGGACCTCACTAAAATGTCAAAAGGTCGACACTACGCCGCTATTCAGCCACTTATCCCATCTCGAGCCTGGTTTCACAGGATCAGATTGAGCAAGAGGGAGACTTCAATGGTTTGCCGAATGCGTCTGGGTCATTGCTCTATCCGCTTACACCTTGCAAAAATTCATGTTCTTAACTCCTCAATCTGTGAGTGTGGACAAGAGGAGGAGGATTTGAACCACTTGTTTTTCAATTGCATTTTAAATGTCGGTACTCAGTCCCTACTCCAGGATCTTGCAGATCTTAATATCCCTTTCCCTACAAATATCCAGCTCTTGCTTACAGACTGCCGACGGGAAGTATTGAAAGTGTTACTACGATTTTTAGAGAGTAATTGCATTGAGCTGTAATGTTTATGTCGATGACCTATTGACTAGTTTTTGGCAATAACATCCTTTTACTGGGTGACAAGCCATTAAATTTAAAAAAAAAAAAAAAAAAACTTTATGTCTTTCCTACTGTAGATCTATTTCAAGATTTTAAAGTGTCATTTCTTACAAAATTATACGGAACCAAAGCAGTTCAAATCTATTTTATTTTACAAATGAAAAATTGTATAATTGAAATTAAATTTACTTGTTTCTAAATAGTGCTTGTATATTTTTGATATTATTTATATTTCCTTTAAGATGTGTGCTATTGTATACTCTGTTAATCATATTTTCAAGTACAAGCCTTTGTTTAGTTTAATTTGAAAATAGTAAGGATATTGATGTGACATGCATTCCCTGTTTGCATCTCTATTAGAATTTTTTTTAGTTATATTAAGAAAGACGCTGTAATATAAATAGGGATTGCAATCCTGCAAATCGGGATGACGCATTCCCGCGGATCCTGCTGCTTTTATTAATCTGCTGGATCCTGCACCTTCAAAGCGCGGATCTGCGGATCCCGCAAATTAAAAATTTGGTGCTAAAACTTTCGCGTAAATTGAGAGTATCACAAGAAGAAAACAATGGACAGTTTTCTTATCGAAGAAAACCCCGTGGACAAAATGATCTCTAGGATAGTATGTAAAGACGGATTCACCTTAAGTTCCTTTTGCACATCTACGGATTTAAGAAATTTATTTTCTAAAAGCTGTCACAAGCATCAGGATATATTTATTTGAGGACGTTTCCGAAGCATGTAGTGAAATAAGTACTCAAATATAAGTGGAAAAAAACAAAGTTCATTGTTTTATTTCACAATATGTTCATAATGGATTTCCACAAAGTTAACGCCGAAACATTCAATTACTTGTCAAGTGTCAGTACGGCGATCAAGGTGAAAGTGTACAAAAAACTCCACATTAAATACAGACTTACAGTTTTAAATATATACAATGTTCCAGATTTTCCACCACCTGGATACCCCCTCCACTTCTACCAAATCCACAACCCACACACCAGACAGCCACTCCCGCATACCTCAGTTCACCTGATGAAGGAAACGGACGTTTCCGAAACATGTAGTGAAACAAGTGCTCAAATATAAGTGGAAAAAACAAAGTTCATTGTTTTATTTCATAATTTGTTCATAATGGCTGTCTATTTTGATGGTGACGCAGGTAAAAGTAAGTGAATATTTTTATCATGAAGTATTATTATGTATTTCATTATTATTTTCTGCTTTTTCATTAAATTATATGATAAAGATAAAATGTTAGTGCTTTTTTGATGATATTTTTGTCCGTAAAATAAATTATATGAAGAAAAGTCAACAAGATCACAATCGTGCCGTTTAGGTGCAAGTTTTGTTTATGACACAAAGCAATAATTTCTTTCAATTGTTGCTTTTTTTATCAAATTTAAATATTTTAACAACAATTTATCTACAAATTATAGTTTAACCAGTCTCACCTTATTCTAGGACTCCCGTTGATTAATGAAATGGTTAAGAAGCTGTTAGGTGTTCTGAAAAAGAGGAGTTATCCGACTCAGATGAAGATATTCCACTATTTGGAGGAGTCTTGGAGAATATCTTGAATGACAATCTCAAAGAAGAAAATCAAAAAAGAAGAGTAAGAAAATGTTCTAAAAAAGGCAAGAAGCGTAGGAGAATCTGGAAACAAGTACACTTCGAGGATACGCTTCATGAGTTCCCCGATCTTCCAGTTTCACCGGTTCGTACGCCAGTTGAGTATTAAAACGATTATCTCGATGAAGAGTTTTTTGAATTAGCTGCAATGTGAACGAGAAAAACGGGATGCATGCTGAATACAACTTCGAAAGAAATGCTTAGACTTGTGGCCAGTCGTATCATCAATGGGTTGCATTCCGCACCCCAAAATGTGCATGTATTGGCGAACTAGAATGAAATTACTGATGATTACCAAAAGCACGAATCGGGACCGCTTTGTTTGTAGGTGCAGTTTGCGCCAGGTAGCCAAAAATAAGCCGCGACCCGTAGGACTGAAATTTTTTGTTGTAACTATAAGCAAAGGGCTCTTGATAGACTTTGATATATATCAAGGCGCCAACAGTGGTTTTGCAGATAGATCATTAGGCGTAGGGCCTTTGTTAATTCTTCATCTTGTCAAATCCGTACCACCTGGGAGCTGCATCTACTTTGATCGTTTTTTTCGACAATATCCTTGATGGAGAGACTTTTGAAAATGAATCTTCACGGAACTGGCACGTTGATGTTCAATAGAATACCCAAACGACATGCTATACCATTCAGAATTGACAGAGATATGAATCGTGATGACTCCCAGCAGTTCGTCAGCAGCAGCGTGGCAGTTGTAAAGTGGAAAGATAATAAGTCCGTTATAATGGCATCTAACTGCACAGGAGCTGATTCCAATGACTCTATTCAGAGATGGGATAAAAAGACAAAATCTTGTGTCTCTGTGTCTACTCCAAAATTAATATCTAATTACAACAAGCCTATGGAAGGTGTGGATGTTCTGGACCAAATGGTTGAATACTATCGGACCTACATAAAAACAAAGATATGGACATTAAAAGTACTCACACACTTCATCGACCTCTCAGTGGTAAATGCTTGGCGACTATATCACAATGACAGTTTCGCTAATAAAGTTCCAAAGGATTTATTAACATTCTGACTAGACATTGCTGGTTCGTTGCTGGGGGTTCCTGCCAGGAAGAGAAGACTTGAGTCGGTCGATGAAGAGGACAAAGATATCGCTAATGATCAATATTCTAAAAGATACAAACCAGCCAACGCACCTTCCCAAGGTAAAAGATATGACGGCTTTTAAAATTAGATGGCCGATTGTATTTTATCAAAATATGTATTATAAATGTTGTTGGCATTGCTTCGCTAATTTTACGGAAAAATTTATATCCTGATTAGAAACAACAGAATAAATAAATCCGTTAAGAAAACTATTTTTACGTGAAATCGTAACTGAATTGGTAACACCTCATATACAGAGATAAACAAGATAGGCCTATCGAGTTATCACTTAACGGCCATGCAAGACGTGGTAGGATCAAATCAGGGAGCTGCTCAATCATCTACATAATCCTGTTCTAAAAAGAAAGAAGTGTTGCCATATTTGTCCTTCAAAAATATCCAGGACTTCTAAACAGTGTTGTGATAAATGCAACCGAAATGTCTGTTCTGAACATTGTGAAAAAAATAATTATTTGTCGACCACCTGTCTGCGACTAATTAAACTATTCATCTTGTTTTGATTAAACGTATCACGAACTTTCATAACCTTTTCGTTTTGTGTAAAAAAGCATTTTTAGAATTTGTGTTGTATTTTTTCAACGCTATTTATCTGTTGATTCGTGTATGGAGACCATACTACAGACCCGTATTCCAAGATAGGTTTAACCAACGCCGAGAACAGATGGAGAAGTGTGTCGACATGTTTAAAATTTTTACTAGATCTGCAGATGAATCCCAGGACTCGATATGCCCCCAGAGTTATGTAATTGATATGATCAGAAAATGTTAGTTTGTCATCAATAATCACTCCTAGGTCTTTTATCATTTTAATAGTTTGAACATTCTGGCCATCTAGTGAGTAGATCGCAGGTAGTTGGTTGTGAGACCGCGAGAAAGCAATCACAGCACATTTTTTTTATATTTAAAGATAGCTTATTTACTGTACACAAATTTTCGAGCTTTTATCGTTTATTTCTAATGATAATTCATTTATCAACTGTGTCTTAAATTTATAATTTAAGACACAGTTGATAAATGACTAGAGTACACATCTATACGAGACTGTGGGGATACATAGATCCAATAATGACATCACAACCATAACCCTTGATTTTGACATAGAGTTGTTCTAGACAATCATTATTTATATTGACTGGTTCGACTGTGATTATTACTTTTGACAGCAATAAACACACCTCCCCCACGTTCACAATTACTAGTAATAGAGTCTCTATCTTTTCTGAAAATTCTATAGTTATTATTCACTCTACTTCACCCTCCATAATTGATGAGTATAGCCATAACTCTGTAATACATAGAACATCACAATGACAACTGGTAGACGATACTAGGAAGTTTTTTAATTTGGTTCCGAGTCCTCTAGCATTTTGGTAGTATACCAGAAGTTCCTGGTTGATCCTTGTGTTTCTCATTGGGGTTTCGAAATGCAGGCACATTCACGATCCTAGAAATTTCGTTGATATACTTGATGGTTTTATTAGTAACTCCATTCTTATTTAATTTTTCTGCGCTCGGGTCATATCGGGTTTGAAATAAATTTTCTCGTTATCCGTGCCAGCATATTTAATTTTAATCAGGCTTCTAGCGTGTATCGCTGACGTGGTATCAATTAGCAGGGGACGGGTTTTTCCATTTATCGGTCGACCGATCCTGCGTAATTTAATGTTGAGAAGGATATTGGATAATTCAGATGGTAGTACTTTGGCTATTTGCTCGCGGTCATCGCATAATCGCTCAGCACCATCCAGCTTATCCGACTCCGGTACATTAAAAGCTACCACTTTTTTTTTGCGTTTTTTCTTTCAGCCATTTCTGCAATGATAACTTCAGCAACAGTTTTATCAGTATTTATCCCCACCCATGTTCAAAGTCAACTAGTTTTGTTTCCGCCGCATTAATCCAATTTCCAACTGGTCACATTGCTTCGATGTGTTCATACTCTGTCGAGCGACAGATCCCAAGGGATAAATGCAGCATGTGGGTTTGGGAGCTGTCAGATACGTGAACTATAGAAAATTAATCATTCAATGATTTCCATAGATACATGTAAAATTTCAAAGGAAATGGCTGATTAGTCAAACTTACTAATGATATTTAAATTGAAATTACTCGTTTTTTATAAGAGTGCGGGATTATTTTATGATATTTTTGGAATCAGGACACTTAATTTTACCGGAAGATTAGTTAATATTTCATACAGCTCCCAAACCCACATTCTGAATCACACCAGATCCCAATTCAGATTTAATATTATCTAGTTTTTTTGATGTCATCTTTGAATTTGTTGAATTGTTCACCGAATACTTGTTTGAGTTTGGCCACGATTGAATCACCAAGTATATGGTCTGATACTATTACGCTACCCTCACTTTTGCAGCTGTCACATGTCCATTTGATGTTTTTTTATTAATTTCAGCTGCAATTTTGTTGAATTCTTTAGCATATTGAGTCCTGTACATTTATAATATATCCAGGAATTACACTTGGAATTACAAAATTCTAGATGAATTTTCATTTATTATAACAGCACAAACACCACACTTGACTTTCAATGACGCCATTATTGTTGTTAGTTTTAGTTTTAGTTAAGGTTAGTTTAGATAAGTTATTTAGTTAAGGGTTAAGAAATTTTTTTGGGCAGATTTTTTGAAGATAGATAATTAAAGGTCTTCGTCAAGACGATAAAACAGAAGTATGACGGGTAATATATGCGATTGTAAGGAAGTCATGAACCTCAATAATAAGTAATTCACAAAAATGTCTAAAGTTTAGACGAAACTTTGACAATGTTGAGAAGCAGTGTGAGGATATTAAGTCACAGAACATAAAATTTTAGGCGTTTTTTCATGTGTCACGCAAAATTTAGTTACAGAATTTGTCACATATAAAAATCATGTTTTCTGGTCGTTATTCTGTAGGTTCATTAGTTTTTAATTATTTTATTTACCATGCAAACATTAAACTAAAATACACCAAAATAATTGTGTCTAACTTAATTATGTGTGTGATAATTTTTAAAGTGCTGTTTTTGCGTGAAAGACGTCTCAAGGGTGCTTTATACGTGGGACATCTTGAAGACAAACTGCTGTTTATTTAAAAAAATATATATCTTCCCATTTTCCAAAATGCAATTTTGATGCACCACAAAATCTAAACCTACCGAAAAAAATCCCTTGCAAACTGGCCGCAATAATTATATTAATTTTGATTGTGTGAAAGGAAATGATGTTTTCAATATTAACTTGGCGCCAATGACGCTGGGTCATATTGACCTGAGGTATGACGTAGGACACTCAGGCCCTCGGATTTTGAGCAACCCCAGGTGGTTGGGTTTGAATGAACGTTAGAGAAATAGCAAGAAAGATGGGACACAGCCACAACCGGGAGGTGGATGTATACATTCTTCCCGAGGGTGGCTGTGAAGGAAAAGTGAGGCAGAGGCTATTTTCCAGCTCTGGACCATTACACTGTGCAGTTGCTCTGTTGACACGGTGAGCTCAGGTCAAAACTTTTCGATCTTGGAATCTCTGTGGAACCGCAGTGCACCTGTGCTGAGTGGCCCAGACACCGGATTATATTCTAATGGAATTAATGAATGTGCTTGGTGTGCTTAGGGCAGGACTTCGTCCTTCAAACAATGTCCTGCTTATTAGCGAACAAAACTTCAGATGCTTCCGTCAGTTTGTTAGAGTGTGGTTGCCCTATTGAGAGATCCTCAGGGGATCTATTTAAGGTGGATGTCTAGATAGGTTTTGTCTTGTCTTGTTTTGTGTGGGAGGACCATGTGTCTTCCTTGTTAAAAAAAAAGTGTGCCGCTCCTCGTTGCGCAAAGACCTGCTGGTCCTGACTTCCATTGCCAGAAATCATGTTTTCTGTGTTTATTTTTTCCCGCTACGGGATGTTGGCTTGGTATAAATCTTATTCTGTCCACTGTCGCCGCAGTGTCATTTTGTTTTCCTTTTTTTTTACTCCTTCCTTTCCCCCTCTTTTTCTGCCTGTTTTCTTTTATTTTACGTATTTTATTATATTTAATTTTTTATTTATTTAAGTTAGTTTGATTATAACTAATATCTGTTTTATTTTAGTGTATTTTACTATTTCATTGATTTTTTTATTTATTTTTATTTTTATATTACTGTTATGATTTTCTTATGTTTATTGCTAAGTTTATTGTCGAGTTTTTATTATGTTATTTCTTTTATTTTACTATATTTGTATTGTTTTTATGTATTTAAATAAATAAAATAGCATTGAACGCTGTGACGGACAGTGAAACGCGGCCGCACTGCCTCGCGCCAGTTTATACGACCGGTACGGGGCAGCACAGTCTTTCTAGAAGTGTTAAAAAATGTCAACCAGGCGACGAATGAGTAGGACCGACATGACTGGATCCTGGCTAAGAGGTGGATACCATTCACTGACTCGAGGTAATTTCAAAATGTCATATTTTTGTACGCCCATCACAATATGATTGAACGTTTGTGTAGCTGGAGATACAGCATCTCTCCATCCAAACCGCTGGTGTACTCAGCGCGATGCCTCCCGCGCAGCAAGACTATGTGCATCAAGCCAGAACGGGTAAATGTGACCCGACGTATATTATTAGTATTTTATTAGATTCTTTAATTCGCGTATTAAGTGTTTGTTGTTAATTGTCTTCTTAATTTTGCTTGTTTATTCTTGATTTATGAAAATGAAAATGGCACCGATAAACCACCGGGATTTTTTTGGCGGTATTAGAATAGTCAGACTCTGAAGAGTTAAGCGCAATTTCGGACATCGAAAAATGTCGTTGAAAGATTTGCAGGTAAATAAAGAATTGCTATGAAATTACTAGAGCATAAACCCTACATTAATTAAATGTTCCACTGATGAAAGCCTCCCTTGCTCAAAGTCATGCGATATTGATTAGACCGCGCACGTATAACAAACATGTACTCTATTACTCTGCTACCCTATTCTGTGATTATTTTACTCATTTTATTTATTTATTTATACAGTAGATACATAATAATGTTTTTTGTAATAAATCAAATCTATGTTATTACATTTTAAAGACATTATAGTCCCCATAATATGAAACAATAGCTCGAGGTTATGGGAGGAGTATTATAGGGGCCCCCCAAAAAGATCGCGGTGCGATTGTGAAATTCGCCAAAAACATAAAACTCTAAAATTGAAAAAACTGTCAATTCTTTTATTTTTACGTTTATACTTTGCTATTGTTATTTGTTACTATTACATAACTATCAAATGAGAATAACTGCCACAGAATAGGTTTTACCTAGTGTGGCAGTAAACAAATACAATTTTACGAAACATTTATAATAACTACCTTAAATTCCATTCAAGAAAATGATAGCCAACTTGATTACAAATAAAAAATTATTAATCCATAAAATGTAAAATAATAAAAATATCATTTGAATGTGAAATATTAAATACCGTCAATTTTAATTCAATATGTACAACATTAAAATATTTTAATATATTTTGTTATGAAACATTTTATATGAATCCAAAATTTTTTAACAGAAATAAATAAAAAACCAAATAAACAATCGTACAGTTAAAACTGAGTCTTAAAATTTAATTTTTTATTAGCATAATTATTTATTAATTTACGGGAAACCTGCAGTGTTGCTATTCTGTAAAATAAAATAAAGTCATGTATGTTTTATTTTTAACATTCTTTTATTTGCATTCTAATAAGAAGCACATGAATTTGTTAACTTTTTTGAAAAAATACTTAGATTCTATAAAAGTTTTCCATTAGAATCCAATGCTGTTGGAGCGTATCAGTCTTGCCGTCTGATGCTAGAAATAAACTAAATGAAAATCCATTATATTTTCCCTCCTTCCTTTTACAATATGTTTCCATTTCCTTCGGAAGATGTCACTGATGCATGGCGCAATATGTTTTCATTCTATTTGTTTTATTGCATTGCTTTTATCGCCTCTGCTACATTTTACACATTAAAATCTCTCTATTTATAAAATACATGTAGAGTTTTCTTGTTTATACATGTTTGCAAGTTGTTGGCGAAAAAATATGATAAAATAGTGAATACTTTAGAATGATTTAAAAAAACAATAAATGTCTATCCTCAGACAGGTAAGAGATCGAGTTTCATTTATTTCATAAACTAGACGATTTTAAGGTGTTAGTACAGATATGAAATTTTTTGTTAACAAAAGGTAAAAATACTACACATGAAATTGTATAATACAGAAACGATTTCTAATTTTGAAATTTCTTCTGACAGCAGACATTTCTTTTTCTATTTGAAATGTTTTCCTTCTGTAAACAAACAACACTTCACTCTAATAACAAATGAGTTTTTTCAAATTTTCTTACCAAAGAAAGGTTTTCTTATAAAGGAAAGATAGATGCTCGTTATATTTATTATATTTCAAATTCACATAATAACACATAATAACAGAATTGAGGTTTTCTGTGACAGGCAAAATATTATTTTTGGAAAAATCTTCAGAAAAATTAAAATGGGATATTGGGGCTTCTTGTGAAAACACATTTAGAGCGAGCGCCGATGAGGGTAGATCCTAGGGCAGGTCTCCGAGGGCAGAAGGGCTCGCGCCCTCCTCAGGGGCGGCCAATCGCGGGGCGCTGGGAACACTGCGCTTGCCGAGACCTGGAACAACAAATACTTGCCATTGTTTATCTAAGTTAATGCCACCTGATATATCGTGACAATTTTAGAAATATAGTCAAAATGACACAAACAGTAATAGTCAATATCAAAGATATCGAAAGCAGCGAAAACAATTGATAGTAGATTGCGATCATACTTGGGCTAAATTTGAATCATAATTTGGATGACCATTAGTAATTTGGTGACATTTGGTTTGAAGAATGAATTTAAACCTTATGTAAGCAAAATGTTATCGTAAATAAATAAACCAATAAATATATATTTAATTAGATACCTGTGATATTCGGAATCCGGGCAGTGCTTTAGGGTCTATGTAAGTTACTACTTAGTACGGTCTTATTAACAGCCTAGTTGTGCCTACAATGCGACTACCTCCGAAAGCGGTAGTGCTGCGTGTGCCCGCGTGACCGGCCCACCGGTCGGCCACAGGCCCGCGAAATGCGAGCGGGGGAGGTAGCTTCCCGTCTCAGAATAACTACATGCTTTTTTTGAATAAGTTGATATTTTAATATTTTTTTGAATAAAATATTATTTTACTGTGATCATTTCATTGGTCTAGATATATTAGGTAAATTTGAAAGACAAATAGAAAAATTTGGAACAAACTGTAATTAGTTGCAGATATTTTATACTACCGTATGTTTGTCCGAGATACGATTCTTGACGTTTCGTTGAATGCTTATTCAACGTCATCAGGAGGATGACCTTTACCTGCGGAGGTAGAGGGCGGACTGATTACTGCTTTCGAGGCCGCAAATTATATGCACTTTGTTGTGGAGTGTTCACTTCTTTTACAATAGAGGTCACCAGTATGCAATATGTACTTTGTAGATGCAACACGATTTTTTACATTAAATTAACTTTTACTAAGTATGTACATATAAAAAAGCTTTATCAATTATATATGTACCAGTGGTGCAGCCCATTAATCAACAATGAATGTAGCATATCCTCTAAATTTGCTTTGCTGTTAAATTGGTTTCGATTGGGTTGGACATCGTTTTAAAAACTTTAAAAAAAATAAATAGTGTATAATATGTTAATATGTATATTTTTTTAACAAAGTACAGAGTAAAACATTTGACATACATAAAGAAGAAAAAATTTTTACAAAATAAACTTTTTATGATACCTATACATTTTTCATCGGCCTATTTTTATTGATATAATATTGATTAAGTAAACAGAGAATGCCTAGATCAAGCAAATGAGTTTGACAAGAGAGATGGGAAGGCTGAGAAGGATATGGCCAAAATAAAGTAAATGATGTCTTGAATACTATTATGGCCAATAGGAATCCATCATGTGAAGCAAGACTAGCGATTCATGATGGAGTTCTGGTGCCAATCTTATGAAGCCTGTTTGGCGGGTACAGTACCAACAGTCAAACCCCGATAATTCGAAATTCGTCATGATTTGAAATTTTTAAAACTTATGTCCCAAAATATTATTTCACAAACACCGGTAATTTGTAATTCGTAATGATTTTTAGCCCCTATCGCCACAAATAAATACATTTTGGTTCACATATATGATTTTTTTTAAATTTTATGAAATTGAAAAAATATTTTTTTCGGTCGTTAGACGTATTTAACTGTAATTTCGGATATTTTATACGCACCGTATGTATTACCGAAAAGTGAATCTCGACGTTTCCGTCCTCCACCTTCACGGGTAAAGGTCGTCCTCCTGATGACGTTGGATAAGTATCCAATGAAACGTCGAGATTTGCTTCTCGGTAATACATACGGTGCGTATAAAATATCCGAAATTACAGTTAAATATTTTTTTCGTAAGTGAGAACAACAAATATGGTAATATCGGGTACTTTAATAATAGAAATGTTGCGATCTTTGTATTAGTAAAATACAAATTGCGTTTTCGAAATGATTTCTTGAAATATGCAAAGATAAATACGTTTTTTCCAAAAGTAATAACCTTTTTCATGAGTTTTACGATTTATTGAGGACTTTGCAATCGTATCGCAATTTTTTTTTGTATTATGTGGAACCCCGTTAATTCGAAATGTCTTTTTTGGTCCCTTGAATTTCAAATTAACGAGGTTCTGAGAGGTGTGTAAATGTTAAGTTTTTTTTTTGTTTGTACCTTCTTGGTCCTTGTAACAAAGCTTCATAGTGCAAAGTGGAATGCCTTCATTGTTACAAAAGCACGTGTTACAGTTTTCAGGATCCTTGTATGGCTTGCCAGGAGTGCATCTGTAGCCTGGACCGTCTACATCTGAGTGACACAAAGAAGACTTGTAGAAGAAGGTCAGAGTCATTCGGGTCAAGAGCACACACTTAGCCTTTCTTAATCACACCAAAACAAAAATAATGTAATAATTGTAATAGAATAGTGATAATTAGATAGGGCATTTCATTCTTTACTAAATAAGTAAATGTATAAACTAGCTAAGTATATAATTTTCCGAGAGTCAGACAATGATGAAGATCGGTCAGAATGCGAACTTTTAACCCTTAATGCGGGTAACGGTACGCAGATTGGCGGGTAAAAGTTCGTGTCTGGGGTAAATGAACGCAATGAAGTAAATTAAGGAAAATTGGGTGAAATACAATACTCAATAAATTAATTTTATTTTTTATTTTATTTTCATTTATTGGTTTTCTTACAGCCATATAATTAATCAATCTTGAAAAAAAACAATAATTGATGTACAGAGTTTTGGGCCAATTGCAAGAAAACACATACATATATACAATCGATAAAAAAATAAGAAAAAACATGTCCAATAGTGAGTTTGTGTGAGTGTGTGTATTTGTGTGTTTATTTATTTATTTTGTTTTGGGAAAAATTAACAGCAAAACAATCTTGATGAAACAAAACAAAATGAAGTAGATTAAGAAGTCTTTTATTAAATACACTCAATATCTACAATCAGTTCTCTTGTGAGATCAATTAATTAATTAATCTTTCGATTTGCTACATTAGTATGCGTTAACCCTGCATCATTTATACAAATTAGTATAAATTTTTAAAGAAAATTATAAAATGGATTCCTTAACTTGTAGGCCCACAAGAGCATTCCTAAATTTAAAATTACCCAGGTACAAAACAAGCGCAGCCCAGAACCACTATTCATTTATAGGAAAAAAAAAAATTCAATTCATTACCGAATAAATAAAAAAAAAATTAAAGACTTTATGTCATTTAAAAAGGAACTTTAACAAAAAACTTCTTGAAATTCCCTTATAAGTATTTATTTTGGACTATTTTGACTTTGATTCCTGATATTTTTGTTTACTATTTTGTTTCTTGATATTTTTTATTTACCATTTCGTTTCTTAATACTTTTGTTATAAAAAATTGTAATAGGTGTTCATAAAATAATATGATGTGATTTACTCCTTCCATATCCACGAGCGTCAGCTCTTTTATGGAGGGTGATACGATCTTATTGTACGAATGATCACTGGATTCATGAAAATTTGTACCATGATATGTATTTATAATAAATAAACAAATAAAAAAATGTGCTTATTAAACTTGAAACTTTTTGAAAATCCAATCTAACGAATTGTTTAATATGCCCTTGTGCAGTCACTTTTGCAATTCGGAGGAGCAGCATATAAATTTAATTTTATACCAGAATATACAATTCAGAGAATAATTAGTAAAATCATGTTGTCACGGAATGGCAAGCAAAAGGAATAGGGCTCTATCCGAATCCTTCGTAATATGTTAGAACACTATGTCAGGATTTAGAACAGTCTACAATTGAAGGCGTCCCTGTAATAAGGAGAGAGGAAAAACAATTTCTTGGTTTTTACTTTGAGAGAGATACGTGAAAATATACGAATCTTCTTATTTAAGTACAACGAACACTAAATACCGACATCTACCTGTGTCTCGTTTATTTTTTGTCTATTAAGTGTTGGGATAAAGATCTGACAATATTGCAATATTTTCAGAATAGCACAGAATAAGTAAAGATAATATTTGAAATCAACAACGGCCGAGCTGCACTGCACACAAATAGGAATTAAATGGTAAAGTGAGTAATCTTTACTTACTGGTCTAGAAAATACGTCTGAATTTTTTATTTTGTATATATTAAGAGCATAAAAATGATTTTCAAATAAAACATTTTGAGTTCCCGCCAAAACACTTAATTTCACTAGTCGGAAATACATGTGTCACAATTGTACGGTACCGAGATTTACAAATACTACAGCACTACACCGTAAAAGCGAATTATATGTCACGACCAATCATATGCGTTTTAATGGAGTCGTATTTTAAATATTTTTATGATAAAAATTATGAATGAATTGTTATAATAATTACCCCACATTATCCTATATTTTCATCGGTATTTGTAATATGTGAAATTTCCTTATTGCTCAAGTTAATTTAAGTTAGAAACATTAAATTTATTATAAAAATTAAAAAAAATCAAAATACTGACTTGCGATTATGGATTATAATCCCAGAGCATTTTTCCAGTCCTGGGATTTCTGGATTAGGAAAGGCCAATCCCGGGACCAGTCCCGGGATCAGCCGAGAAACATGAATATAAATGAAAATTTGCGGTTTAAAGTACATTAACCCGGTCCGTGCCAGGAGGCGCTCCGACGTATATATACCTATAGTCCAGGCGCCAGAGGTACTTGAGTATGCATAATATGAGGACTGCATTCTGGCAATTGATCCAAGTACAGAATAGCTCATAGATCAACAATGTGAATGTTGCCAGGAAATCTGCTGGTTCAATTTTTTTATACCCCCTCCCTCTACGCTGCAAGTAAATTGATTGAGTACACTCTATTGAACTACTTTAATGATTATTTTAGTGTCATTAATTGTTTTTTTTTTAAATAATTAAAGGTAATAAAATTAAAATATAAATTATTAATAAAAAAAATCATAAATTGTTTTTAAAAAAATTATTTAATGAGAAAAAGCAAATTTAAAGATACATACATGAAAAAGCTACAAATAATCAATTATTTATACTCTTACAATTATTTTTTATACATTTGACGTATAAATGCATCGACATATTTGTTGTTGACGTCAAAATTTTACCGTTTCTTATAAAATGACGAAAAATTAAGTAGAATCTTGTTCGAATTGTATAAGAGATGTAATTAAAAATATTATAGAAAATTTTTAAACCATTATACTTCCATAAACTCGAATTTGACTAGGGTCCTTTTGTTACCCCACTCCGGCCCCCGATTTTATTTTCGATCTTCCGGTACCCGAAGGTTAATATCATGAAAAGATGAACTAAGATCTAATCTTTAAATCTGATTTTTGTGACATCTGATTTATTAAGCATAACCCACAGTGACTCATATATCATCACCGTCAGTCAGAGTAATATACGTTTTCAAAATACAAAAACTGAACTAAATTTTAATTGTGGACTGTATAAATCACGTCATTTCAAACATAGTGAGTAGAAAATGGTTTACCTCCCTCCGCTGGCGATGGAGCAGAGTCCACTGACAGGCTGATCACCAGGAACACCGCAAAGAGAACAACCAATGCTTTGAGAACACCCATTTACTATTTGATGACTTTAGGTATATAGTTGGTCTTGAAGTAATGTATAGTTTCTGTGCGACTTGGCAACATTTATATAGCTAATATTCAATTGCCGTGACATAAGAAACGCTTGTAAAACTATTATTTACCAGCACCAATGGTTAAATGACTATCTTTTGTCATTTAACTCTTAAAAGACTGTGCTAAAAAAAAACTTTGGGGACGGTGGAGTAACACAGCGTTACCTGATTAAAAATCAGCATAGTTTTTAATATGTGATAAAATATACATAAATACAATACAGATAAGACTTTTAAAAGGTCCCTTTATATAATTATGTAAGGTAAACATACATATTTGCATTATTTTAGTAAATTATTATAAAATTATGGCAAATCGAATTTGCGTGCGCTTCCGCCGATGTTTCATTGGCAACTGAATACAACGAAGCGGTCGCCAGCTCGCTTCAGTCGCTTGCACTCCGTCTTTGTCTAACACATGTTACCCGACTCTACAGTACTCTTTCTATATTGTTTTGCTTTCGCCGAAACCCAAGCAACCGCCATCTCTGTCCTACATAAAATGTATGGTATTGTCGTGCTCTTTCTTGCTCGATTTAACTGCGATGTACATTATTCTGCTCTCTCTTGCACACTGGCCAAAAATACGAGAGTAATGAATAAATTTTTTTAAATTAAAAAATCCGTACATTCCTAACAGTTTAATTTAGTCATTTTGGTGTGAAAATGTCTATTCGATGATTACAAAAAATGTGATGTTTTAGTTTTCGTGAATAAGGTAGATATTTCATATTTTGTATGACAGGTAGACCTACGTTACATCACCGACACACAGGAGTTAATTAAAAAAAATATTTATCATTTCTTTCACACTACAAGAAGAAGAATCTGAAAATTTTATTTATGTAATGATTCATTGAAAAAACTGTCAAAATGATATAAAATGCTAAAATAACAAGACCATGTTAATCTGACTGTAGTACAATTAAGATAACTTGTCTATGTTTTTTTATAACGTATTAAACAAGAATGGTGTAGTCTCTATTATAGTAAAGCATTATTGGGTGGGGTGGGGTTTATAAGTCCACTGTACAGCCATTAATTATAATTCAAAGAATAATCATTAAAATCCTTTGTATAAAACCTTATGTCTTTCTGCCTGTACATATATTTCAAGATTTTAAAATGACATCTCTTACAAAATTATACAAAACTAGCTGTGCCCGCGCGGCTTCGCACGCGTAGATTTTTAGTACACTGTTTGGATCGTCATAGAACTTTCGCGAACCTTTTAGAACATTCTCCTTCCAGAACTTTCAAGAAATTTTCGTCACCCACTCCCACCCATGCACAGCCACCCCCACCAAACTCGCATATTTTCAATGTGACACCAAGGGCTATCCACCACTATAACCACCGGTAGGTGGTTGTGGAGAAAACTTGGCGGGTAGGGAAACACGGGTTTCTTTTTATATATATGTATTGATTAACGTCGTATGCCAATCCTATAAATAAATAGAAAAAAAAGTCAAAACAAGCCATAATAGCATTTCCTGGAATGTTCGAACATTGTCGCATTTCCGAAACATCTCGAGGAGAAAGCACAAGCTTTAAATTTTAATTATTTTAAACTACTCCATCAATTTATAATATGACATTAATAATAGGATTTATTTTTCATGGGAACGTATTAATCATTTCCTTTTTTCTTTTTCTTATGGGAAAAATTTGTTTGGTTGCGATCGTATACAGCCCAGCGTGATCAAGCGATTATCAGTAATCGTACAAAACTTGCAGCTCAAATCTGTTTTATTTTACAATTGAAAATTTTATAATTGAAATTGAATTTACCTCTTGCTAAATAGTGCTTGTTTATTTTTGATATTATTTATATATCCTTTAAGATATGTGTTGTTGTATACTCTGTTCACAACATGTCAAAAAATTTACTTATCAAAATAAAATAAGGTTAGCTTGTTGGTGTAATGGTAACGATTCTCGCGTGGTAATCCAGTGATCTAATAGGACGAATCTGAATACATGTCACATCAATATAAGGATATTGATGTGACATGTATTCAGTGTTTGCATCTCTATGAGAATTTTTTTAAAAATTAAATAAGGAAATAAGCTGTAATATAAAAAAAGTAATATGGACTATTGCGCTCACTATGGGTCTTAGTAGAACTCCATGCTTTTGTCGCCTCTGCTACATTTTACACTTTAAAATATCTGTATTTATAAGATACTTGTATATATATATATAATATATATTATATATATATATATATCCTGTAACCTATTGGGCGTCCATCATGGACGAAATTGCATATAATGTGGCGTCCACCTGCTTACGACGTCCGTATATCGGACGTCAGATGGGAGAGTGTTCGCAATGGGCGCGGATTGTCTTTCTGATGCCATAAATGTAAAAAAAAAAAAAAAAATTGGACGTCAATTCGCTCCCAGTTTGGCTATTCTCAGTATATCTGTAGTTCTGCAAATTTTCGTTACAAAAAATAGCAGCGCTGTCGGCATTATTCCGAACATTCATTGCTAGCCGTGTGTGACGTCCAACTGCGCGTCGAGCGAAAGTTTGAAATGCGACGTTGCCACTTGCTGGATGCTTTGACTTCATTTAATTTTTATATTCACGATTTATGAGAACTCGTACGCATTCACTTGAATGAAGAAGTGGAGTCCGCTTTTGTACTCCATTTAATTCGTGGCGTATGATTATTTGACGCAAAAATTTTGGATCGATTTTTAACCCTTTTCTCGTGATCCAAACGAGCTGAAATTTTGCACGCAGACTCGTGGGGACGTTCAAGAAGATCTATCAAATTTTCGTTAAAAAAATTTAATGATTATAGTATAATTTTGGATTTTTAGATATTTTAATAGTTTTTTAACATTGGAATCATTACATAAATGTTTGATTACTACCGTCGGCGGCGGCCCGATAACGTCGCGGAATATTTTCTAAATTTGCATTACTATATATAATTATATTTATTATTCATTATATTAATTACTATGTATAATTATATTAATTACGATATATAATTATATTAATTACTATATATAATTACTATAGTATAATAGGTACTTCACTATGAATTTCAAAAATTTATGACAATTGGTTAACAGAGATAGAGAATTTTGACATAGATATTTGTCTAGACATGTTTCATTTTCAGTCAATCAATTATTTAATTACATGATGGTAAACTTAATTTACAAAGAAAGGGAGTAAAATAAAAACATGGTTTTTATGGGTTACTTTTTTTAAGCTAAATATCTAAAAAAAATAATCAGAAGTTTAAAATTGAAATAAAATAAAATTAATCCCAGGACTTGAAGATAAGATTGCAGCATTATTTTATTAAATGTTTTAGTCGATCGGTATCTACTTATATCTATAGTCGATATGAATTAAGGTGTAATTGAGTACTTAACAGGTGAATGATTTTTATTATGAAGGGCTAATTGCCATGTTACCTTTGATACATGTATAGTAAAAGTCCGTTAATTAGAACAACGATATTTCGTGCTTTGTATTTATTGCCGATTTTGAGGATCCAAAAATAACTTTTCCCTATAAATTCTACCTTTAATTCTAAAATACGTGAAATGCGTACATCGTATCAATTATTGACGTATTATATATGTATAGTATATAGACACGTTATTCCCATACTAGCCGGCTTTCATATTTATGTAGCAAATATTCCATTGAAGTATACAACAAATCACATAATCACGTAAAAATCAGGTAATTTGAAGTCACGGTGCCTAAAATAACATACTCATTCTTACAATAGTGTACGATACTCTGTTCCTTTTTCCCCGGGACTTTTTTTTCGGCGTACACGCAGTGTTTGTGAAATACAGTTGCCGGCAAACTTCATGAAATTCTTTGGCTAAGTGGGGGAATGCGCAGAAGACGAAATTTGGGTCTCGTCGGTAGAAAGGTAGATGCGCAAACGTCCCCCCACTACGCCGCAGAATTTCAAGATGTTTGCCGGCTACTGTAAGTGTGTTGTAAATATAATTTAGCAACTATTTCAAAACACGAATCTTCACTAAATTCCTGGCTTTGTAGATGGGTAAGTATACACTAGGAAATGCAATCTCGCGAAATCAATAATATCAATCTCGCATACAATCAATTAAATTTTAATAATTATTTTAATTTCAAAAGTTATAAAATGGTACCTACTTGCTTTTTGCTATACTTGTTGTTAAAGATAAATAAAAAGGAAAATAATTTTAATATCACTGTATTTCAAAGGGTATTAAAGTTTTTTAAGAAATAATCAACATAATAAGCAATACGTATAAAAGAGGGGGCGACCGCGGAAAACGTGGCATGACCAGATCAACCAGATACTGGAAGATGGTCCCGTTAGAAGGCTCAACAACCGGCGAGCTTGCATGCGAAGATGTATGAATGTGGCTGAGGCGAGATTTGTATGTCAGGACAGAAGAGTGTGGCGCTCTATCCTCTCTGCCTACCCCCAGGGGAAACAGCGTGATGGTAAGTAAGTAAGTAATCATAATCAACATCAACAATGAAGTTACTTTAAAAAAATAATATGTTTGACTTTTATGCTTGCTTTTGAAAGTAACTTCGTAAGAAGCACTGATGCTGCATCATTGAGTTGTCTCATATGAGAGGCTGTACCTAGGTATAATATGTTCCGCACTGGGAAAGAATTCGGCCGCATTTTGTCGTACACTCACACATATTTCCGGTCGCGGAGGGATATGCGACATATCGATAGCCCGCACATGCAAATTGCGTCTTTAAGATAAACACCGCTAAAACACCAATCGTTTGAGGATGTCGCGAGTCTTATTTCATTATTGCAAAAGAAGTCGATTATTATTTCGGATGGACACGTGCAAGTTAGCTCCATTTAAATAATAAATGTGAATATAATTTTGTGGCTCGGACTAAAACAAAAGCCTTTTAATCCTGTAGGTCGTATGAGACGTGCGGCCCTTTTTATGACTAAATTATACTTTTACCCAGTAGCTAAAATTTTAACAGCTCAAGTCTATTTTTAGACCTCATGTTTTAGCGTATGTATAAATACAAGTAGGTACATTCGCAGAGTGATCATCGTTGCCGAGTGGTTTGCTTGTTTTACAAAAAATAAGTCAGAAATATTGAAAAAAAAAATGCAAACTTTGATGTCACATATCTCCATAACTATTGATATTAGGTCATAATAGCTTGAATATTTTCGACTCATAATCAAGGCAGGAATAGTCCTGCGAGGTTATTAATGTTTTACAAAATAATTGATAAAATCAACATGTTTCAAAGCCTATGGCCCCTTCGTCAGGATGGAATATACCTACCCATAAAATATAAAAATAATAAAATTGATTGAATCTGTAATCCACATATATGGTTTCGGGACCAGTAAATATTAGAAAACTAAAAAAACTTGTTGATTCTCTGCAAAAACGTGTTGAAGAAGTTATAAAATCCAAAGGAGGACATATTTCCTATTAAAACAATTTAAATTGTATTCTTTTCTCTGCTTTCTTCAACTACCTATAACTAATAAATGTTGTGTTTTTTTTCAAATTATCGCTTGTGTTCACATAATTCGCACAGTACTGTATGTTCAATATTATCTTCGACGGATTACCAAGTAGATAGCTACTGAAAAATAGTAGGCTTTTTTATTTTAATTTCGATTAGTTATTCGTCATATCACACAAATTTGAATGCGCGAGTTTGATTTTAGGTAATTTTTGTGCCTCATCTGCATTTTTTTCAATATTGTTTTTTTTTTCAATAAGTTATCTTCAGGGTCTCCATTCTTATAAACTGGGATTAATAATGTTTGTTTATATATTGTAGGGAATATACCACACCGAAGGCTTGTTTTATTATGTGTGCAATTGGGATGTTTATAATAGAGCTTGATTGTTTTAGTAAATCAGTTGTTACGTTGTCGTATCCTGGCGATGATCCTCTTTTTAAATTCATAATAATTTTTTTTATTTCATCTGGGTTGGTTAATTGGAATGTTGTGAGTTTATCACATTCCGATATCTGTAGATTATTTATTGGAAGAGAAAAATTGTTGTTGGGTATTTTTTTCGCCAAGTTTAGTCCCACATTAATGAAAAAATTATTGAAGATATTTGCGCATTTTTCTGGGTGTTCTTGAACATTTATAATATTATTGTCAAATTTTATAGTTTATATTTTATTTTTATTAACATTTTTTTTCGGTTATTTCGTTAATTGTTGACCAAAGTTTTTTGGTGTCGAAATTAGAAACTTCCACCTTTTTTATGAAATATTCCTCTTTGGTTTTTTTTTATTAGTGATGTCAATTTATTTCTGTATTTTTTATAAATATCTCCTTAAGCCTTCATCATTGGGGTATTTTATTGTTGATTTAAAAATATCATATTTATTACGTATTGAAACTACTAAGCCGTGAGTAATCCATGGTTTTATTTTACGGAACTTAGATTTGTGGTTATATATTTTTAGAATTTTGGATGAATTTATATATTTTTGAATAATTTTTTGAAAGTTTATAGAACATATTTCTGGATCTTCTAAGTTTAGTACTGATAACCAATTTTCTGTTGCTAATTTGTCACAAAATAATTTTAAATTAAAAGTAGTTTTTTTGTATACCTTTTTTATCAGCTATGTGCGGGTGAGTATTTTGTTTATAATGCGTAAATATGCAGGAGTAATGGTCAGTTATACAAGTTTGCCATATGATGGTCATAATGTTGTCGAGTTCATTTGAGTTTGTTAGCATAATATGATCTATTGCAGAAGGTTTTTGGTGCGGTACAATTCTAGTATAATTATTTATGCACGATTTATAGTTCAACTCTGCAAGCATATTGAGATACTCATTTTTAGTTTTATCATGGCAGTCATCTGCAATATTTATGTTTATATCGCCCGTTAAAATAGTAAAATTGTTTTAATAATTGGTATAATTCTTCAATAAAAAAAATTGTGTCAGAATTTGGAGATCTGTAAATGCCGATTATGCGATAAAGGATTTTATTTTTATTTTTTCGAATATATTCATACGTGAACAAACTTCCTAATGTAGGTGTGAGGAAATCAGATTACCACATAAAATTAATTCTGCATGATATTTGACCTCCATACACAGAGTGTAACAGAACTAGGTAATCCACAATACTTTACAGGTGGATTCCTGCTATGATTATGAGTGAAAAATGTTCAAGCAACTATGACCTAATATCAATAGTTATGGAGATATGCGACATTAAAGTTTGCATTTTTTTTCAATATTTCTGGCTTATTTTTTTACAAAACGTTGAAGTATCATTACAGTAACTTATATCGATTACATAAAAAACATTCGTTTCAATAAAAGTTTAATAAAATAACAAAAACCCTGCAAAATATTGGAATGTTTCCCCATTAGATTGGAAGATTTTTATTATACTATTTGACTTGTATTAAAGGTAATGAATTTTTCATATTAGATATAAGTTACTGTAATGATATTCCAACGTTTTGCAAAAATATTTTTTTTGACTCATAATCATAGCAGGAATCTACCTGTAAAATATTGTGGACCAGTTCTGTTACATTCTATATACCTACATTATCAAATGTGCGTGATTATAACCCTAATATATATCTAGTCTAGATATATTATATTATCAATGATTATGTTTACTTGCAAATGTAAAATCTACCTCATTAAACGTGCGAATATCTGATCTGTATATTTGTTTTATTTACCTACATGATACCTGAAAAAACAAGTATTTATTACAGTAGGTAGATAAAAAATCCGATATATTATGTCCACTGTACTCTTTTGTCTTCCTGTCCTTTATGTACCTAGTAAATAATTAGGCACAGCTCATATGTGAGGTTGTCTGTTTGATAATTGATACGTAAGAGGAGAATGCAGTATTTTATTAGAGATTGAAAGGAAGGTACATTTTGCTGAAGTTAAATGTGTGTAAAAAATAACGAGGAAATCTGCCGATTTCAATATTTGTATTTTGGAAATTTGCAGTAGTACCATACTTTATCTAAATATTAGAATAATAGTTGTGTAAATGTGTAAATTTATATCAAAGTGAAAAAATAGTAGTAGAAAAAATAGAACATGCGTGACATATGTGACGATAAGTTTCGTCACAGGTAAAATATTCAAAATTGAAATAAATAAAATATACCTTCAAAGTAAAAGAAGTTCACTTGACAAAGAATATACTGGGCTTACATCCGGTCAAAACTCGACATTTCAATTCTTAACCTTTTCTTTGAATTTTTATTGAATAAAATAACTTTAATTTCTATATTTTGTACAATTTACAGCCATTTCAATTCTTAACCTTTACTTTGAATTTTTATTGAATAAACTAACTTTAGTTTCAGCATAACAAAAATTGTGTTCCGTTATTTCCTCGACAGCAGTACCACGACCCAAAGTAGAGAAATTCTAGTGAACTCGATGCAACCAGAGATCTCATAGAGTTTAATGTCTACATTAGCGATATATTATCCTGAAACGCCTAATTTGATAAATGAAGACATAGACACGCTCACTTCTGCTTGTGAATTGCTCTCATATTTTAAAGACGTAACAGAAAAAATGAGCTCAGAAAAAAATATCACGATTTCTGAAATAATATTATTATCAAATGCACTAAATGATACGTGCAAGTATTTCGCCCGCTACACGTACTAGTGACCCGGTAGCGGCATCCCCAGAGAGCATAAAATAATAAATCTTCCTTCGGCATCCCGCACAAAAAATGTAATTGGTAAAAGCGGCAACGTCGCGCGTCGCACTGTTTACGAGGAGTTGCGATAGTTAGAAAAATGTAAATAAAATTATGTATATCATGGGACGCCCGATAATTGATAATGTGGATTGGAGTCCAAATTGATTACACTACGCTTGTTAATATACGAATATTTGTATATCAATAAAATGTAAAAATTTCAGAAAAATAAGTTGTAAAGGACTTATAGTATTGCCTTAGTGACTAATATTCGATGTAAAAATAAGTGAAATTTTAGTGGAACTGGTGGACGTCACAATAATGCAAAATAAAAGGACGCACAATAGGTAGCGTGTGTATTATTATATATCATATATATTATTATATATATATATATATATATATTATATATATAATATATAATCATGTTGAACGCGCATAAAATGACTAAATCAACAATACGACAAGAGTGCAGTTTTTTCAAAATTTTAAAATTTAAACTTAAATATAATAATTGTCTATCCAAAAATATAAAAATTTGTGACCAGATCACAATAAAAGATTTCGAATAAGGTGAGATACTGAAAATTCTATTTAAATTTGATCAATGGTTCAGAAGTTATGGCTATTTTGCATGAAACGTAATTTCGCGCGCGGACCCGATAAAAATTGCCCGCTTTCCGGCGTAAATTGATTAAAAAAAAAAACCGCGGACAATGTGTTGATATAGAGTAGTCCATTTTTTCGGTTATAAATAAAAGTAGGTACCTACCCACGCCGCCCGGCCCGGTCGGCGGCAGAATTTGCGAACGACACGCGCGCGATTATTGCGCGGCCTTGGCGCCAAGGGCGACGCGTCGGCCCTTTTGGCGCGCACGATGGATGTCGGCCACGCCTGTGCCTGCTCAGAGGCATACCAAAGCCGCACCACTTCCGCTCTCGACATGTTGTCCAACACTTCAATTAGTTTACTGTACGCGGATGATGCGGTATTAATGGCAAATAGCGAACAAGACCTACAAAGTCTAGTTAGCAGGATGTATGATGTATGCAAGGAAAGTGACCTTATTATGAATGGAAAGAAGTCAAAAGTAATGGTATTCGAGAAGGAGGAAAGTAAGACAACGTGTGAAATACTAGTAGGCAATGAATGTTTGGAACAAGTAGATGAGTTTGTGTACTTGGGAAGTATGTTCGATAGAAGAGGGAATGTTGAGAAAGATATAGAGAGGAGAGTGACTGCCGGGAATAGGGTGAACGGTGCTTTGAATGCAATAATTTCTAATAGAAATATGTCTACCGAGGCAAAACTGGCGGTACATAATGGAGTTCTGGTACCGACACTAATGTATGGAAGAGAAGCCTGGAGCTGGCAGAAGAGGAACGAAAGTAGATTGAATGCAGTGGAGATGAGGTCCCTTAGACGTATGTGTGGTAAATCCATGTATGATTAACCAGATACTGGAAGATGGTCCTGTTAGAAGTCTGAACAACCGTCGATCTTGCATGCGAAGATGTATGAATGTAAACGAAGCGAAAGTTGTATGTCAGGACGGAAGAGTATGGCGCTCTATCCTCTCTGCCTACCCCCTCGGGGAAACGGCGTGATGGTAAGTAAGTCAATTATTTTTTACGCAGAAAGAAAGATCAACAACTAGTAATATACGCAACAGAGCGAAGATGTACTCCCCCAACTAGAAAAAAAACCGCGAATGAACAAAAAAGAGAACGATAAATGTGGTGTTATAGACGTACCACTATAACCTGGCGCGCGAGGGAGGGCGTCCCTGCCGCGTAACAGAAGTCGTCAGGGTGTAAATTTATTACACAATACATAATGTACAGAATGTCCGGTGACCTGTGTCCTAGCCTCTAACAGAAATTTGGTCAGGCAGCACTAAAGAAACCACGCAGTAATGGCGGCCGTTCTATCTGTCAAACTGTCAGACGGTAATATCGGTCCATTATTCGCTTTTTCAGCTTCGCAAAACTTTAATACTTCATTGGCGCATGTTCTTGCACCATCCCGGACTGTTTAGGATGTTTTGGACGTAATAATTCAGTGTATATTGGTAATCAAGATGTCACAGCTCCCGAAATTGAACTAAATGACAGGGCGAGGGGTTACCACCGGGTGCGGGCGGGGTGGGTTTTAGTTCCAAATTCGCCGCACGCCAAGTTACGTTGGGCAAGCAATAGCGTTCCTAACCTTTTTTGGCTCGCGTACCACTTGGTGGTACATCACGCTTAATTGTACCACTTCGTAAAAATGATTGTATTTCGAGAAATTTGCTATTCTATTTGCATTATAAATTTTATAGGCTGACTATATTTCCCAGAGCTCAATATCAAAGGTTTTATTTTTCTGATAAAATGAGACATTTGAACTTTATATCAAAATGGTTTTTTTTTTACTAAAAGGTGCCGAAGCTCGTTTCTTGTCGAAATTCAAAACCAGGACATTTAAAGAAGTTTTTTTTCAACTAATTTTTTAAAAAAAAAAAATTAAATGCGCCGCAGGCAATTTTTTTATAAAAATTACCAATCTATAACATGGTAAATGTAAAAATTATTCTGATGAAAACGAGGCAATTTACACTTTAATTTTTATAAATGCACAGCAGCGCCGCAGGCGAAATTTTTGTTTTAAATATAACATATGATAATATTAATGAAATTGTATTTAAAAATATTTTTATAACCGAAATTTTTTGACTGATTTTTTTTTTACTTTTTATGTCCGCCATTACTGATTATTTTTCGCGTACCACCAACTATCCACTCGCGTACCACCGGTGGTACGCGTACCACAGGTTGGGAGCCGCTGTTCTAGACGATCTTGCAAAAAAGTAATGAAATCCTAAATACTAAAAAGTTATACAAAAACTAGCAAATTTGATTTGAAATATTTTACATCTTTAACTTCCTGGCAATGTGCGTTATAGAGGGTGTCTCATAGCTACTAGTACGTTCAAGCAACCACGCAAAATTACAATATGCAATTTCAAAGTATGCATTTTTTTCAATATTTCCGACTTATTTTTTGCAATCAATAAGTCATTACAATAACTTATATCGATTGTGAAAAATCGAATCGCTTTAATACGAAATCGAAAAAAAATTATAAAAACCCTGCAAAAATTTAAAATAGATTTTTTTACAAGGTTTTTATCATTTTATTTAAGTTGCATTGGAATTTTTCATAATTGTTATAAGTTGATGTAATGATGATTAAACTTTTTGAAAAAAAATAAGTCAGAAACATTGGAAAAAAAATGCAAACTTTGATGTTGCACGTCTCCATAGCTATTGACATTAGGTCACGTTTGCTCGAACATTTTCGACTCATTATCAAGGCAGGAATCCACCTGTAAGGTTTTTGCTACTAACTATAAGACAGTGCATACATTATACGTAGGTATATCACTTTTCTTCCTTGTTATCACGATTTTATCGATGTATGTTAAATTATTCCTTTTTACTCCCTTTATATTAACTGTGGCGTCTGCTTGCTTACTTGCCGGCTTGCCGTCGAAAAAACTTTGGATCGATTTTTGACCCTTTTCCCGTGATCCAATCGAGCTGAAACTTTGCAAGCTGACTCATGGCGACGATCAAGAAGATCTATCGCATTTTCGTTAAAAAAATTAATAATTATAGTATAACGTAGGATTTTTAGAAATTTTATCGGTTTTTTCAAATTGGAATCATTACCAAAGTTTGATCGCTAGCAACGGCGGCCCGATAACGACGCGGAATATTGTCTAAATTTGAATTACTCCGTCGGTATACATAATAGATACTGCACTACGAATTTCGAAAATCTAAATTGACTGACAAATGTTTTTAGAATTTAATCTACAAAGCATGAAGTGTCTTATCAAAGCTCAAAACATCTGACATTTTGGAAATATATTAAATTACTGTAAGTTTAGTGTTATGTTATATGTTTTAATTCGTCTTTAATTGCTGTTATATTTTACAAAGAAAGGGAGTATATAATAAAAACTTGGTTTTCATGGGTCACTTTTTTTTGTATTATTTTCTTGCCATGTACCTATTTGTGCCTTCCCGCTGACTGAATAAATAAATAAATATAAAACCAAAAGGTCCTTTTTGAAAATTCAACCGCACGCCCATAAATTGCGACCGCGGACAGCCATGTGTAAATTTATGGCGTCCAGTTCGCGCGTAATGGCGGGCGTTTCGGCTTTGCCCGCAGGGATCCGATTGCGAGTGGATTCGTTCTCAGGGCCGCTCATTAATCAAAAAAAACAACGCAGAATTAAAATCGAATTTGAATTAATTGATTCGTATTTAGCATTGAATAAAAACGGTGACTTGTGTAACGCAATGACGTTCGTCGTTCGGTTCGCCATCTTGTTTCAAAATGGCGACTGTCAAAAAAATTTGCGTCTTCGCTAGGATTGTTCGTATAGATAAATGGGAAATATCTTTTCTTTTTACGTAGGTACAGATGGAATGGATTTTTTAACTTGAAAATTTCTTAAGTACCTACACAGGGTTCAGGAATGTGACATGTGTATGAACATATACAGAGTTATTTGGAAAACATTAATAGCCTTGATTACGAGTCGAAAATGTTGAAGCAGCCATGACCATCAATAGTTATGGAGATAAGGTACAGATACACATGCTTCTTTAGTGGCATGCTAATGAGCATGCCACTAATAAGCATGCCCTAACAACTGTACACACTTGCTCATTACTGGCATGCTTATTAGTGGCATGCTCATAAATAAGCATGCCCAAAGCTAACAATCAAACACACATGCTTATTAGTGGCATGCTCTTGTCATAGAATAGAGACGCTCTTGTTCAAAATGGAAACTTTGCAAACTGAAATAGAAAATTCAAGTGAACCAACAAATCAAAAAAGTTCCCGAGTTTCCATCCGCACATTTTTGATTTTAGTTTATATAATTTTTATTGAAAGATTTGAATCATTCATGCCTATTAATAAAGTTTCGTTAACATTATTTCTCACTATATTATTTTTACACAACGGTGACCGAGTATTCCGCAGACATTCGTGATTCCTATAATAAGTCACGAAAAGTAATGTTTGAGAAGATCGCATCGATAATACTAGCTGCGAAGCCCGCGAATGACATAAGCGTGCTCATAAATAAGCAAGTCTGTTCACACATGCTCCAAAGATACCCCTTCTCTATGGTGAATGACAGTGGAATGCTTATAAATCAACCGGCGGTTGATTTTTGAGCATGCCACTAGGTGGCATGCTCATTTCTAGCCATGTGCGTACACACATGCCACTAATAAGCATGCCACTGTTAAAGTCGATACTGCGCATGCTCACGTGCCACTAAAGAAGCATGTGTATCAGACGCCTTATGCAATAACAAAGTTTACATTTTTTTCAATATATCCGACTTATTTTTTTCAAAACGTTGAACCATCATTATAATAATTTATATATTATTATATCGATTACGAAAAATTCATTCGTTTCAATATAAGTTAAATAAAATGATAAAAACTCTGCAGAAATTCCAATTGGAGTGTTTTCCAAAAAAGTATTTATATATTTTCTACAATTATAGAACGATAATAAAGATTAATTTTATCAGACATAGATAAAACTCGGAGATAATAAAGAGGAAAAGCTTTTTATTATTTTATTTGACTTGTACTAAAGGGAATGAATTTTTATATTCGATATAAATTGCTGTAATGATAGTCCAACGTTTTACAAAAAACAAATCAGAAATATTGAGAAAAAAAATGCAATCTAAGATGTCGCATATCTCCATAACTATTGATATTATGTCACGGTTGCTTGAACATTTTCGACTTACAATTATAGCAGAAATATAGTCCTGCGAGGTTATTAATTAATGTTTTCCAAATAACCCTTTAGGTATATAGAACGTAATACGTAAATACGTATTACGTTCTATATACCTAAAGTGACATGACTTTGAAAAGGTGGTTTCATATACCTGCTATCTCATTCCTAATTCATAAGATTGGAAATAGAAAATTGTATGAACCGATCGATAATGTCCAGAAATTTTCATCATTAATTATAATTAATTAAAAACTTTGTATTAACAACTTGGAGTACCTTTAGGTCTGCCGGTTTCGATACCACCGTATCTTCGTCAGGACGGACGCATGCTTACTATGCATGACTTATTTCGATAAACAAATTATTTTTTGAACGGGGGTAATTGACAAGTAGACACCGAAACGGGGAATATATCAAGTAATGGGTTATTCCTAAAATTTGACTGGTTATTAATTATATTAGCTTTAGTGTTCAGGCGTTTCTTGATTTCTAATATTCAGAAATTTTGAATAAAATATGGATATTTTGATGTTGGTTACTGTTGATGTAGATCATGGTTGCTCAAACATTTTCGACTCATTAAAGCAGGAATCTACGTGTAAAGTATTGTGGACTAGCTCTGTTACACCCTGTATAACAGACATAAATAAATCAAACATATAGATTCCAGTATCTGCCTCACTACGACAATACTCTTCTTATATTTATATAATAGATATATGTGAATATATAAATATCCACATATATCTATTATACGGCCTTATGAACTAAGCAATACTGCTAGTTCTGTATCTTGGCAATAATGTACAACATTGTAATGTCGTCTATTTTGACGTTTTAAGTTTGGCAGGTTTGAAATTGACGAATTCAACCAATCAGAAAGCCCTAAAACGTAAACAAACGTTAAGTTTTTAAATCAAATTAATTAATCAATTAGATTAATTTATGGACAAAAATAAAAATTAATCAATTAATAAAAATAAAGACTACATATAAGGTCGATATATTCACGGAAACATAGAGGGTTTCTATAGCTTAGTGGTCAGAGCACCGGCCCCGGAAAGGAGGTGACCTGGGTTCGAATTCCAGTAGTAAACTAATATTTTTTCGTGAATTAGAGTTTTCTGTATATCTTTCTAATTGATTAATTAATTTGATTTAAAAATTTTGTTCTGAAAAATTACAACTTCACAAATATGAATGTGTTCTTGAATATATATAAACGTTAAGTTATTCACAATTATGAAGAATGAGCTTATAAATATCGGTATCGTTTCGGCAAAATTGCGTATCGACGCATCCCTATTTATATTATCGAATGCATATATTGCACAATAGTAGCAATACGCCGGCACACCACTTACGCGTTTGTGGCACAATATAATATACGATTAGATAACGTTATCTTTAAAAAATTATATCTCCCGTTTAAATTATCCAATCGGGTTTTTTCCGGCTCCTTTTTGAGAACTTTTCCGGTTAGGCTGCGACATCGGTCCGATAGGTATTTCCGAAAATGTGATAATTTTATCAAAAAAATATCTCGGTTTCCGAATTCACTCGCACGCGACGCGCGCTCACTTGTTTTATTTTACCGAAACAAATGAATTATTAATAATTTATTCACACATCGACCGTTTGACGTAATGTAGGTAATGGCGTCGTGCCGCGTAGTCCATTAAAATTCTCGTACGCAGATGCACAACAAATACTTTTAGAAGTCAAGCTAGCAAAAAAGAAAAAAAATTAAAAAAATAAGACAAATTCTTAAAACTCGTATATGTTAGACGTTGGGTATCTATTCTCTTTGGATTGCGGCGTCCAAACAATCACGCTTGACCTATAAACATTTGTGGTGGTCCAGATTCGTCGCGTCTCTAGCCGCACGCATTGCGAGAATTTCCACCAATCCGACGCTACTAAGCAGGTCCCGACTAATCTTGCGCGTAGTATTTTATTATTTTTTAATTTAAAGACTATCGTCAGGTCAGAATGACCCTAATGGATAGTCATTTAGGACAAGGTGATTAGTACAGTTACAATTTACGATAATACATTAAAATAAAACATGAATACGTTATACAATATAAGTATAGTACAATAAGCGATTACAAGATGAACGAAGTTCACATTCTCCGCACGACATAATAGGCATGTAGGCTCCCAGGTCAACTAAGTCAGAAAATGTGTACCCGCGCTTTGTGGCTATAAAATTTTTGTTTAGGTTGATTTCCGAAGAATCCGTCTTACACGCTCAAACTATTTTCGGTCAGGAGCGATATAATTTCTCTCTTAAACTGAGGTTGTGTCATGTGAAATATGTCGATGTTGGGGTTACATGACGTGACCTCGTTGTACTGGTTTAGCATTCTAGGTAGAGGAGAGAAATAACCTATGTTGGTATTGTAGACCTTTGTGTGGAATCGTGTTTGGTATTAGTTCGCGACATGGGGCGCTCGGTTTAGTCCTTAGTGAACTAGTTCGCTCTTTTAGTTCGCCAGCTCCCGTCAATCGTTCAGTAGTTCTTTGAATTTTTGTTTTTTTATCTACTTCAACTTCTGTAAGTGAAGTGATCACTTACCCACCAGAAAATTTTTCAGGCATCCCAAATTTTTGGGGTGCTTTCAGTTTCCGTCAAAATCTCATTTTATCGACATCGATTTCCCAAAAACAAACAAAACTTTTCGCTGCCTGAGGGGGTGCTTTCAATTTCCAAAAAATTTCAGCTAAAAATAGATTAATAATTTTACATCTACTTAACTACTAAACGACCGGTTCACTAAAATGAACTATACCGTTCGTTCGTTCAAAACGAACTAAAGAGCAAGAGATCTGAGAACTGGTTCACGTAGTTCTTCTGTGAGAGCGCTCTTACGAACTGGTTCGTTCGCGAACTACACAACACTATTATAGAACTTTCGGGAATATTCTAGAACGTTTTCCTTCCAAAAGTTTCTAGAGCTTTATCGAACGTTTTGGAACTTTCTAGACTCACCGACACACTCCGCCACTCAGTTTGGAACCCTATAGAACCTTCTTGAACTTTCTCCTTCCAGTACCTTCTAGAGCATTCGAGAACCGTCTTCTGGAACCTTCCAGACTCAGTAGGCGGGCCCATTTTGAAACAAACTGAAGCATTCGCGGTCTTCCCATAACAAAAAAATGTGCTAAAAAGCACATTTTCGTCACCCACGTTCCGCCACCCCCGCCAAACTCTCTTACTATCGATGTGACGCCAAGGGCTATCTACCACCATAACCACCGGTGGGTGGAAGTGGCTGGTTGTGAAGGAAATTGACAAGAGTGCTTCTTTTTAGCCTCGTTACAATATTGTCAATTGCATTAAAATGTTATTTTTTAATTTCTATATCTCCGTATCTATGACTTCGCCACAGACTGTTTGAATTTATAATGAATTTGGATTCGCGAATGTTCTGGTATAATCTCGTGCGTTCTATCGATTTCCAATTATTTCCAGATTATGTGTAGTTCTTCTCGGTTTAGGATGTTGCGTCAGCACGTTGAAATAAAGGAAGTGAAGTCAGTCGCAGACTGAGCCGACTGGTATTGAAGTATTGAAATGTCGCGGTTCGGCGAACTCGGGGCGAGAGGGTGCGGCCAACCTCGACCCCAAATCCTTACGGCCGCACCAGGGGTGCCAAATCTTTGAGGCCGAAGAGCGAATAATATATAATTCGAAGATCTGCAAATTTTTCAGGAGCCTATCTCAACAAGAGCAAATTTTCTTTCTGAATAACCAATCTAAAAATAAAACACTTGTCTTTTAGCCGTGTTAGGTTTACGGATACGGAAGGAGCGCATCCGTAAACTTAACATAGAGAAACAATGCGCGTATTACGCACTGTATCCACAGTAACTCAATTGCAAGCGTATATGAAAAGACCTATATCCGGTGTGCTTTTTCCGCACAAAATGTATTCCTCGTGGGGGCAGGCAGAGAGGATAGAGCGCCACACCCTTCTGTCCTGACATACTCATCCGAATTCATACATCTTCGCATGCAAGCTCGACGGTTGTTGAGGCTTCTAACGAGACCATCTTCCAGGATCTGGTTAATCTGGTCACGCCACGTCTTCCACGGTCGCCCTCTCTTTCTTTCCGCATTCGTTCGCTCAACATGCCCAAGTCACCTGAGTGACATTGTTTTAATTCCATGAATTATGCTAACATCAGCTTTACATTCATTCCTAATATCTTCATTCTTTACTCTATCATACATGGATTTGCCACACATACATATGTATACGTCTAAGGGATTTCATCACCACTGCCTTCAGTCTACTTTCGTTCCTCTTTTGCCAGTTCCAGGTTTTACTTCCGTGTCGGTACCAGAATTCCATGTACCGCTTGTTTTACCTCGATATACATCTTTTCTTTTAGAAATTATTGCATTCAAAGCACCGTTCACCCTATTCCCCGCAGTCACTCTCCTCTCGATATCTTTCTCGACATTCCCTCTTCTATCGAACATACTTCCCAAGTACACAAACTCATCTACTTGTTCCAAACATTCATTGCCTACTAGTATTTCACACGTTGTCTTACTTTCCTCCTTCTCGAATACCATCACTTTTGACTTTTTTTACATTTCCAAAATGTGTTAGCACTAAATACGTGTAAATCAATCAATCAATATATATATAAAAAGAAACCCGTGTTTCCCTATCCGTCAAGTTTTCTTCACAACCAGATACTACCACCCCCTGGTGGTTATGGTGGCGGATAGCCCTTGGTGTCCCATTGAAAATGTGCGAGTTTGGTGGGGGTGGCTGAGCGTGGGTGGGAGTGGGTGACGAAAATGTGCATTCTAGCACATTGTTTTGTTATGGGAAGGCCGCAAATACTTCAGATTGTTCCAGAATGGGCCCGCCGACTGTGTCTAAGTGGTAAGTCTAGAAGGTTCCGGAAAAACCTTCTCTAGAAAGTTCTGGAAGGAGAATGTTCTAGAAAATTCCCGAAAGTTCTATATGGTTCTAAACTGAGCGGCGGAAAGTGTCGGTGTGTCTAGAAGGTTCCTGTACATTCGACAAGTTTCTTGAAAGTTCTGGAAGGAGAATGTTCTAGAAGATTAGCGAAAATGGCTAAATCCAAGATAATGGTCCCATTGCATATACAACGAAAATGAGTATTTCACTATATTATTGAATGTGCTAATAACAAAATGAAAGATAATTTACGTTTAAATAGTACACTTTAAAGTTCCGAAAAATGCACTGCATATTTTGACATTTCATAGGCAATATACGAGGTTAGGTTAGGTTATTAGGTTTGGTTAGGTTAGGTTATTAGGTTTGGTTTGTTTAATTTAGATTACGATTATTTTAGTAAGATTAAATGAACAGGACGTTAAATTATATAGTGAAATACTTATTTTTATTGTATGAACAACGGGACCATCATCTTGGATTATTCCCGAAAATTCTATGACGATCCAAACAGTGTACTAAAAATCTTCGCGTGCGAAGCCGCGCGGGCACAGCTAGTACTGTGTAAAAAGAGTTGAGTGTAAATAGTCGAACGTGACAAATAATGCAAAATATTATTTCCGTTCATTAAGTAGTCCAAGTGAAGCAATAATCATTGAACCTGTTTATATTGTGTTTTGCAAACATTTTGCTGCGGCTAACAATAATCGGAGAGTAAGCAAAACATTAGAAGAGGTAGCCTTCGACCCCGGTAAACAAAATGGCGCTTCCTATTGCGAAAACCAAAATAGCGCCGTGTTTTGTGTCTATCGGGCGACGTTCGCTCGTCACGGCCGGCCGACAGCGGCGAAGGTTCCTTTCCGGGGTCGCCGCGCCGTGTGCCGGCTTCCGCAGACTGTCCCAGCAGAGGCTGGTGGGCACCGAGGCTGGTGGGCTGATGACAGTGAACACACGTGCGCCCTGACAATGTCGCATTACGCTCCTGCGCTTTAAGATGAATCTTTGTGTCTTTTTACGAGCTTTTATTTAACTCTGTTTGTCTGTTTGTTTGTTTACTGTTGTAGAATCTTATAATTCGTATCAAAGAATATATATAATCGTATATAAGAATCGCATAATTTTTATTTTTATTTTTTATTTATTTATTTCAGTATATATACGCCCATCAGAGCATTTACATAAACATTGGGTAATACATGTCGGTAATGAGAAATATAAAAGAAAATAAAAAAAGTCATGTAAAGAAATATAAAATGACATAATAACAGAAATATAAAAAGAGCTCTACAACTAAACTTAAACACAGAATCCATAATTTCATAAATCTATAAATACATCATATTTTTTATAGGATTAGCGATAATTACAGAAATATAAATTAAGAATTTTTTTTTTTATAGGATAAGAATACAAGAAAAGAGTGATAATTACATATATTTGAGGATTATTTTTAGACATAGAGGAAAGTTCATTGTTGATTAAGAATATTGCGAATTGTATGTTTGAATTTATTTAAATTTGTGGAAAAAACGTCTAACTGTTCAAATCTGTTAACAAGTCTGGGAAGCCTTTGAAGTGGTGAATTAAAAAAGTAATTAGTTGTCGCAGCTTCCAAGGCAAACCCTGCGTAATTTCTGGTTACTCGGGATGGAACTCGCAAACAGATTCGTTCCAACAGTTGTGGACAGTCGATGTTCCCGTTAATTATTTTGTGAAAAAAGACGAGATCAGCTACAATTCTTCTTATTTCCAATTTATCAAGAGAGCAAAATGATCTTAAAAAGTTATAATCAATATGTGTTGATGGTAAATTAAGTTTATAATTGATAAAACGGAGAAATTTATTGTGTGTTCTCTCTAAATGTGACACATGAACAGCATATTGAGGGCTCCATACAACTGAATTTGTTTCTAATACTGGTCTAACCAGACTCTTAAATAATAGTTTAAAAGTTCCAATATTTTTGAAATCTTTACTTAATCTGAGTACGAAACCTAGGGTTCTTATAATATACACATTCGTACGTATGTATGTATGTATGTGTGTTCCCGTGCTTCCCTACCCTCCTAATTTTCTTCACAACCAGCCACTGCCACCCACCGGTGGTTATGGTGGTATATAACCGATCACACCGGAAGTATGCGAGTTTGGTGGGTGTGGCTGAGCGTGGGTGGGAGTGGGTGACTAAAATGTGCTTTCTAGCATACTGTTTTGTTACGGGAAGGCCACGAATGCTTCAGAATGGGTCCGCCGATTGTGTCAGTGAGTCTGAAAGATACCAGAAAGTTCAAGAAGGCTCTCGAATGCTCTAGAAGGTTCTGGAATAAGAAAGTTCAATAAGGTTCTATACGGTTCCAAAGTGAGTGTCAGTGAGTCTAGAAGGTTCCAGAACGTTCGATAAAGCTCTAGAAACTTCTGGCAGGAAATGTTCTGGAAGATTCCCGAAAGTTCTATAAGGTTCCAAAGTGAGCGGCGGAGTTTATCGGTGACTCTAGAAAGATCTGGATGGAGAAAGTTTCAAAAAGTTCTATAAGGTTCCAATCACAGGTGCCGAATTCAACAAAAAAAAAGAGACGTCAACGCAATTCAATGAATGTTTACTGAATTATGGTCCAGGGCGAAGCAGTGATAACCAGCTAGTATCTATAACATAATTTCTTTAATAACAGCTAAATAACTTTGTGTTAACATTATTTACATTAATGAAAAGAAAGCACTTTGTATAAAATCACATTGAATTAAATTATCAATACGTTTCGGGGTTTATCAGGATACAACGTATACTAAAAATTAAAGAAAGTGTATACATTAAAAAAATAAATATATAGGAGACGAATAATTCATCTGAAAAAATTTTTAAAAGGTAACTACATATTTGCAAAAAGTTTGTTTTATTTAAAAAGGCATAAATACATTATAAGAGTATTTAGTTTGACTTTTTCATAATTTTTTATAAATTTACAAGCGCGTGGTATTTTTTTTTAAAAAGCGAACGCATTGCTAAATGCGTACGCGTTTTTAAAGCAATGCTTCCATTGCCGAAAGTATGGGCGCTGGCCACGCCGGTGTGTGCGGCGTCTCTGCGTGTGGCTGCGTGCGTGACCGCAAGCCGAGCCCCACTGTGATGACGTACAACACAATTATGTCCGTGTTTATCTTCGTGAACGGGCTCTTATCAGCTGGTGCGGTGTATTACGAGTGTACGTATAATTATTCATATCCCTTTCGCGCCGCGTTTCGGACATTTTGTTATATTTACCATATCGATCTATTTCCAACACCCACGCAGCGCGAAGTTTGTCAATACTTTCAGGGGAGAGGCACGACTCAATGTTTGTTTTCCATTAAGGAACTGATAGTAGTGATGGGTCCGCTCTGTACTCACTACCACAATGTAGTACTTCATCACATTGAAGTGCACACTTCACACGTTTTGAAGTGTAGTGCACACTACAAACTACACAAACTTTAAAGTTACTTCAAATAGTACACTTCATTTCAAAGCGAACACTACAAAGTACGCACACTTCAAAGTTATTGAAAGTATGAGCACATACTTAGTACATTTTTCAGGTGAAATTTTTGGGAAGGTGATGTAGATAAATGAAGAAATCTCTGGAAACTGTGACAACCCCCCCCATGGTTCGAAAAATCGGGAAAAAAATATTTAGTTCACTAGTACTACAATTTTGTAGTACAATTACTTCAGTTCATGTAGTTTTTACTTCAATTGTAGTGTACACTTTGTAGTCTTCAAACTGGTGAACGTGTGTGTGTTGTAGTCTTCATTTTGAAATGTAGTTTTTCCCTTCAATAACTGATAGACATGCTTATTTTTGAGTACGCTCATTAGCATGCTCTAACAACTGTACACACTTGCTCGTTATTAGCATGCTTATTTTAATCATGCTCGTGAATGAGCATGCTCAAAGCTAACAATCAAACACACATGCTTACGAGTATTACTGGCATGCTCTTGTCATAGATCTTGTCACAAAATGGAAACTGCAAACTGAAACAAGAAATTCAAGTGAACCAAAAACTAACCCATAAAAACCAAGTTTTTACAATACTACCTTTCTCATTTTCGGGTTTCGTGTCTACCAGATGCGTCGTAGTATTTTTATACAACTTACTGAGTTGTATGAAAATTTGAAAAATTTGAAAAATCCAAAATTGTACTATAATTATTAAAAAAAAATTAACGAAAATCTGACAGATCTTCTTGATCGTCGCCACGAGTCTGCTCGCAAAGTTTCAGCTCGATTGGATCACGGGAAAAGGGTTAAAAATCGATCCAAAGTTTTTTCGTCAGACAAGCGAGCAATCAGACGCCACGTGTTAAAAGAAAGGGAGAAATAAATCAAAACAGTTCCCGAGTTTTATGTTCCAAATGTGAAACCTTCAAGACCTATTGATAATCAGTATTTTAAAAAATAAAATAAAAAATTAATACAAAAAGCAGAATTGTATTGACAAGTTTGACAGATATGGGGTTAGCAAAATTCAAATGGCTAACCTTTACAAAGGTCGGGTGCATCTATTAATGCACCGCAGTTATTTATAGACGACTCAATGGCGCTCTGTCAATACAGAATGCATCTCCATATCTTCCGCTCAATTACTCAACTCAATTCCTATCGATATGACCGCCACGGAGGAACCGATCCTGAATTCTCTAGAAAAGGACAGAAGAAGTCGCAAACAGCTTTAAGCCATGTATTCACTAGGGGACAAATCGCGAAACATTCCGCTCGACATGTCGCATCAACATCTATGCTCATGTTTCGGGGACAATGACGCGGTCATTTGACGTGTACACACCGGGACTCACATATCTTGTCGCGGAAATGTCATCCGATGAGGTTATGGATGACAGCTGCGGTATCTCATTTGGCGAAAACGGGGTTCCGCGCAATTCGAAATGTTTTTTTGGGTCGCAATTTCAAATTAACGAGGTTTTACTGCAGTAAATTGAATATTATTAAAAACAAGGTCCTTTTTGCAAATAATTATTGTTTTCCAGACGTCGCGGAAATATATCGCCCTATGAGGTTATGATGATAGCCGCGTATCTTTTTATGTTAATGAGTTTATCGAAAAGTAAGAGGAGAAAAAAGAGGAGAATGCGAAATTATTTACTGCAAAGAGAAAGAAGGACGGACATTCTATGCGATCTTCGATCGATACAGCTCGACGAGTTCGAGAACGATTTCGTTTCCCCGCATTGTCATCTTGACAGATGCAGCGCATGCGTATTCACTTGTTTACATACCACGTGGTACTGACGCTCCGCGGAATGTTGCAGTGAGTACGCTCGGGTACCGTGCGCATGGCAACGTTGCCACGGCACGTAGAAATGCCGCGCTATGTTGTGCGCGAGGTCGCGGAATAGTGCACGACGTTGCAACGTCACGTAGACTCTATGCCGCGCGTGCTGTTGAGGGACAATTTGTCCCCTAGTGAATACATGGCTTTATATAAGTGGCGAACACCATAATTTTATTTGCGCGCGTAATATAGGCGCGCAGTGGGTTTAAGCTTAGGTTATGCTGTGACCGACTATATACCAGGCGCGTGCAGCGGGAATATTGAAGCATGACTTTTTTGTAAACGTGGAATAATGGAAAAAAATAGAAATCCAATATTTATGCTACAGATTTTTATGATATATCAAAATATGAATACTATGACAACAATTGTGAGAGAAATATATGTTTATTCCGATTTTTTTTCCAAATAATCGGTTAAATTCGGTACCTATATTAAAAAATTAAAAAATAAAAAAATAAAATATATATATATATATATATATACGCATAAACCTATAAAGGTTTATGCATTTTTTGAAATTATTTAACTGTATGTATTTTGAGTAGTTTAAATCAACAAAAATAACTTCACTATAAAAGAAGTATTAATGTAAACAATACTTTTTAAATAAATAAATATTTTATATATAGGTAATATACAAAAATTTTCAAAATACTTCGAAGACGATTTATATATAATTAAATCGAGAATAATAGTACTTTCACATACACGTTTCTTTTCACAAAAGTAAATCAAACATTTTATGATACCATCGATGGTAATGTCGTCGTAAATAATCAGTATGATTTGGCAGATGGTATTTACATTCACCATAGAAATGAGAAATAGAATTCACAAAAAAAGTTTTGGGCGAAATTTGTAAAAAATATCATTTCTGCAAGTGACGCGCGCTCAGTTCTCACCTGGCGTAGGACCTTTCGAAGTAACACGCTATTCCATGAAAAATTTACATGTCTATTATAAAAAACACGCAGACATAGAGATAAGTCAAAATACATTAGTCAAATACGGTTCAGGACGATTTTTTTCTCGACTTGACTAGATCTATGGAAGAAATCTGGTGGGCGCAAACAATTGAGATAAATTAAGAATTGACATGAAGTTAGGTACAGAAACGTCGAAAATAAAACTTCTAGCTAAAACGGCTAGAATTTTAAATCAACTTTTTCTTAACATAAGGATTATTTAATTAATATTTGTTTCCCAGAATCTTTACTAATGCACAGCTTTCTTGCTTCTATCCGCTGCGTATGTAAATAGCTTCTATAATTTATCTTAAATGGAAAAAATAAATTAAACTGAATAAATATTTTAAAAAAACACGCGCCAAGTTTTATAACAACGAATCAAAAGCATTCTCACACACGACAAACACCGGCCGTATTATGTGATGATAAATAAATACGCGACCTCAAATGTCGGTACATTTTTGTCCGGTAAAAAAGAAACATGGATACAACATGATGTTGAGGAATTCCGATTGAAAAAATAAACAACATTGTTTAGATTTAACACCAGTTTTAGCGCTTGTTCTGACACAGCGGGAACCGTGCCTTTCAGAATCGCATGAGATCCGTGCGGGTCTTATTTACCTAGGTTTGTACGTGATCGTTCAGACACAACCGTGCGGTTAGTCAACCGCTGCGGTGCCCGCAACCCAACCGCTAGAAAATAGACCCGCACGGCGCCCGCACGATCCTATTACTATGGGGCCTTACGAGAGCGTTCAGTCGCGTTGCGGGCACCGCACGGTTCCATGTCACAACAGGAGCACGCGTGGATTACATTCTCTTTTCTACGGTTATGGATCGCTTTGACACTGAATTTTTTATTGATGAAGTGGAGAAAAGACCTGTAATATGGGAAAAAAGACCTGTAATAGTGTGAGGATTACTCAAATATGCCAAGAACCAAGCTTGGCAGGAGTTGGTGGAGATGTTTGAAAATGGTGGGAAAAAAGAGTATTTTAGAGAAGTAGGTATTTATTCACCAAAAATGAACTGACAGAGTGATATTTATGTGTCTTGCCATGGAACACGGCCGTCGTCAACAAAGTAATGAGCGAATATATAGGTACAGATACACATGCTTCTTTAGTGGCATGCTAATGAGCATGCCACTAATAAGCATGCCCTAACAACTGTACACACTTGCTCATTACTGGCATGCTTATTAGTGGCATGCTCATAAATAAGCATGCCCAAAGCTAACAATCAAACACACATGCTTATTAGTGGCATGCTCTTGTCATAGAATAGAGACGCTCTTGTTCAAAATGGAAACTTTGCAAACTGAAATAGAAAATTCAAGTGAACCAATAAATCAAAAAAGTTCCCGAGTTTCCATCCGCACATTTTTGATTTTAGTTTAGAATTTTTATTGTAAGATTTGAATCATTCATGCCTATTAATAAAGTTTCGTAAACATTATTTCTCACTATACTATTTTTACACAACGGTGACCGAGTATTCCACAGACATTCGTGATTCTTATAATAAGTCACGAAAAGTAATGTTTTATTATCTCCCCAACGCGCCATATTTGTTTCATCTGTCGCGGACTGAGAAGATCGCATTGATAATACTAGCCGCGAAGCCCGCGAATGACATAAGCATGCTCATAAATAAGCAAGTCTGTTCACACATGCTCCAAAGATACCCCTTCTCTATGGTGAATGACAGTGGCATGCTTATAAATCAACCGGTGGTTGATTTTTGAGCATGCCACTAGGTGGCATGCTCATTTCTAGCAATGTGCGTACACACATGCCACTAATAAGCATGCCACTGTCAAAGTCGATACTGCGCATGCTCACGTGCCACTAAAGAAGCATGTGTATCAGACGCCTATCTCTGATATTCAATGATGGAGAACGGCACCAGAACTGTCAAACTGACGTTTATTTTCGCGCGCACAAATCGCTTATTAACCGCGGCTGTGTGAACAGATGACACAAATCGCGTGTTTCGAAACGCTATTCTGAAGCTGAACGGTTCCCGCTGTGTCTGAACAAGCGCTTACACGAACCGGCGTGACGTGACAGAAACGTGATTGCGCATTGTTTACATCTCGTACTGGTTCCGCCAGGGCAGGACGGGTAAAGCCTCCGAGGCCCGGAGCAGGAGTTTGGGCCTTTTGATTTATTAACGGAGACGTAATCGGCTCTCGGACCTGCAACTATTGCGTGAGGTGTCTTCTCCGTTCAATTTTGAATAGAAAATACTCCTTACACTTTGGGTGAAATGTCAACCGTTGCGGAGATGAGCGGCATTTAAGTTTGCATTTTTTTTTAAATATTTTTGATATGGGTGTACCTTTGCAGAAATTTGATATTGTCAAATTATCCAAAATAAATGTCGCTTATTTCCAAAACTATTAGTATGAGGACCAATGATATAATAAACTGTAGATATCTTGGCAACTCAAAAGTAAGGTAATTTGCCTTACTTGCATTCGTTATCGAACGGACCTTCTTTGTGATCGGGCGCGACGCTACGCTGAAAAAGGAACAGAGTATCGTACACTATGTAAGAATGAGTACGTTATATTAGTCTCCTTGACTACAAATTACCTGATTTTTCTGTCTACACGCAGAGCGTTTGTGAAATAAGATTTGTTGTCTCTTTCAATGCGATATTTGCTACATATGAAAGCCGGCTAGTACGGGAATAACGTATCTATATTATAATACTTCAATGATGAGGACATTGCTGATAGAACATTTTCTACTAATAATTTAGGTAAGAATCTAACTGTAAAGTATTGTGGACTAGCTCTGTTAAATACTAGGGATATATATATGTTAGTATTAATTTCTTTGGGGGTAACCCGCATCAAAATCTGGTCCTCAGAAGGACCATTCGTCAACTGACGTTACGCCTGAATCACAACAGGCATCTTCAGATATATTGATTTTCCTGTCTCACTGTTGTCCATATAAATATATAAATTAATAACAATAATATATATCATATATATATATACTATATATATATTATATATATATATATATATAGAGTATAATATATTATTTTACATATATATTTATTATTATTTTTTGGGCAACGGCAATATTCTTCATTTATAAAACCGAGAGATAACATAAATTACGTAGTAATAGCAATTTGATGATTGAAAGCACTTATCTTTCGGATTAATGATATTCGTATTCGTGAAAGTAGTACTCGTCGCATCACTAATAAAAACCCATATATACTAAAAAAACAATACGCCTCTGCATATAGGTACAGATACACATGCCACTTAGTGGCATTCTCATAAATCAACCGGCGGTTGTATGGCTAGTGGCATGCTCGTTACTAGCAACGTGCATACACACATGCCACTAATAAGCGAGGCCTAGAGAAGGTCGATTCTGCGCATGCTCACGTGCCGCTAAATAAGCATGTGTATCTGAGGCTTATAGCAATGACCGCGCAGTTTTCGCCGATCCCGCCGAATCGCTTAAATAATTAATCATTGCGATTCAATTTATTTGGTATGCAACATTTAGATTAGAAACATAATTTAATTCGTAAATGTTATAATATTTTAATTAACATACAGATATATAAAATAATTCACATCAAAGTGTAGGAGAATACTGCTTCGGAAAACGCTTTCAGATATACGAAACAGATCAATGTTCAAAGCATTGGCGTATTATAATATAGACACGTTATTCCCATACTTATATTTGCTACATATTCCGGCTTTCATATGTAGCAAATATCGCATTCAAACTTTTTAATACAACTTAATAAGTTGTATGAAAAAACCATTAAAATTTGAAAAATCCAAAAATTTATTAATTTTTTTTAAAGAAAATTTGATAGATCTTCTCGATCGTCGCCACGAGTCTGCTTGCAATGTTTCAGCTCGATTGGATCACGGGAAAGGGGTTTAAAATGGATCCAAAGTTTTTTCGTCAGACAAGAAGACAAGCAGACGCCACGAGTTAATATAAAGGGAGTAAAAAAGTAACCCATAAAAACCAAGTTTTTGTTATACTCCCTTTCTTTGTAAAATATAACAACAATTAAAGACGAATTAAAACATATAACATAACACTAAACTTACAGTAGGTAATGTAATATATTTCTAAAATGATGTTTTGAGCTTTGATAAGACACTTCATGCTTTGAAGATTAAATTCTAAAAACATTTGTCAGTCAATTTAGATTTTCGACATTCGTAGTGAAGTACCTATTATGTATACCGACGGAGTAATTCAAATTTAGAAAATATTCCGCGACGGTATCGGGCCGCCGTTGCTAATCAAACTTTTCTAATCATTCCAATTTGAAAAAACCAATAAAATTTCTAAAAATCCCAAATTATACTATAATTATTAATTTTTTTAACGAAAATTTGATAGATCTTCTTGATCGTCGCCACGAGTCTGCTTGCCAAGTTTCAGCTAGATTGGATCACGGGAAAAGGGTCAAAAATCGTTCCAAAGTTTTTGTTGACGGCAAGCATTAATATAAAGGGAGTAAAAAGGAAGCGAGCATTGTTTTACCGCTCGCAAGATGGCGGCCGCCGCCCACAGCTAACCCGATCCGCGCGTTAATTGGAAACGATTACGCGGACATTTTAATTATCGCGGGTCATTAGGACGCCAGACGAACTGTGTATTTTAAATAAAACTTAAAGAAATAAATAAAACAAATTAACATAACGACCGGCGGTGATAAGCGATTCGGCGGGATTGGCGAAAACCGCGCGGTCATTGCCGGAAGCAGAGAGGCATTGCAGTTTTAAGGCTGGACATTTACTGCAAGCGCATTTTTTTTTTCAAAAATGTCGGTTTTTATTAGTGATGCAACGAATACTACTTTCACGAATACTAATACGAATATCAGGCCTAGTACTCGGCGAATACGAATAATTCAACAAGGTTATAAATAATACTCCACCGGCAAATTTTTGTTTAAAAAGCACAACATTTATTTTACCCGTTTGTACATTCCCAGCGGTCGAAAATAAATATGACTTTTTTCACGCTTGCGAGAGGTCACGTTATTAGATTTAATTTGAAATTATATTATAAGAGATGTCGCTTTTACACACAACGGAAATAAAATGGAACGAACAATACGTATTACAAAACAAAAACTACATGAAATGAGTTGAAACATAACCTTATTAATAACCCAATGAAACTAGATGAAAGAACTCATGTTATGCTGTGAAACAAGTAACAATTGACAACTTGAGAACTCAACAAATACATTCATTCAATGTTAGTGGAATCCCCGATAATAGAGTGCGTAGGTGTGTTCGGATACACGGTGCACGACCAAACCGTAATTTGCGTTGCGTTCAGTTATAAATAGTTTGTTTTTAATATTCGTGATGATATTCGGCGAATACGAATATTCGGTAAAAATCTACTATTGCTTGCCCAACGTAACTTGGCGTGCGGCGAATTTGAAACTAAAACCCACCCCGCCCGCACCCGGCGGTAAACCCTCGCCCTGTCATTCAGTTCATTCTCGTCTTTGAGCGCGAGCTGTGTCATCTTGATTACAAATATACACTGAATTATTATGTCCAAAACATCCTAAACAGTCCGGGGTGGTGCAAGAACAATTGCCAATGATGTATTAAAGTTTTGCGAAGCTGAAAAAGCGAATAATGGACCGATATTACCGTCTGACAGTTTGACAGATAGAACGGCCGCCATTACTGCATGGTTTCTTTAGTGCTGCCCGACCAGATTTCTGTATTTAATACGACACCGGTCACCGGACATTCTGTACATTATGTATTGTGTAATAAATTTACACCCTGACATCTTCTGTTACGCGACGGCGACGCCCTCCCTCGCACGCCAAGTTATAGTCTATATTCGGCGAATACGAATATTCGTATTCGTATTCGTATTCATCGCATAACTAGTTTTTATTATTAATTTTTATCACAATGCATATGCTAGACTATAATTTTTTTAGGACAATAACTTAGATCGGTCATATGTAGCACTCTCCGAATTGCATTCCTACGTCGACGTTGGTCCTTCTTTATATTTGACGCTCTTCTCCACATTTTTAAATGCACAACTAATTGTAGTACTAATGAAGTGAACTATTGTAGTAATAATGAAGTGAACTACTGCAGTACTACAAAATTGTAGCACTGATGAAGTGAACTAATTGTAGTACTACAAAATGGTATCTACTACAATCACTACAAGAAGTACAAATTTCAAGAACGGCAACTGTACTACCTGAAAAGAGCACTACTACAATAATATTTTAATATTTTCAAATCCATGGGCGGAGGGGTTGTTTCAATTTCCAAACTTTTCAAGTGCTTCTTGAAAAGTGTGCTACAGTCGCCGGCAAACTTCTTGAAATTCTTTGGCGTAGTGGGGGAATGCGCACAAGACAAAATTTGGGTCTCGTTGGTGGAATGATAGATGCGCAAACTTCCCCCACTACGCCGTAAAATTTCAAGATGTTTGCCGGCTACTGTACTAGAAAATTTTCAAAACCATGGGGGGGAGGGGTTGTTTCAGTTTCCGGAGATTTGTTCATTCAGTCCCAAAATTGTTCAAACCATGAGGGGGGGGGGTTGTTTCGATTTCCAAAAATTTCTTCATTTATTTACATCGACTTCCCAAAAATTTCACATAAAAAATGTACTATTTGAAGTATTTACTCGTACATTCAATAACTTTGAAATGTTTGTATTTTGTAGTGTTCGCTTTAAAATGAAGTGTACTATTTGAAGTGTACTTTCAATAACTTTGAAGTGGGTGTAGTTTGTAGTGTACACTAACTACACTTCAAAGGTGTGAAGTGTACACTTCAATGTAATGTAGAACTACGTTGTAGTAGTTAGTGCAGAGCGGACCCATCACTAATTCACACTGGAATAGTACTTTTTTCTGACAGTTTTAATACAGTTTCATTTAAATAATAAGGCAAAGCAAGAGTAGCTTGTTGGTCTTGTGGTTATGATACTAGCCTCGTGATCCAAAGGTCGCGGGTTCGAACCTCACTCCAGACCAGCAAGTTAGTCCTATGTTCATAGCACAAGCTTTTAGCTTAATTCAAAAAAAAATAGTAAGAATACTGATATGACATGTATTCCGTGTTCGCATCTCTCTTTGAAAAAAAAACGAACAACGTCGAAACTTTCGATAAAATGTTTGACATGCAGTGCACACCGCCAATACGAAAAAACCCAGCAAGATAGTGAGATGTACACTAGGGTGGGCCACCGTTATATGAAGAATTTTTTTTTTATGATTTCTTTTAGGCACATCGAGAAAAGGGTGCTAAATAATGTTTTTAGCTTATTTATAAAATTTCATTACAATGGGATATCATCTTCTGCCTCCGGATTGACTTTAAAGAACACATATTTTGGAAAAAAAAACTCATTTTTAACGAGTCTTTACAACATGATTTAAAAAGTTTAAATTACATAAAAAGTTAAATAATAAATCTAAATATACTTCTACAAGTTAAATTTATTTATTACAAGTAAATGTTTACAAAAATGGCATTAATATTATAATTTTTTATAATGTTTGAAACAGCCGAAAAATCCTTCATATTATCGAATTTCGGTATGGCTTTCCGAAATAATATTTGTTTTTTTATGAAGCCTTCTCTCTCAGATTTTTTACTTAATGTGGCTGAAACTTCTGTCATAGTCTTGACTGCCCTTTCAACGGCTTTCTTGCGGCATGGCAGGCGTAGTAATGAGAGTTATCTTTCTGCTTTTGAACGACAAACAGTTGGATGTTTTTTTCAGGTATGGATTTCAATATTGATGGATCGGATATATATCCTGCCAGTCAATGAGATCTGTGTAAGACAACGCATCCAATTTTATAGTAGGTAGTTGAAACAAGTCAGTCAGCATTGCGATTAATAAATTTTCAGGGTGTGCGAAGTAACTGTTTCATTGAATTACAGATTCTATTATGGCTTTCAGTTCTGTGGACAAATATCCTGTTGCAGTGATGAGTTTGAACAGGTGTCGTGCTCCATCTTTACAAGAAGGGTGAATGACACCTCCATTTTTACCAAAGTTCACGTTAGTTCCATCATATGCAACAGCCACCAAAGACTTCATAGATATTTCTGATTTCATAAAATAATCGGTGATTGCTTGGTCTATACATTTCGATGTGCCAGAAGCTGGAGCAAATGCAAATGCATTCGTAAATATTCTTACACTTACAAGACAAAATGTCAAACAATATTTAACTAGTAGGGCGGAATTCTTCTAATTTCTTATTTGGTATTTGAGGGTGGTTTTTCAAAGATTGTTGAATTTCAGATGATACCTTTTCAACGTCACTTTCCGTCGTTTTTTTTGGATAGTAGGAATAGAAGTTCTTGACTACATTTCTTCAATTTTTGCAACGAAAATATTCTCTATTTCCTAAGTAAGTGGATTCATTATTAGTTTCATTATCACGTTTTATCTTTTGCCGATTCCACTCAGAACTTTATAACATCTTCATAGATTGGTAATATATTACTTTTAATATCACTTGAATCACCAAACAAAGGATATATCTGCTTTTGACGTGTACGAAGCATACTAGAAATAATGAAATCGAGCCCGGCACAACCTCGACAACAAGTAATTGCGGCCAGAGCTATACTGACACTGACTAAATACGTGAACAGGGCGTACGTACGCCCTAGGTATTCTTCGACTCTCCCACACTGAATCCACTAACCCCTCATACTCGCAATCATGATATACATTGTCTATGCCTGAAGAAAGTTACGTTTATTGGTTTGGAAACCTAATGAGAACATATCTCGAAAAAAAAGAAAAATCCTCATCAATCCGGAGGCAGTTAGACTTATCAGAATGTAATGATATTTTACATGTGTTAATTTGAAACCATTTGGCACCTTTTTAACTTAAGAAATGACAAAAAATAATTTTTGGCCCACCCTAATGTACACACCAAACAATCTATACATGTGTTTTAAAATAACATGTACATCTCGCAAGTTCGTACAGTTTCGCTATTTTGTTTCTAGACACTGGCAGTGTACGCACTACAAGCCACAACGTTTTGAAGTATTTTTATTACCTGTGGGGTATAAAAGCACAGGCAGCAATATACAAAAAAAAATTAAATGCAATCATTGGGGATTATTAATTAAAAATGTACTGAATTCGAAATTTTACAGGAAACATAGCCTATAAATTTATAAAAAACATGATTTTGGAAGGGATAGATACATAATGATGCTGATATTCTCGTAGATACCTTATCTTCGTTCAAAAACTCACTCATACGCAACATCCATTTTCTAAACGATGACATGAACCTATAGATCCATTGAATCAATCATTCATTAAATACTAATCGCACTACATTCAAACACAAAATATATAATACACATAAATGTACATGTAAAATATAATTAATTGCAAAAATACATGTTACCAGAGCGTGCCGAAGACACTTGTAATTGGGATAATGGGCAAAGTCTTCACTATAATGTTTATTATCAGAGTATCATGTACCTATTATCCTGTTAGTGTCTCTAATAAATAATAAAAAATAATTTTAAAAAAAATCTATAATACATTTTGAACTGGTAATCCCCGATGGACTGCCTCAATTTTTTTGGATATTGCAAATTGCTACCATTGCTTTTATACTCCACGCGGATACTGTTTATATTAATTGGCCGCTGTTTTTGCTTAAAAATTTCGCCTCGACGCACTCCAAGTCCGCCCCTGGCCAGCGATCGGAAAAAATAGAACATGACGCAATGCTTCAAGATTGTTGTATAATGCTATCTAGACGAGACAAAACATTTGGCAATGTTACAACTTTACGAGGTAGATGGCGCCTTACTTGGTTTTTGGTTCGTGTCCACGCTGAAAGGGGAAGGTTTATATGTTTTTGAATAAGATAATTAGATCGTTATTTTCTAACCGCGACTTTGCCTACAACTTAGAATGCGTATGGTTCGGTGTTATACAGGGTTATTTGTAAAACATTATTTACTATTCTATATTCCTGCCTTGATTATGGGTCGAAAATGTTCAAGCTATTATGACCTAATGCCAATAGTTAAGGAGATATGCGACATCAAACTTTGCATTTTTTTTCAATATTCCTGACTTATTTTTTGTAAAACGTTGGACTGTCATTACAGTAACTTATATCGAATATGAAAAATTCATTCTCTTCAATATAAGTCAAATAAAAACCTTCGAATTCCAATTGGAAAACATTCAAATTGGAATTTTTTCAGAGTTTTTATCATTTTATTTAACTTGTATTGAAACCAATGAATTTTTCGTAATCGATATGAGTTACTGTAATGATAGTTCAACGTTGTACAAAAAATAAGTCAGAAATATTGAAAAAAAATGCAAACTTTGATGTCGCATATCTCCATAACTATTGATATTAGGTCATAATAGCTCGAACATTTTCGACTCATAATCAGGGCAGGAATATATTCCTGCGAGGTTATCAATATTTTCCAAATAACCCCGTATACAGGGAGTAACACAGCTCGTCCACAATACTTCAAAGGTGGATTCCCGCCCCGATTACGAGTTAAAAATATTCAAGCAACCATGACCTAACATCAACAGTTATGGAGGTACGCAATATCAAAGTTTGCAAATTTTTTTCAATATTTCCGAATCAGTTTGTTTGCCGTATAAATAGCTACTCCGTGAGACTTGTATAACTTATCTTAATTTATAATTACATTCCTTAAGTTGGCAACCCTGCGGCGGCCGGCGAGTTGATTACATTTCAGATTAGACTCCGTACATGATACGTGCGTGTGTGTGAGTCGCTGGATAAATTTAGCACATTTAAAATTATTTTTTATTTCGTATCTGAGAGGAGCATCGTCCGACAAAAAATGCGATTAGACAGCAATTATTGTTTCAATGCATTCGCAGTATCGGTGTTCTCCGATAACGGCGAACACCATTCTTTTTTACTCCCATTATATTAACTCGTGGCGTCTGCTTGCTTGCCGGCTTGCCGTCGAAAAAACTTCGGATCGATTTTTGACCCTTTTCCCGTGATCCAATCGAGCTGAAACTTGGCAGGCGGACTCGTGGCGATGATCAAGAAGATCTATCAAATTTTCGTTAAAAAAAATTATTAATTATAGTATAATTTCGGATTTTTTGAAATTTTATTGGTTTTTTCAAATTGGAATCATTGGAAAAGTTTGATTACGGCGGCCCGATAAGTCGCGGAATATTTTCTAAATTTGAATTACTCCGTCGGTATTCGGTATACATAATAGGTACTTCACTACGAATTTCGAAAATCTAAATTGACTGGAAAATGTTTTTAGAATTGAATCTTCAAAGCATGAAGTGTCTTATCAAAGATCAAAACATCTGCCATTTTAGAAATATATTAAATTACTGTAAGTTTAGTGTTACGTTATATGTTTTAATTCTTCTTTAATTGTTGTTATATTTTACAAAGAAAGGGAGTATAATAAAAACTTGTTTTTTATGGGTTACTTTTTTTAACTCCCTTGGGAAATTTTATCTGAACATTATACATTCAAGTTTGCCGATTTTTAATGGTGTTCTCTTATTGTGATATATTTATCACTTTTTAAGACTAGTCTAGTATACACGGTTATTCGGAAAACATTAACAAACTCGAAGGGCTATACTCCTGCCTTGATTACGAGTCGAAAATGTTCAAGCTATCATGATCTAATTATCAATAGTTATGGAGATATGCGACATCAAATTTTGCAGTTTTTTTCAATATTTCTGACTTATTTTTTGTAAAACGTTGGACTATCATTATATCGATTACGAAAAATATGAAAATATCTTCCGATTCCAACTGGAAAAATTCTAATTTGAATTTCTGCGGGGTTTTTATCATTTTACTAGCTGTAACCCGTCATGTAATGTATTTTTGACGGGTATTGCAGACTCGGCGATGGCAACATCGCTATCGTTGCCGTTTTCGGGTTTGCTGGCCCAGGGTTCAAGCCCCGTCTCCGGCCGGTTAACTTGTTTTTGTAGCCGTGAATTCGTTCGAAATTACGGACGTTACACGAAGTTATGGGAACAGACAGATAGACGAACGGACAAAGCTATTATTATGTTTGTTTTGACTTGTATTAAAGGAAATTAATTTTTCATATTCGACATAAGTTACTGTAATGATGGTCCAACGCTTACAAAAAAATGTGTCGGAAATATTGAAAAAAAATGCAAACTATGATATTGCATAATTTCATAAGTATTGATCTTAGGTCATGGTTGCTTTAACATTTTCGACTTATAATCAAGGCAGGAATCCACCTGTAAAGTATTGTGGACTATCTCTGTTACACCCTGTATTATTGAAATGTTCAAATTTGTTAGGGCCTGTCCAGATGTAGATGTAATAATTGCACTCGCGCGTAGACACTCACGGGTTCTCGAGATACTGGGGCTATAGACGTACCACTATAACTTGGCGTGCGAGGGAGGGCGTCCCTGTCGCGTAACAGAAGTTGTCATGGTGTAAATTTATTACACAACACATAATGTACAGAATGTCCGGTGACCGGTGTCGTATTAAATACAGAAATTTGGTAGCGCAGCACTAAAGAAACCGTGCAGTAATGGCGGCCGTTCTATCTGCCAAGTTGTCAGACGGTAATATCGGTCCATTATTCGCTTTTTCAGCTTCGCAAAACTTAAATACTTCATTGGCAATTGTTCTTGCACCATCCCGGACTGTTTAGGATGCTTTGGACATAATAATTCAGTGTATATTGGTAATCAAGATGTCACAGCTCCCGAGCAAATACAAAATTGAACTAAATGACAGGGCGAGGGCGGGGCGGGCTTTAGTTCCAAATTCGCTGCACGCCAAGTTACGTTGGGCAGGCAATACATACATCCCGTCCAGATGCTGACGCGCGTTCGCTCACTCGCGCGTAAAGCGCGCGGGCGCCGCGGGTGTTGAGATACTCGCGCCTCATTGTTGCGTGCAGAACTAGGCGCGAGTCCGTGGTAGAGATGCGCAATATTGCCTTTGGGTCTGGAATATCTAAAGTTATTTCGACAAGTTTTTGTATAAAACAGAGTTTTAAAAAAGTAACCCATAAAAACAAAGTTTTTATTATACTCCCTTTCTTTGTAAAATATAACAACAATTAAAAATGAATTAAAACATATAACATAACACTAAACTTACAGTAATTTAATATATTTCTAAAATACCAGATGTTTTGAGCTTTGATAAGACACTTCATGCTTTGAAGATTAAATTCTAAAAACCTTTGTCAGTCAATTTAGATTTTCGACATTCGTAGTGAAGTACCTAATATGCATACCGACGGAGTAATTCAAATTTAGAAAATTTTCTGCGACGTTATCGGGCCGCCGTAATCAAACTTTTCTAATGATTCCAATTTGAAAAAACCAATAAAATTTCTAAAAATCCGAAATTAAACTATAATTATTCTTTTTTTTTAACGAAAATTTGATAGATGTTCTTGATCGTCGCCACGAGTCTATTTGCCAAGTTTCAGCTTGATTGGATCACGGGAAAAGGGTCAAAAATCGATCCAAAGTTTCTGTTGACGACAAGCCGGCAAGCAAGCAGACGCCACGAGTTAATATAAAGGGAGTAAAAATTGTGGAGTCATTACTTTAGCCATATGCGCCGACATCTCCGAAATAAAACAATTATTTGCATACCTGGATGCGATATAAATTGAAACGCGCGAGTAATCTCGCGCGTAAAACGCGCCATCTGGATAGGCTCTTACCGACTGCCAATAAAAACGAATTATCGTGATTAATAGCTAATAAACAAATAAAGCCACACTTTAAATAATATCTAAAATACGTATATAAGAACGGTCATAACTTATCCCACAGCCCAGACTTGTAAAGCTTATCGCCCGAGGAGTATCTACGCGTAAATTATTGAATAGGTCATAAAAGCGAGACCTTGGTTACGTAAGGCAGCGATTTGCCGTTCACATTCTGATCGTCGCTCGAGCCTGGTTTCCAGCGGCCGTCGCTCGGAATGCGACGTCGGGTAGCGATGTTTTTTATCGACGCTACGCGGCTCGGCGGGAAACGGACTTCCTAATTTGAAATTGCGCGGAAAAAGTTGAGCGGTTTTTGCGCTAGATGGACCCTGGGTCAAGGACTGATTTTCGCTGCGGAGGCCCGGATCATTGGACGTTTTGGAGACCCCAAAATGAAGTAGCGAACAGCGACTCATACACATAGCTAGTAGCATAAACTTCGAAGGAGTTTCCTACGTCTAATTTTGAATAAAGAATATTTTTTACACTTTGGGTGAAATGTCGACAGTCGCGGAGATGAGCTACATCTCCGTAATAAATATGTGAAAAAGTATTTTAAAATAATCTGTACTACTAGCTACTTCGCAGTATTTTTTGTTGTTTTTTTTTTTAATAATGGCAGTGTGCGCTGCATTAGACGTCAATTTTTAAGCGATTATATTGTCCGTGGGAGGCGAATGAACACTTTAACAATTTAAACTTTTATTATATAAGCAAAGACACTGGACACGAATTTAATTGTAGGAATATTCTTTAATCTACAAAGTCACTAAATGTTTCTAAAACATTTCGCACACTTACTTTCCAAATTTCTTAATTAGCATTAATTATCTCTAGTCACTCGTTTGCTGAACCCTTTTTATTGGGCTGTTTCTATCGCATCGATCACTTTCGAGAATATTCCGCACGAAAGTACTCGGCCAAAATATCTGTCACTCGTTTATGCTGCACTGGCCACACTGCTTCGCCGGTTTTATCGCTGGTAATGTCAAACAATGACTGTTCCGCGCAGCAATCGCTTCGCTTTTTTGTACAAAACACGTTGTCTTTCGAATGTTCGATGCCGCTCTACACTTTTCTAGTATTTACTCGACATTTCCAGTGTTTACGCGAGTGTTCCAGTGTTCGATTCTGCGTAATTCCTTCCGATTCTATCATCTCGTTAAAATATTATAGATTATAATATGCTACTATCCTCCCATATTTCTACATCCTCCTTTTGAACGGTGTAGTGTTTCTGTGTGCTCGCCACCCGAGGCGCGTGAGTGGTGGGGGAGGCGAGCGCATAAAACCAGCGACACTCGAACGCATCGGGCTATTGAATTCCTCTAGTACTCTCGGTCGGCAGCAAATCACCTGAAACCCCATCACTGTATTCCCAGGCGGGAATACACTACAAATAGTGACGTACGATGACGTCATCGTGTGCGCCATCACTATTTGCAGTACCGTCTAAGGCCCGGTTGTTTCAATTCGATCAAAGTAAGCGGAAATCCTGGGTTAAACTGAGCTTAGCCTCAAGGTCACGCGAAATCTCGCAAAATTGAGTTGTTTCAAACTAAAAATCTCTTAAAATCGGATTAGGGGTGTTGCAATTGTGTAAAATAAAAATCATAGACAAATGCACGCCAAAATAATTTTGCATATGGCAACACATAATTTAAATTTCATTTGACAGCAAGCAGATCAAAGCAGATGTTTCAATACATGTCATCAACAATGCTGTTTTACTAAAGATGTCCACAAGAAGATGAAAGGAGACTAGTGGGCCGCATTACGCAACTAATTTAATATTTTGTGGCTTTGTTCCCGCTTAAATGCGTACTGTCCATCAGATTTTCGAAGTAGATTCGAGAATATGATGAAATGCGTCAGGAAGGTTAGTATTGATGAAATTAAATGTTATCTTACCTATTTATATGTTTTTATTTTATCTGTATTGTATTTCTTTAGTTTTTCTGTTTATAACCTTTTCTTTGTTTGCAGGTAATAAGAAAAGTGAATCCAAAGCCACTCAATCTCAAAGTGATATGCAGAATAAATTATATGTGGTTCAGTTAGATATTTTCAAAACCCAACTATCTAAAGAATCGGCAGGAAATTCACGAAGTTGTTTTGGAAAGGCATAATGCCAAAAGAGATCTGGCTTAATTTTATTACAAGTTGTATTTTTTATTAAAATATTCATTTTCCTGTTAATGGGTAGGTATATAAAATACAAGATAGGTAGGTATATAAAATACAATAAAATAAAAGAATTTCATACACCGAATATATTGTTTTATTACTATTATTCCGCGGACGTCCTCTGCTTCTGCTGCTTTCGACAAACAATTTTCCTTGCCATCCTTTCTTTGCTCATCTGTTCCACATGACCAAACCAGTGGCCATGTCACTGGCTCTGCATACTGAGAATTCCGGGTTCGATTCCCGGTGAGGTCGCAATACATCTTTCTGATTTCTTTAAAATCTAGGTGTTCTTGTCGGACCGCAATTAAAATTGGGCCTTCAGGCCCATTGTAGCATTAAAAATTGCTGTACATATGGTTTGAGGGCATAGTCCCGATCTCCTACAATATAGCAATTACCAAATCTGGTACCTAGTACCGTTTGTCGTAACTTGATATTTTGTTTGGACATAATGACAAATATATTTCTGATTTTTATAGTGCTCTTCGGCTGACTAAAATGTGGTCTGTGGTCAGCCATTGCTCTGATAGTGGCTGACCCTATCCTCAGTCCAAGAAACAGTATTCTAGATGCATCGCCTATGCACCTTTCATCGATATAAATGTAAAATTATCAAAACCCGAGTGAAATAGAAACCTTGAAAAAAAATATTGTCGACAATGCCCTGCGGTAAAATTCATTTAGAGTTGCGGAAAAATCAATTTCTTCTGACAAAAAAGTATTGTTCGAGGTCTAAGTAAATTACTTCTCCTGTTAAGGATGTACTGTAGGATCAGTCGATTGTCAGAAAAGCCTGTGTCACCCTACATAATATTGTACATTTCGACACTTTGTATGTAAAATGTCGAAAAATTAATAAAAAAATGTTTTATTGACAGATGTCAATTCCATTGCGCAGTACGCATGTGCGTTTCTGACCGAGAGTTTAATCTAAAATTTCCGCTCAGAATTCTCTGACAGATTTCGCTTAATCCGATTTGAAACAACCCGTTTTTGAAAAAAGTACTAAAAATTTGAGTTTAAACTCTACGCTTACTTTGATCGAACTTGAAACAACCGGGCCTAATACAGTGCAGTAATGAGATCTAAGAATGAAAATTGAAACGACTGTTAACAGTTAACAGCGGGCCGCACGTGCTGGGATCTTACAAATCTCATCGGTGCGGCAAAAATACACACACGTAACCGATTTGCAGAACCCCGCTGCTGCCTGAGCTCGCTGAAGCGGCATACAGACAGAAGGACGCGCGCGCTCACAGGTGCGCTAGAAGCGATTCTGTAATTTCCGTTCTGGAAGCGAGCCCAGACACAAGACTACGCTGTGTAGTTGCTACTCCTTACACCTGTCAAAGTTCTGCCACCAGATCTTCAGAGAGATGTTATCCATTTTCCAGAGCCCGTTCAGCACCAGGGTTGCTTCCATATGATATCTCATTTATGCTAAACAATATTTTTTAATAATAAATAACTATGAATAGAACACAACGTTGTTTACTTCACACAATGACAGTTTAATTAATTAAAACGTTTTCGATGCTTACTGCATCATCTTCAGTAATATACTAACTTAAGACTAGAAGACATTTTATCTACTACATAGGGGCGGGAGTTGTCGGGAGCGGGGGAGGGGCAGGCGGAAGATGAAAGTGGTTGCTGGGAGGGGCTAGTATGGTAAGAAGGGGGGATGTAATAAGTGGTGTTTGTATGTTTAAGGTCTTATCATTATTTAGATGAATTTCTATATTTTCCAAGATGTCCAATTTCTTTCCTTTTTTGCATACATGCAACACCTCCACGTTATCATACTTGAAGTGATGTCCCTCTGATCTCACATGGTCTGCCATCTCTGAATTAATATTGAAATTTTTTATCCCTTTAAAATGTTCATCTATTCGCGTTTTTATTTTTCTTCCGGTTTGTCCTATATAGCATGATTGGCAGTTCCCACAGTTAATTTTATAAACTCCACTATTATCTAGATGTTCTGTTTTAGTTTTATTATTGAAAATGTATTTCTTAATGGTGTTGATTGTGTAGAACGCGGGTCTGAACAAGAAGGTCTGTGGTGAGTTTTCCTGTATATAAAATTCTTCTCCACGGTTTTTCTGCGTTCATGTTTTCTTTTGGCTTGTAGTATATGTTTTTATGAATTAGTGTATCTTTTTCTTTCTTTTTAATTTTATTTATTATTGTTTTTTCTTTGTATCCGTTATTAGTTGCGATTTTGAGAATTGTTTTTACTTCCGTCTTATAGCCCTCTGGTGACAATGGTATGGAGATTAAATGCGGCCATCTTCTGTGCTTGTGGATGTGTAGAGTCTGCGTGCATGACTTTGTCTGTGTATGAGTCTTTTCGGTATATTTTAAAAATAAAATTTCCTTGTTCTATTGAAATCGTGATATCTAGAAAGTTCAGTAAATTTTCTCCAATTTCAGAAGTGAACTGAATTTATTGAACTTTTATTATTATTAAACTTACTGAACTGTATTATTGATAAAAAATTTCAATATTAATTCAGAGATGGCAGACCATGTGAGATCAGAGGGACATCACTTCAAGTATGATAACGTGGAGATGTTGCATGTATGCAAAAAAGGAAAGAAATTGGACATCTTGGAAAATATAGAAATTCATCTAAATAATGATAAGACCTTAAACATACAAACACCACTTATTACATCCCCCCTTCTTACCATACTAGCCCCTCCCAGCAACCACTTTCACTTTCCGCCTGCCCCTCCCCCGCTCCCGACAACTCCCGCCCCTATGTAGTAGATAAAATGTCTTCTAGTCTTAAGTTAGTATATTACTGAAGATGATGCAGTAAGCATCGAAAACGTTTTAATTAATTTGTTTAATTAAACTGTCATTGTGTGAAGTAAACAACGTTGTGTTCTATTCATAGTTATTTATAATGAACTTCCACAAAGTTAATCACGAAAATTTCGAAATATTAATATATATTATTACAGGATTTTGTAATAATATATATAAAATTTATTTACAGGATTTACCGAATATTCCCAAATAGTTATTTCATCTAGTTTCGTTGGGTTATTTATTAATAAGGTGCTCATTTCATGTAGTTTTTGTTTTGTAATACGTTTCGTATGTTCCATTTTATTTCCGCTATGTGTAAAAGTGTTAACTCTAAAACAATTTCAAATTAAATCTAATAAGTTGACCTCTCGTAAGCGTGAAAAAAGTGATATTTATTTTCGACCGCCGGGAATGATGTACAAACAGATAAATGAAATGTGCCTTTTGAACAAAAATTTGCCGGTGGTAAATTTTAACTATTAAATCTCTTAGTAAAAAAAAAGAAGAACAGTGGTGTATTATTTATTACCTTGTTGAATCATTCCTATTCGTATTCGCCGAATAGTAGGCTTGATATTCGTATTCGTGAAAGTAGTATTCGTTGCACCACTAGTATTTTACAATGAGGTTCTCGGCTTTATTTGACAATTATATTTTTACTTCTCTGCTCTTTTTAAGTCTAAGAATATTTTCATCGTATTTTTTTTAATTTTATATTGCTTCTTTCCATTCTTCAATTATTGCGTCCGTAGGGTGATGCTGTTTAACTAGCTCTGGGGCACTTTCGGGAGTATCCGGTGAGCGCTAGAGGGTTATTTTGGGTTATTTTGTCGCGAGCTGCACCCCTGGGAGGGCTATTTTAATCGCTCACTAATAGGGGGCGGCGCCACCGAATTAGACCGCCGATACGCGATCCCAGTCTGGACTGTCTGAGGAGAAACTGGCTTCGGACAAAGTGACACTTCTTGAGTTATATAAAACATGCGATCATCTCTCGGTGGCGGCCTATGCCCGAGTCCGCGGTGGAGCAGTGGTAGAAATGGACTGTTGAAGATATTTATAATTCTTAAAGAGCGTTCTGAGTGCGAGCAAGACAGAGCTCTGGCTAGTCGGGAAGTTGGTGAAAAATCAATTGCAAGATTCCACCGCAACAAACAACAAACAAACAGACAAAGTGAGTTAAATAAAAGCTTGCAAAAGTAGCTGCGAGAAAAAGTGCTCTTCACCGCTGAGTTTGTGATCGCCACAAGCTAGTAAAAGGATGTAACAGAGCTAGTCCACAGTACCTTACAGGTGAATTCCTACCCTGATTGTGAGTCGAAAATATTCAAGCAATAATGACCATCAACAGTTATGAAGTTATGCATTATCAAAGTTGGCTTTTTTCAAAATGTTGAACTATCACCGCAGTAAGTTATATCGATTACGAAAAATTCATTCATTTCAATACAAGTAAAATAAAATAATAAAAACCCTGCAGAAATTCCAATTGGAATTGGGAGGTTTTTATCATTTTATTTGACTTGTATTTAAAAAAAATAATTTCATATTCGATACAACTTGCTGTAATAATAGCCAACGTTTTACAAAAAATAAGTTAGAAATATTGAAGAAAAAATGCAAATTTTGATGTCTCACATCTCCACGACTATTGATGTTAGGTCGTGGTTAACTAACTAACTAACCACCACGCCGTTTCCCCGCAGGGGTAGGCAGGGAGGTTTGAACGCCACACTCTTCTATCCTGGCACACCACTTTTGCTTCGGCCACATTCATACATCTTCTCATACAAGTTCTACGGTTGTTGCGGCTTTTAACGGGGCCATCCTCAAACACTTGTTGTATATGATCGTGCCAGGTCTTTCACCGACGCCCTCTATTTCTGTTGCCTTCAACACTCGCCTCATATATTTTCTTAATCATCCTTTCCTCGTTCATACGTTCCACATGACCAAACCATCTCAGCACTCGTTTCTTTATTCTATCTACCACACTACTTCCAGCATTGCATTCACTTCTAATTTGTTCATTCCTCACTCTATCGACCAAAGATTTTGCACACAAGCGTCTTAGTGACCGCATTTCCACCGCATTCAGTCTACTTTCATTACTCTTTTGCCAATTCCAGGCTTCGCTTCCATACATAAGGGTTGGCACTAGAACGCCATTATGTACCGCTAGTCTTGCTTCTTTTGACAGATTCTTATTAGCCATAATTGCATTTAGTGCACCACACTACTTCCAGCATTGCATTCACGTGTAATTTGTTCTAGGTCGTGGTTGCTTGAACATTTTCGACCCACAATCAAAGCAGGAATCTACCTGTAAAGTATTGCGGACCAGCTCTGTTACACCTGTGTATAAAAATACATAAATATCCCTCAAGCGGGATGACGTCACACGTCTGCCCTCCCCCCGCGCGGCCGGCAGACTCCAGGTAAACATCGAAGGTGATAATGAGAGATGTCAAGTCCCGTCCGGATGCTGCGCGCAGACGTCTGTGTGTGCGCGCGAGCCACGCACACACACACACACAGCGACGCAAGATCGATAAGACGAACCCCGATTCCAGATTGGGTCAAGTTCACGCGCGGCGCCGGGGATCTCGGTTCCCGGAGGAGGCGGCTAGAGAGGGGAATCTCTTCCCTGTCGCGTGTGACGACGCTTCGGGAACGCGTGTTACTCGTTTTGAAGAATGTGACGAATTTTGAAGTCCTCCGGCGTATGGAAGAGCTAGAAGTGCTGCGGACTATCAAGACAAAAAAGCTTGAGTTTGAGTATCTCGGACATGTTACGAGAGAACTACAGCCTTAACCAACTTGTCATCCAGGGGAAAATAAGCGGTACAAGAAGCGTAGGAAGACGTCGCATCTCTTGGCTGGGTAACTTGAGGGACTGGTGTGAGTGTAACTCGACTGAGTTGTTCCATGCGGCGATAGAAGATGGCATCATAAGAAGGAGATTCATCTGCTGAGAAGTTTTGATGTCGAAGGTGTTCAATTCAATTCAATTCAATTCAATTTATTTAATAATATGTACATTACAAACAAAGTGTTTAAGGCATACATATTATGGAAGTATATATCAAAAAAAAAAATTTAATAAATTAAAAATAACATAAAATCTGGTCAAAGGTGTAGGAGAATCTCGCTTCGGAAAACCCCCTCAGACACATGGAATATATCAATACCCAAAGCGATTTTGTTCAGCATAGCTGTGGCTCTTCCAACAGGCATAACCATCGGCAGGTTGGTCCTGTATATTGGACTGTGAAACAATCTATGCTGACGATGTCTAATGTAATTATCAGGAACATACAAGCCAATGCTCTGCATAATTTCAGGATTATCGATCATACCGCGCAACAATCGATAATGTTTGATGCCCAGTTGATTTCGAAGCGACACGAATGTTATACAGATTTGTATGACATCACGCAAATCAGTCATTGCGATCTAGAGTTTTAGCTAAAATATAAGCGTTTGATTAATTCTATATAAAATAAGAACTAAAACTAATTGTTTTAAAAGTTTGCGAAAAATAACCTCTTTATAAATACATCTACGAAATTCTTCATCCAAAGAGTTCAAATATTAAATTAAAATGAGTAATGAGTTCGTCACAATGATAGAGATATTGACATTTTTGAATGTTGGATAATAATTCTCTGTAACTGCATAACGGACAACAGAGGTTGCATCTCTCAAATCGGGGCACAGTCTTGGTGATGAAGCAGTGGGAATGCTCCGCCAAGCTGACGACATTACAATCATGGCGGAAAACAAAAATGACTTACAGAGAATGCTCACAGAGTTTAACGAATCCAGCTCAAAGTATAATATGATCATCTCCGTAGCGAAAACAATATGCGTGACATTCTCCAAAGACCGATCAGAGTGCAGAATCTCAGTACGTGATGAGCCCATTGAACAAGTAACCCAGTTCAGATACCTGGGCGGTGAAATGCTCAAGATTGCTCGGCTCTCATGACCTCCCCAAAGGGATTAGGCCTCAGGTGGGTAAGCCTGCAGTCGTGGCAGAGAGATAATGAGAGTATGGAGGAATAAAGATATGAGAACAAATAGCAAGGTGGGGATTTATAAGATCTATATGCGACCTATCCTCACATATGGTATAGAAGCGAGGGCGGACACTGTCAAGATAAAGAGCGTGCTAAGAACGACTGAAATGAGAACTGGGAATACATATTGCTGAGAAGACAGCAATGAGAACTGGGAAGACATATTGCTGGGAAGACAGCAATGAGAACTGGGAAGACAGCAATGAGAACTGGGAAGACAGCAATGAGAACTGGGAAGACAGCAATGAGAACTGGGAAGACAGCAATGAGAACTGGGAAGACATATTGCTGGGAAGACAGCAATGAGAACTGGGAAGACAGCAATGAGAACTGGGAAGACATATTGCTGGGAAGACAGCAATGAGAACTGGGAAGACATATTGCTGGGAAGACAGCATGAGAACTGGGAAGGCATATTGCTGGGAAGACAGCAGCGATGTGGTCAGATGGAGGCGACAGCGTCGACGATCCTGGCACCAACACGTACAGAGAATGAGTAAAAAAAGATTATCATGCGTAGCCCTGCATGGCGTAAAAGACGGGCCGCGTGGTGGGAGACCCCCGAAGCGATGGGGAGATAGCCGGAGTTCAGCATCACAAGAGGAAGCTCCCGCACAAACAGACTCTCGAGTCTGAATAAAGTTGAAGAAGGGCAATTAATAATAGCCGTTAAACAATCTCGCTACTTTAAGAACCAGGCAGTCAGACTGCCAAAAAAATAACGACAACTCGAGGGAAAAATTCTCTGTCAAGTGCGTCCGGGAATAGCGCCCCAGGTGGGCGCGCGTGGAAATAGCGAAAGTAGGACCCTGACACAAAGAGAAAAATATGTATTCACAGTAATAATAATTATTATTAAACACACTGTAGTTCTAATGAGCTGAAACATCTAGACCGCGAATATGAGTGCACGCAACAATGCAAAGTACTAACCCCAAAAATCATATTTTTAAAACTATTTAATAATTATAACAGAGTGTTGGTTAAATTAGTAAAATCAACTATCAGATTTTAGGTCTACCGGTTTCGAGACGTACCCGTCTCTTCGTCAAGACCGACACTACACTACTTTGTTTGTTTGCATATTTTTTATTTAGTTGTAAAAAGAATACATTTTTTACATTATTTATTTATTTTACATGTTTTTTTCCATTATTACATTAAATTAACACAGCAAAATAAACATAAATATTCCAAAAATATATTAACATAAATTAACATAAATAATCATAAATAGAAACACATTTTCACATCTGGCACAAAGTACAGAAATTGAAAAAATAAAATAAACATGAAACAACATAACACGATCATACATTGAACTTATTTTCCACATATTCTGCACTTAACCTACGAAAAGTAGTTTGTGTTGGTCCTGACGAAGAGGCGGGTACGTCTCGAAACCGGTAGACCTAAAATCTGGTAGTGGTTTATATTTTATACTTATTTAAGTAACACTCTGTTATAATGTCTAACCACAAAGTTAATAATCATTAATAATCAAATCAATAAGTCAGCCAGAGAGGTCACCTATCCACGGCAGAATATCCCAGAAAACTATACACGGAAGAAAATTTAATTATTTGAAACATTGTTTGCTTGACCCAAATACGAGATTCTTAATACAGATAATAGTGTTATCAGTGTTTTGTTTAATAAATAATTACTCAAGGAAAGAAATATACCGCATTTACTTATTATGATGCGGTGTAGATAAGAAATTCGCTGAATGAAAGTTCCTAGAATTGGCTTACAAAAACATTATCTACCAGAAGATTACAATTTAAAAAAATGTTGATAGGTTTAATTACTACAAAATAAATTAATTAAGATAAAATGCTTCCCTAAATGGGGGTGTACCTTTGTCATAAGATAAACCCGGGAAAAGATAACCAAACAGCAGAACTACCAAGAAGAATAGGTCTGGGCTGGGCAGCATTTGGTAAATTGAAACACTTGTTTGAAATTAAAGAAATCCCAGTATGCCTGAAAAGAAAAATGTTCGATACATGTATCCTACTGATATGCGTATAACAGAAAAAAGCATACACAAATTAAAGTGTACACAGCGGGCCATGGAAAGACAGATGCTCGGCGTGAGCCTTCGAGATAAAATCAGAAATGAAGAAATAAGGCGCCGAACAAAAGTTGCCGATATTATGGACCGCATTGCGAAATTGAAATGGCAGCGGGCTAGACATGCGGCTCGACAGGGAGGATACTAGATGGGCACCCAGAATCCTACAGCGGAGGCCCTGGACGAAAAATAGAAACGTCGGAAGACCTCCCGAAAATCTGATGACATAGTCCAGCAAGCGGGAAGAACCTGGACGCGAAGGGGGAGAAACAGAGACGAGTGGAAGAGGCCCAGATCCAGCAGTGAAGGGAAAAAGGCTGAGGAAGAAGAAGAAGAATCGGGATTAAGGCCGTCGCCAGCGTATCTTTCGCCGCGTGTTTTCCGTCGCGTAAAATCGGCAAAGCAAACGGGTCGACCGATCATCCGCGTGGTGTGTTTGATAAGCGCATGTTGTATGGAAAGAAATGTAGCGGCGTTTCGCGACTGAAGAGACGCGGCGGAAAATCTGCCTAGAGTGCCACCACTATAACTTGGCGTGCGAGGGAGGGCGCCCCTGTCGCGATACAGAAGTTGCCAGGTTGTAAATTTATTACACGATACATAATGTACTGAATGTCCGGTGACCAGTGTCAGAGCCTTCAATATAAATTTGGTCGGATTACAGCGCGCTCCGCGGCGGCCGCTCTATCTGTCAAACTGTCAGACGGTAATATCGGTCCATTATTTGCTTTTTCGGCTTCGCAAAATTTTAATACTTCATTGGCAATTGTTCTTGCACCACCCGGGACTGTTTTGGACATAATAATTCAGTGTATATTGGTAATCAAGATGTCACAGCTCCCGAGCAAATACAAAATTGTACCGAATTACAGAGCGAGGGGTTGCCGCCGGGTGCGGGCGGAGCGGGTTTTAGTTCCAATCCTGCCGCACGCCAAGTTATGTTGGGCGGGCAATAGTGTGGCGCCGGCCTTAATCTGTTTTATTTTGTAATTTAAATTGAAATTACTTGACGAATAGGGCTCCGATTACTTTAGGTATTTTATTTTATAATAAAGCGGAAAGTTTGTTGAATAATGGATAGTCTGACCGATTAATCGATGTGGGAAGCGTCGCGATCGTCGCACGTGGGAGACGGGAAAGCTCCAGGCCGCACGCGCGGGAGCGGGACAGCATTATGCGGTTACAAATGATATTATTACCTGTCAAAAAGTGCCGAGTCACCGTTGCTACCAAGCCGTGTTTCCTCGGCGCTCAGTTCGAATGTATTATTCACACGTTGTAATAACCCGTTTCTAGGCGGCCGCAGGACCTCTCAACTCGAAATTAGCGAGCGAAGTTATATGACGTGGAGTTCAGCTCCTCATGATCTGAACCCCTCTTCATCACCAGCTAGTTCAATCGGAGTAGAATGGGACTAACATTACTGCTCTATTACAATCTCAGGGTCCTTTCGGTGATCTGCGCACTGAACTCTCTCCCTCTCGAGCCGCTTCAGGTGCCTCTCATATTGACAAATTCAAGTTGCAACAGATTAACAAAATGAAAAACAAAACCCATAAAAACCAAGTTTTTATTACACTCCCTTTCTTTGTAAAATATAACAACAATTAAAGACGAATTAAAACACATAACATAACAATAAACTTACAGTAATTTAATATATTTCTAAAATGTCCGATGTTTTGAGCTTTGATAAGACACTTCATGCTTTGAAGATTGAATTCTAAAAACATTTGTCAGTCACTTAAGATTTTCGACATTCGTAGTGAAGTACCAATTATGTATACCGACGGAGTAATTCAAATTTAGAAAATATTCCGCGACGTTATCGGGCCGCCGTTGCTAATCAAACTTTTCTAATGATTCCAATTTGAAAAAACCAATAAAATTTCTAAAAATCCGAAATTATACTATAATTATTAATTTTTTTAAACGAAAATTTGATAGATCTTCTTGATCGTTGCCACGAGTCTACTTGCCAAGTTTCAGCTCGATTGGATCACGGGAAAAGGGTCAAAGATCGATCCAAATTTTTTTTTACGGCAAGCCGGCAAGCAAGCAAGCAGACGTCACGAGTTAATATAAAGGTAGTAAAAAGGTTACTTAGAGTGCCACCACTATAACTTGGCGTGCGAGGGAGGTCGCCCCTGTCGCGAAACAGAAGTTTCCAGGTTGTAAATTTATTACACAATACAAAATGTACTGAATGTCCGGTGACCAGTGTCAATATAAATTTGGTCGGGTAACAGCGCGCTCCGCGGCGGCCGCTCTATCTGTCAAACTATCAGACGGTAATATCGGTCCATTATTTGCTTTTTCAGCTTCGCAAAATTTTAGTACTTCATTGGCAATTGTTCTTGCACCACCCCGGACTGTTTTGGTTGTTTTGGACATAATAATTCAGTGTATATTGGTAATCAAGATGTCACAGCTCCCGAGCAAATACAAAATTGCACTGAATAACAGGGCGAGGGATTACCGCCGGACGCAGGCAGGGCGGGTTTCAGTTCCAATCCTGCCGCACGCCAAGTTATGTTGGGCGGGCAATACTAGACAAACTTCTTTTGTGTTCATTTTTTGCATCGTAACAACACATATATTTTTTGCGCACATTCTTTTGTATGCGGTCTAGCTATAGCTAGTATTATCTATCATGTTTGCCAACGAGAGTCGCGGGCCGCCACTGCGATAGCACGGGACAGTGCATATAATCCGTGAGTACTAGCAATTTTATAGCTCGCATGTACAGTTTATCTACACTTCTAGATAAAATTGGCAGTAAATTAATCAATCAATTCGCGCGACCTTTGCAAAGCTTGATAAGGACAATCTATACCCAAACCAATCGACATTTTTGGGGGAAACACGAGCCCAGAAAATTTGAAAAAACTAACCCATAAAAACCAAGTTTTTATTAAACTCTTAAATACACTTACAAACACAAAAATACACAGTTTAAACCAACTCAAACAATAATTAACACACGGTCAAACAAACTCAACCTACAATCCCAAGGTTACACACCACGTATGGACAAAGGAGCTATAACTATTTTGGACCCAAATTACTTAATTGCATGCTTGACGAATTAAAACAATCTGGGCTAACCACAATTTACAACCCTAACACAAAATACAAAATAAAACAGTGGATCCGAAACAAGGGGGGAGATGAAATAGGCACACTTACACAAACACACTAACACAATATAACCTCATATTAGGTCCTTACATATGAAATTCACGTTTTGCCGTACTGGCAAATTTGATCTCAAATATCTTCTCTTTGGTTAGGAATTCCAAATCCAAATTTATACAGCTATTTACTCATGTATTTGTGTTTTGAAAATTATAATTCATTTGTTTTTTCCTCAATTGTTTTTTTCTTTGCGTCACTCAATTTACAAAATGAAAAACTTGAAATATCGCGTTATTTACGAGTACGAGTTCCACCGTAGCACCAGGCTGCAGAAACGGCTCGAAGGATTAATGATGTGTATGGCGACGGTGCCGCAAAAGAAAACACAGTGCGTTTTTGGTTCCAACGTTTTCGTTCTGGAAATTTCGACCTGCAGAACAAGCCCCGTGGACGGCCGGAGACCAAAGTTGATAATGAAGAATTGAAGGCTATTGTGGAAGCGGATCCATCGCAAACCACATCCGAGTTAGCTGCAGGCTGCGGTGTTAGTGATAAAACTGTTTTAATCCACTTGAAGCAAATTGGTAAGGTGAAAAAGCTTGAAAGGTGGGTACCTCACGAATTGAGTGAAGCAAATCAACAAACGCGCGTTGACTGCTGCGTTGCATTACTCAACCGGCACAATAATGAAGGGATTTTAAATCGAATCATTACCTGTGATGAAAAGTGGATCCTGTACGATAATCGGAAGCGCTCATCGCAATGGCTGAACCCTGCCGAACCAGCCAAACCATGCCCCAAGCGAAAATTGACTCCAAAAAAGTTACTTGTGAGCGTTTGGTGGACTAGTGCTGGTGTCGTTCACTACAGCTTTCTTAAATCTGGCCAGACGATTACGGCAGATGTCTATTGTCAGCAACTGCAAACCATGATGGAAAAGCTAGCTGCTAAACAACCGAGGCTGGTTAATCGCTCTAGGCCACTGCTGCTTCATGATAACGCTAGACCACACACTGCACAACAGACGGCTACCAAATTAGAGGAGCTTCAATTGGAATGTCTAAGACATCCACCGTACTCTCCGGACCTTGCCCCAATAGATTACAATTTTTTTCGAAATTTGGATAACTTCTTGCAAAGGAAAAAATTCAACTCCGATGGGGCAGTCCAAACCGCCTTCAAAGATTTTATCGATTCCCGTCCGAATGGTTTTTTAAGTAAAGGGATCGATGAACTACCTATGAGATGGCAAAAGTGCATAGATAGCAATGGTACATACTTTGATTAAATAAATATATTATAATAAAAAAAATCGGCTTTATGTTCCTCCCATACTAAACGTCAATTTCATATGTAAGGACCTAATATATATATGATATATTTTCTATTATGTTACTTTAAACACTTTATTATCTATTTACTATATTTTGAACCTACACAATATTGTAAACTATGCCTGTCTCAACACAAATATTTCTAGTGAGACAGGCACAGTCCAAACAAAATTTGATACTTAAAATTAAATAGAAATAAATAAATTAAATAAATAAATAAATACTCCCTTTCTCATTTACTAGTGGAAACAGGTTTGGCGCTTAACCTACGCGTTAGGCTTTAGTCGGGCGATGCTACGAAAGGGAGTAATAAAAAATTTCGAAAAATACAAAATTATACGATAATTATTATTTTTTTAAACGAAAATCTGTTAGATCATTTTTATCGTCGCCACGAGTCTGCCTGCAAAGTTTCAACTCGATTGCATCACGGGAAAGGGGTTAAAAATCGATCCAAAGTTTTTTCACCCGGCAAGCAAGCAAGCAAGCAAGCAGACGCCACGAGTTAATATAAAGGGAGTAAAAACAAAATTAATCCAAGTAACAATGTAACATAAAAAAGGATATTACTTAAAAAAATTCCAATCAAAAATAGATATCTCATTAGTGACATCTGTGGTTAATTAAAGGGAATGAAAAAGCTTTGGATGCCGGTCGCGCTAAGGATAATTAGAACATACATGTGAAACGGGTTGTAAAATTGAAATATTTACACAACTTCTAAAAATTTTATAGATATGATATTCTATCATGTGTGGAAATGGTGAACGTTACATTGTGTGAAGTGAAAAACCCAGACTCTAAGACTTCCATATTTACTTTCCCATAAAATAATATAATTTCGTTTCTATGAGACATCTATACTATATCTTGATTAATGATGTCCCTGGCGACAAAATCCAGTACTGTGTTCTGAAAAATTTAGACAAACTCAAAAGATTCTAAATCTTAAAGATAATCATTTTGGTGGCATCCTGTATACATTCAAAGCGGAAAGTTCGTGCGAAGCAACGAAGACTCTCAAACGGCGCGCTCTGGCGTCGTGATTATTCTGCTTTAATTTCTAGGTCAATGCGAATATTTTCAGCTCTCAAGATAATTTTCATCAAAGCTGATGCTTTCAAATTTTTATTTAACAAAAAGACAAGACGGCATATTGTTCGAATTTTCTGGTTTGATTTTTCTGGGATATTCTCCCGTTTTTCCACGACCTTTCCTGCTGACGTTTCTTAATAAGAGAAGGATACAATGCGACGAGAGACATGGCGGTAATCCGTCAAACGTCAAAATGTAAAGACGAGTCCAACGCGACAGTGACAATTTTGCAATAATTTTACATCAGGACGCTGCGGGAGAAGAAATTAATAAGTGCTTATGAAATAAATTCTCTTTTCTTTAAGCTTTAAATACAGCATTGGTACTTATTTCATGTAATTTTAGTCGAAACATGAGAATCATGAGGTTACGTTTGGTAATCCGTTTGAAGCTCTGTCAGACCAGACCGCCTGGATAAAGAGGCACCGGAAAAAATCAGTCCTTTTTCTAAAGGCATTGCAGACACCGGACACCGCAAATAAAGTATTTAATTTGAGAGAGATTTGTGAAAATATACAAATGTCTTTATTTGAGTACGACGAACACCTACGAACACGAATGCCTATACCTTGTTAAATCATTTTTTTATTCTCGTCTATTAAGTGTTGGGATTACAATCTTAAGATCCCAATATTGCCATTCTCGGAAAATAGCCGACTCTCTGTTAAATATTTTTTTCGGTTTTTCAATAAGAAAAAGCATTTTGAAAAAAGTAACCCATAAAAACCAAGTTTTTATTATACTCCCTTTCTTTGTAAAATATAACAACAATTAAAGACGAATTAAAACATATAACATAACACTAAACTTACAGTAATTTAATATATTTCTAAAATGTCAGATGTTTTGAGCTTTGATAAGACACTTCGTGCTTTGAAGATTAAATTCTAAAAACATTTGTCAGTCAATTAAGATTTTCGACATTCGTAGTGAAGTACGTATTGTGTATACCGACGGAGTAATTCAAATTTAGAAAATATTCCGCGACGTTATCGGGCCTATGCTAGTAATCAAACTTTTCTAATGATTCCAATTTGAAAAAACCAATAAAATTTCTAAAAATCCGAAATTATACTATAATTATTAATTTTTTTTAACGAAAATTTGATAGATCTTCTTGATTGTCGCCACGAGTCTACTTGCCAAGTTTCAACTCGATTGGATCACGGGAAAAGGTTTAAAAATCGTTCCAAAGTTTTTTCACCCGGCAAGCCGGCGAGCAAGCAGATGCCACGAGTTAAAAAAGAAAGTAAGAATGGACATCTATTGAGAGACAAATAAATTGCATACATTTATGCGTAGGATTTTGAAAAACACATGGATAAAATATTTAAAAGTGTTTAGACTAGCTTTGAATAAATAGTCTGCGATGACACGATGATTGCGAGCCGCCATCTATAAAGGCCTGTTTAATACAAATATGCAAGTCATTGAAAACTTAATATCGATTGATTCTTGGCATATATTTAGCGACAAGCACAGAAAAAAGAATACACGCTACCAACTATACAGAATGTCTCGTAGCTAGTAGCAAAAACTTTACAGGTGGATTCCTGCCTTGAAAAGAGTCGAAAATATTGAAGCAACCATGAACATGAACATGAAGTAGTCATAGAGATATGCAATATCAAAGTTTCCATTTTTTTCCCAATATTTCTGACTTGTTTTTTGCAAAAAGTTTCGCTTCAATACCATATATTTCATTTTTGCATGGTTTTTATAATTTTATTCGACTTGTATTAAAGCGAATGAAATTTTCGTGACCGATGTAAGTTACTAAGTTACCGATGTAACGACAGTTCAACTTTTCGCAAAAAATAAATCAGAAATATAAAAAAAAATGCAAACTTTGATATTGCATATCTCCATTACTATTGATATTAGGTCGTATTTGCCTGTAAATTTTCGATTCATTATCAGGGCAGGATTCCACCAGCAAAAATTTTTGCTACTAGCTATGAGACACGCTGTAGAAAGCCTAAGAAAATAAAGTAGATTGACTATAGAAGTTACTAATACCAGGAGCATTTTGATAGGCGCCGATTGTTGAACCCGCTACCAATCGTGCTTTGACCGTGCACCACAGTTTCATCGTATACAGAGTGAATCGTAGCTAGTAGCAAAAACTTCGGGGAGTCTTCTTCACTCAATTTTGAAAGAATTCTTTGCACTTTGGGTGAAATGTCGACAGTTACAGGGATAAGCGACATCAAATTTTGCATTTTTTTTTAATATTTGCAGACTTATTTTCTGTTAAACATTAAAGTATCGCTACAGTAATTTATGTGGAATATTTAAAATTCATTCGCTTTGATGCAAGCCAACAAAACGATTAAAACCTCGCCATTTCATTTTTTTTTTTTATTTTTTTTTTTATTTATTTATTGTTTATATCCATTTGTTAATACATGTTACTAATAACTGCCACACTAGGTAAAAACCTGTTCTGTAGCAGTTATTCTCATATGGTATTTATGTAATGTTATCAAATGACAATTAAAGAATCTAAATCTAAAAGAAAAGAAAATATACATACAAAATTAAGATAACAATTTAAAGTAAATCATAGGAATACCTAAATCTAAGAGAAAAGAAAAAGAAAAGAGTTTGACCTATCTTATATATTTTTTTCTTCTATTGCAATTCAATTTCAGTATTATACGCATTGCTTTGTTTTGTGCGGTTCGTATTCTCTTTAGCATTCCTCCGTTGCTTATAAATAATGTGCTGGAACAATAATCAATGCGCTTGTAGTCTTGGTATTAGAGTTTGTATTTCTTCCAAGTAATGACAAATTTTTTGGAATTTACTTCACAACACGTTCAGTATTTTTTGTATGGGACATGACAATGCGTTTACTGATATCAATCAATGGTTGTGTAATATTTCGATAATACGACATCGCGGCAAACACGACAATCGAATTATCCAATAAAACGCAATAGCAGTTCGATAATAAGCAGATACCGACTATTTACATAAATACACAATCGTTATCAATGTAAATAAGTAATGTAAGAATCGACAAGATAAAAAATGAGACGGCAGCTTTTTTATGTTTAAGCCATGTATTCACTAGGGGACAAATCGCGAAACATTCCGCTCGGCATGTCGCATCAACATCTACGCTCATGTTTCGGGGACAATGACGCGGCCATTTGACGTGTACACACCGGGACTCGCATATCTTGTCGCGGAAATGTCATGTGATGAGGTTATGGATGACAGCTGCGGTATCTCATTTGGCGAAAACGGGGTTCCGCGCAATTCGAAATGTTTTTTTGGGTCGCAATTTCAAATTAACGAGGTTTTACTGTAGTAAATTGAATATTATTAAAAACAAGGTCCTTTTTGCAAATAATTATTGTTTTCCACGTCACGGAAATGTGGCCCTAGGAGGTTATGATGTCAACTGCGTATCTGTTTATATTAATGAGTTTATCGAAACGTAAGAGGAGAATGCGAAATTCTTTACTGCAAAGAAAAAGACGGACGGACATTCTATGCGATCTTCGATCGATACAGCTCGATGAGTTCAAGAACAATTTCGTTTCCCCACACTGTCATCTTGACAGATACAGCGCATGAGTATTCACTTGTAAACATACCACGTGGTACTGACGCTCCGCGGAATGTTGCAGTGAGTACGCTCGGGTACCGTGCGCATGGCAACGTTGCCACGGCACGTAGAAATGCCGCGCTATGTTGTGCGCGCCGTCGCGGAACAGTGCACGACATTGCAACGTCACGTAGACTCTGTGCCACGCGTGCTGTTGAGGGACAATTTGTCCCCTAGTGAATACATGGCTTTAAAGTCAATTTCGATTCCCTAAATGCAGTGTCTAAACTTGTCTTTTAGCGAGAAATCTTGCATTGAAGTGTTTTGCACAAAGATTTTAGGCTTCCACAAAAGAAACTGGCGGGAACACAAAATAGTTTGTACTGTAAAGGTCTTAAGGGGTTATATACAGTCAGGAGGCCCAAAAAAAGCGATTTTCAAGAATTTTTTCTGAGAAGACTTTTGAATTTATTAACGTGAAAATTTGTACACATATTATGATTACTTTTAACTGTATTTAAACGTTTTTGTATTTGTAAAGTAATAATTTTGAAAGCTGCTGTAGCTGTTCTCCAGGAGCTCCACCAAAAAAGGCATCTTGCAGTGACAACCATATTTCTGGACTGGATCATCTAAAATGAAAACACCAAACGGATTTCGTCAAAGTAATGTATAATCTTGTAACTAATCGAAGGAATAAGCAAAATTTTTTTTTTTGACAAAATGGCTACTTCTCAAAAAAAAAAATCGATTTTTGACCAAAATTTTGGTCTTAAATCGTTTATAAAAAAAAATATATTTATCGCCGAGAAAAAATCTTCGATTAATTACTAAAAAATATATTTGAGAAGCTCGTATTAAAATTTGAGACTGATCGGTTGAGCCGTTTCCGAGAAATCTTTGTTACCGATCTTTAAGACAGTTTTGAGAAAACGCCTTTAATGTTTAGAGAAGAAAAAACATTTTTTTTCAACTTACATCGAGTCGTCTATTTTCAGGGCCATACTTTCACTTTAGTCATCTGAATACATTAAAAGGGTACATTTACAATCGACAGGTAAATAAAAGGTACAACGTTTACAACAGGTAGGTAAAAATAAATGGGACATCGCTCTAGGTGAGCGCTGGCGCTCCGGCCTCGCGGGTCCTCCGACACCTGATTACAAGTGCGCGTAACTTTGAAAATAGTCGCCGGATTGACTTGAAATTTTCTGTGTGTTTACTTAAATATGTGTTCATTACGAAATTGAAATAATAAAAAAATCGATTTTTTGAAAATTCTAGCTGTATATAACCCCTTAAATTGTTCAATGAACTGCCAGCAAATGTGAAAGAAGTAAATACTCTCACTACTTTTCGTAGGTTAAGTGCAAAATATGTGAAAAGTAAGTTTGATGTATGATCATGTTATGTTGTTTCATGTTTATTTTTTTAATTTCTTTACTTTGTGCCAGATGTGAAAATGTGTGATTATTTATGCTGATTTATGTTGACATATTTTTGGTATATTTATGTTTTAAGTGTTATGTTAATTTATGTTTTAATTACTAGATTTAAAAATGTGTTCTTTTTACAACTAATAAAAATATATTAGTTGTTAGTAGTTAATTATAATAAAATAAAAATATATAGAAACAAACAAACAAGACATATTCCTGAAGAGAATACAATAATCATTCATTAAATTTAAAATAAACATTAAATGCGGGGTATAAAAACAAAGGCAGCAATATCAACAAAAAAAATGCAGTCATCGAGGATTACTAATTTATAATGTACTGAATTCCAGATTTTATAGGAAACATATGACTGTATTCTGCAATGAGCAATATTGCTATTTCTGTACCTTGACAGTAATGTCTTGACTGTACTCTGAATGCTGGACCATGTATAACAGGGATGTTATGGATATGAAATTTCGAATCTGGACACGGATACGGATATAGGAATAATATTACACCGGTTTCGGATACGGTTACGGATATGAAATTATTTCGGATTATCCGCTAGTTTCGGATAATTTCGGTTACGGATATTAGTATTTTGAAATTATAAAAGTAAAATACAAATAGCGAGATTTGACTTTTATTTCTAGTCTATATTATCATTTGTTTTTACAATCAATCAAATAAATAACAATTATTACAGCCACTTTAAGTGCTATGTAGGTACCTACGAAGGTATGTACTTAAAAATACAAAAACAATATTATAATAAACAAAAATAATATAAGTAACTTCTATTAATATTATTCAATATTTTTATAGGAATTATTACAATTTGCAAAAATACAGTAATTTATAATAAATCAGTCTTCATAAGCATTGCTTGATTATTAAAGATAAAGAGTAAAATCTAAAATTGCAATAAAATCTTGGTACGCTTTTACTGTAATCTAAGTACCTATATAATAACAAAAACTGTTCTTAATGAATTTTGTAAGTAATGAAACCATTACAAAATGTCTATTAATAAACTTTAACCTTAATTGTAGTTTTAATAGTCATTTAGATTTAGACTCCGCCTTTATCCGAAACAATCCGAAACTTTTATATCGGTTTATCGGATATCTGATAGTTTCGGTAACGGTTACGGAGCTCCATAACATCCCTGATGTATAACTCCTACTCTAGGCAACTTGCGGCAGAAATGCGAATGCTTAGATGGCCGGCAGGGGTAACACTAAAAGATAGGATTAAAAGTTCACGCATTCGTGGTGGCCTGGGCGCCACGGACATGAACAGTAAGCTGGAGGAGCGACAGTCGAGATGGTAGGGCACGTAAGACGGAGACCACCAGACCACGCGGTGGAGCAGGCAATGTCTATGGAGCTTCATCGACAGTCATCCTGAGGAAGACCAAAGAATTCCTGTATGACGCAATGCTCCATATTACTGCAGAGAAACCTGGCCTGGATGGAAGCGATACCCAGAATCGAAGAAGATGCAGCCTGAGAACGAGAAGAGCCGACCCCAACAGCCTACCCAGGCAATGAGTTGGGACAGTGCAAGGAAGAAGAAGATAGTAATTGTATAACATTGTAATGTAATGTAATTTGCCGCCAATTTTGAAGTTTTACGTTTGACAGGTTTGAAATTAATGAATTCAATCAATTATTCTCATATTCTCATGTACATAGAGCTTACGACCTATCGCACGACCGGCTCAAGTGATCACTTTACACATGTTCGCCTTTTCCACCCATGATAAAATACCATGTCTACTAAATTTTTGAAAGTTGTATATATTTTAATTATACGGCTTGTTTCATATATGTGTTGCAACTATCCTTAGCGCGGCCGGCAACCCAAGCTTTTTCATTCCCCTTAAATGACCGCAGATGTCACTAATGAGACATCTATTTTTGATTTTTTGATGTTTTCTTGAGATTTTTATGTGTTCTTAGAAATACCTACATATAAAAATATTTTTCTACAAAATACGTTCGCTTATACATTAATATTAGATTAAAAGCAATCGTAATGAGCGATCCGACGACTATATCAATTCTTGCCGAGTAATCCATCACACGTTCAAAGCAATTGTATCTAAATTTCGGTGAAAATACAGACAAAAAGAACCAAATGACTTCGGCCATTAGTAGTACGAAACAATGACACCCCACAGCTCATTCTACAAATGCAAAATATAAAATACGTATTTCCAATTTGGATCAGCAACCATTACGATTATTAAAACGCTACCACACGACAGAATCCGAGGCGCCATGTTGGATTGGTTGGATCCGCAAGGTCGCGCCGTGTTGCCACAACAAAAATTACGAAGCGAGAGGACAGCAGCGAAAAATAGTATAAAAGTACCTACTTTTCTAAACAGAACTGGTAACTAGTTTAAAAGTGATTGATTTTTCGACATTGATTTTGTTCCACCAACTCCAATGTCGAGTGAGAGTCGACATTTGAAAAACTGAATTATTAAGACTAGAATCAAGAATTATAATATAGTGGCATGTAATATCTTGCAATATAAAAGTTTTCAGATTACAAAAAAATCAATTTTATTAAAAAAAAAAAAAACGTAATTTTGGCGTGGAGCTGGCGGAATAAAAAGAGAGCCTCTTAGTGGAAAGGGTTAATCTCATGTCAAGAACCCGAGCCCGTGAACTGTGAAGCTTTAGACTTCGACAAATCTCCTTTGGCCTCGGGTATGATGCGAGCAGCGAGCGGCATAGCGTCAACGCGCCTGAGTAGTGAGGGTTGCATTTACGGCAGATTTAGTTAAATAGTGGCCGGCACCCCTCACTGCTCCGCGCATTGACGCTCTGACGCTCGTTGCTCGTATGGTACCTGAGGCCTTACCGTATTTCGTTATCAGCCCTATAATGGGACGCCTTGGCCCAGACTGATGTTATACAGGGTGTCTCGTAGCTAGTAGCAAAAACTTTACAGGTGGATAATGAATCTAAAATGTTCAAGCAACCATGGCCTAATATCAATGGTTATGGAGATATGCAATATCAAAGTTTGCATTTTTTTCAATATTTCTGAGTTATTTTTTGAAAAAAGTTGAACTATCACTACAGTGACTTATATCGATTATGAAAATTTCGTTCGCTTTAGTACAAGTCGAATAAAATGATAAAAACCTTATAGAATTTTTTACAAGGTTTTTATAACACGTATGAAATAATCTTTTTTCTGTTAGCTTTAAATACTGCATTAGTACTTAATTCATGTAATTTTATTCGAAATATGATAATTGTGAGGTTACGTTTGCGACAGGCACTTCGGTAATCTGTTTGAAGCTCTGTCAGACCAGACCGCCTGGATAAGAAGGCACGGAGAAATCAGTCCCTTTTCTAAAGGCATTGCAGACATCGGACACCGCAAATAAAGGTATTTACTTTGAGAGAGATATGTGAAAATATACAAATCTCCTTCAGAATATTTTGAGTTTGTTCGAACCTTTCAGAACAGTGCTGGATTTTTGTCACAGAGACATTATTAATCAATTAATGTATATTAAAGATATCTCACAGAGACGAAACTCTATTTCTTATGGGAAAGTAGGTATAGAAGTCATTTGGGTGTACATAGGACTTATGACCTATCGTATGGTTGGCTTAAGTGATCACTTTACACAATGTAACATTCGCCATTTCCACCCATGATAGAATATACCACGCCTACTAAGTTTTGGAAGTTGTATATATATATATTTGAATTGTGTGACAAGCTTTCACATATGAGTTGTAACCGCCTTTCCATGCAGCCTGTACAAAGCCATTTTCATTACCCTGAATCCCCACAGATGTCGCTAATTATAATAATTACTTGCAAAAATTAGTAGGCATGGTATATTCTATCATGGGTGGAAATGGCGAATGTTACATTGTGTAAAGTGATCACTTAAGCCAACCATACGATAGGTCATAAGGTTTCGTCTCTGTGAGATATCTATAATATACATTAACAAATCTCCTTATTTGAGTTCGACAAACACCTACGTACACCTACGTCTCGTTTATTCATTATTTTTATTCTCGTCTATCAAGTGTTGTGATAACAATCTTAAGATCCCGATGTTGCCATTTTCGGAATGCGGCCGACTGTCTGCTGTTTGAGTTGGCATTATGCAGATGAGTCTATTTCACCTCCCGCCATTGACGTCCGTGGCAAAAATGCTTACCGCGAATTACTGCCTGCAACACCTTTCATTCTGGGAAAATTGGAGAAAATTTGTTTTAAAAAATTGATAAACTTGTTTACGCAAGTGCCGAGTCCAGCAAAACAGAGCTTCTGAGAATGATCGAACGAAAATAATTCAGTATAATGGAAGAAATTTTTTTCTGAGAGAGACGCGTGCTCACGCGGCTGCATTGCCTGCCCAACATAACTTGGCGTGCGGCAGGATTGGAACTAAAACCCGCGGCAACCCCTCGCCCTGTAATTCAGTACAATTTTGTATGTGCTCGGGAGCTGTGACATCTTGATTACCAATATAACTAACTTACCACCACGCCGTTTCCCCGTGGGGGTAGGCAGAGAGGATAGAGCGCCATACTCTTCTGTCCTGACATACAACTTTCGCTTCGTCTACATTCATACATCTTCGCATGCCAGCTCGACGGTTGTTCAGGCTTCTAACAGGACCATCTTCCAGTATCTGGTTGATCTGGTCGTGCCACGTCTTCCGTGGTCGCCCTCTCTTTCTGGTGCCGTCAACACTTGCATCATATATCTTTCTTACCGTTCTTTCCTCATTCATCGCTCAACATGCCTAAACCACCTGAGCGACCCTATTTTTATTCTATGTATTATGCTACGATCAGCTTTACATTCATTACTAATATCTTCATTCTTTACTCTATCATACATGGAATTACCACACATACGTCTAAGGGACCTCATCTTCACTGCATTCAATTTACTTTCGTTCCTCTTCTGCCAGCTCCAGGCTTCACTTCCATACAAATTTATCATTACCAATATACACTGAATTATGAATATACCAAAACAACCAAAACAGTCCGGGGTGGTGCAAGAACAATTGCCAATGAAGTATTAAAGTATTAAAATTAAAGCCAATAAAAATAAAATTGCGAAGCTGAAAAAGCGAATAATGGACCGATATTCAAATTCAAATTCAAATTCAAATTCAAATGTTTATTCAATGTTCAATGTTACAAATGTTTACAGTGTTTACAAAATTTAATGAAGCTTTTTTCATTGTTGTTGAGTGTCTTGGCAGCAAGTAAACACTAAATTGATTTGACGCCCTGCCTGCTACACTAGTAATTTACTGTATTATAGCAGACAGTGCTCTTCCAGTAGTATAATGTTCAAGAATATTTATTATTTATATAACATTTGTGAATAAATCTTATTGCCAATTAAAATTAAGTAATAGTAATAATTAAATGTTTACAATTTAATAATGGTGTTAATTAATTATATTATAGACAAAGGAAAAAAAATGATCTGAATAGGATATTAATAAAATAAAATAAAATAAAACAATTAAAAGTATTTAAAAAGATGACAGTAACAGTAAGACAGTAAGTGAAAAAAATGATCTGAATAGGATATTAATAAAATAAAATAAAATAAAACAGTTAAAAGTATTTAAAAAGATGACAGTAACAGTAAGACAGTAAGTGAAAAAAATGATCTGAATAGGATATTAATAAAATAAAATAAAATAAAACAATTAAAAGTATTTAAAAAGATGACAGTAACAGTAAGACAGTAAGTGAAAAAAAAGATCTGAATAGGATATTAATAAAATAAAATAAAATAAAACAATTAAAAGTATTTAAAAAGATGACAGTAACAGTAAGACAGTAAGTGAAAAAAATGATCTGAATAGGATATTAATAAAATAAAACAATTAAAAGTATTTAAAAAGAAGACAGTAACAGTAAGACAGTAAGTGAAAAAAATGATCTGAATAGGATATTAATAAAATAAAATAAAATAAAACAATTAAAAGTATTTAAAAAGATGACAGTAACAGTAAGACAGTAAGTGAAAAAAATTATCTGAATAGGATATTAATAAAATAAAATAAACTAAAACAATTAAAAGTATTTAAAAAGATGACAGTAACAGTAAGACAGTAAGTGACAGTAAATGTTCTTGTAGGAATAGTATATTTTAAATTTAGTTTATATGATGGCTTTTAATAGGTTTTGGGCATGCTTCCTTCCCTTTTCATGCAGCCAGAGTTTCACTTTAGAAGAAAAATACGCGAGACTATGGCTACATGTTTTAAGTTTAGTGTTAAGAGTATTGAATGTTTTTGGTGCTTGGAAGAGGTGAAATCTTTGTGAAAAAGTTTTTTTGAATTTTGGTACAAGATAGTTGCAGTTCACCTGTGCCCTTGTTGAATGTGAGTGAGTTATTTGTTGGTGATCTTGTTTATGTCGGAAAAAATATTTTAAAGTGTTGAGTAAATATGTTTGATTGATGTCCAGGACGTGACATTCTCTGAAAAGTTCTTCTGAAGGAAAACGAAATGGCTTTTTATGAAGAACTCTCAATACCATTTTCTGGGCTTTGCTTAGTGAATCTAATATAGTACAAGCTGCACCACCCCAACTGACAGTTGCATAATTAATGAGTGAGTGACACAGTGCATAGTATACTATTCTTCTTGTCGATGCGTCGAGTACATCTCTAATTTCTTTGAAAAAATAAACAAGCTTTCTTATTCGGATTGTAAGATTCAAAATATGTTTTCTCCAGTTTAGATGCTGGTCTATGTACACACCTAGATATCGTATATCTTCCTTTGTCTGCAGATTAGTACAATCACAGGGTTTATCTTTTGATTGACATGTGTGAATCTGTAGATTTTTGGGCTGTTTTATTACTGTTCTTTTACTGATGGAGAAGCACATGTATTTTGTCTTTGAAGCATTTACTGTTAGTAGATTTTTGTCAAGCCATGATGTTATTCGATTCAATCCACTTTGTGCCTTTTTTAAAACATCTTCCCAGGAATCATCTTGAAAAAGAAGCACTGTGTCATCTGCGAAAGAAATTATGTTACCGTTTTCTAAATTGGAGTTACACATTTCATTGACATATATGAGGAAGAGCGTGGGTCCCAAAACACTTCCTTGCGGTACTCCATATGATGTTTTATGGAGGTTGCTGCAGTGATCGCCCGATTTAACTACCTGAACCCTGTTATTTAGATAATCTTCAAACCACGCCAAAGCCGTCCCCCTTATTCCCAAAGCTGATAACTTGTGCAGCAGCAGTGGATGAGACACCGTATCGAAAGCTTTGGCTAGGTCCAAACATATACCAATACAACGTTTGTCTTTATCTAATTGTGTAACTAAGAATTCCGTTAGTTGACATATTGCATCTTCTGTTGAGAGTTTTGATTGGAACCCGTATTGATTGTTGGAGATTATTTTGTGAATATCCAGGTATTTTAAAAGACGTACTTTAACTATCTTCTCTAAGATTTTAGAAAAAAACACTTAGGAGCGATATAGGTCTATAGTGGCTCGGATTACGGGGATCACCACCCTTGAATATTGGACAGATTCTAGCCAGTTTTAGTGCATTTGGAAAGATACCCGTTGAGAGACTTTGATTGAATATATAACAAAGAGGCTTACTTAATTGGTCTTTATTATACTTCACTACTTTTGCTGTTACCTCATCGTTTCCAGGGGCACTGTTAGACTTTAGGTTACTAATAATTGCAGCAATTTCATGAATGGAGGTTGGAGCAAAGAAAAATGAATATGGATTTGCTGAATTTAAATTTGTTTTAAGGTTTTCTTCAGTAGTTTTTAGACGAGACAAAATATTTTGTGCTAAATTTTTACCAAGCGAAGCGAAATGCCCGTTTACATTATCTAGCACTTCAGTAATGGCCTTATCCTCAGTAGCATGATTTTTGTTTGGAATCAGCATATCACATATATCATTGCTTCTAGTATTTTGTGTAGAAGTCATTTCTCTTATAATTTCCCATGTTTTCTTTGCATCACGTTGATTTTCTTTTATAATATTTTTGTAATATAAGTGTTTAGCGGATTTGACCGCTCTATTACAAATATTTCTATACTTTTTGTAAAAGTTTTGTAAGCCGACATTTAGAGGGTTAAGTTTAGACTGTTTGTGTAACACATCTCTCTTATTTATGCAGTTAACTAAACTTTCAGTTATCCAAGATTTCTTAATTTTTTTCCTCGATTTATTAGATATATGTTCTTGATTTTTTTTAATGTGGCTTTGTAGAATATACAGGAATTTTGAATATGATGTATTAGCATCATTAGTCTCGTATACTGGTAACCAAGTTTCTTTTTCCAAGTCTTTTTTTAGCATTTCAAAATTTAGTTTGTGTCGGGGTTTTGTATAAGGTTTTGTATTTATTTTTTGTGTTCCAATATCAATCATTACTGGAAAGTGATCCGTGATAGTAGTTTCACATACAATTCCTTTCACCAAGAATTTGCTTTTAACCATAATATGGTCTTCATCATCGAACACACTCATCACACCACCTAACCCGTTAAACCTAGCGGTGGGTTCATTTTAAATAATTGAGGACTATTTTTACATAGGTTGCATAATTAAATTTTTATTTACATTGTGAAGTGAATTTATATCATTATTATACAAACGATAAAACATAGTAGGAGCAGCATTACAAAATTTTCTTAAGGGCAATACTTTAGCTTTAGCCCGGCCTTCTGCCGTCAGTGTTCGCGCCCAAGTACATTTTATTATTCCCACCAAACAACGAAAATACTGTTTATTAATCTCATGAGTTATGTCATAATCAACTTTTTTTAACGCTAATTTGATGTTCGCAATTTCGAAGCCTACTTTCATCACTGACTTTCCAATTCCACAATTCACTTTCATGCGTTGTTAGCCGATTGTGTTATATTAAATAATAAATCTAAATCATATAATGCTTCTATTTATTTCGTCGACATTTTACAGATACAACTGAATAATTGATAAAATGAATCAGGTAATGAGGATTTATATTAGGCGATGTACTACATAATTCAATCATTTCTCAATAACAAGTCGGCAATCATAATTATAAAGCTGAAAGTTTATTTGTCTGTAGCAGCAAAAGCTCTTGAACGGTGGGTCTAGTTTAATGATATTTACACAAATGATATTTTACATACGAAGATGAATTATCTAAAATAAACAATTATTTGTCAAAAAATAAGATGACCTATTTTCTGTTCCATATTTATCAACAAGAAAAATTATCTCGAAAGAAGAGCATTGATGTACTGCTTTGTTTCAGCTATTTCCTTTATGGATTACTGATTTTTTAAAAAGCGTTTTTCATTGTAATATAAGGGAATGTGAAATGAATGTATACGAGAGTATAAATCTCAGACGATGCCTGGTAAACCCGGTGTTCTTACAAATTAATTAAAATAATTAAAATAGTTTTATATTAAACTCAGTATATTTGGGAGCTGAAATATCTTTCAAACATAGTCCATAATTTTTAATATAATGCTGCACTAAATATTCAATGTTTTGTAAGTTTCATATATCTAGGTATCATAAAACTTTTTATATATTTTAAGGATTCAATCGAATACTTAGGCACCATGGATAATTCATGAATAGGGCAGATTTCAGGTAAACAATTAGGTTCGCGCGGCGGGGTGTCCGGTGAGGCCTTCGAGGGTTTTGACAGCGGCGGGGAGAGGTTGGAGGTGTAATAGCTAACGGAAACGGACAATACTCCCGTAACGAATCAAACGTTCTACAAAGGAGGACATTTTCATAAATAATGTGATTGTTTGCGAAAGCTGTGTCAATATTGACGACTCAGGGGACATATTGTACGACAATACTGACATCTCTGACAAAACAGGAATGTGCCGTACAGATGTACATATTAATGAATTGACTAACATTTTGTGATTTTTTTTAGATCAAACAAGTATATAATATTGTATTTTTATATTTTGCTACGGCAAGTGCCAAATAATAATGTAGGGATTTTCGAAGTTACGAAAAATCTTTTGAATATTAAAGACCTAGACAAGCACATTTCAGAAGACTTACCAATTTATATATAACAATAGATTTTCTTACTTGTGTGATTTTATTATCTGGAGATACAATGAGTATACGGTATCACTGATCTTAGATCATGTAAAAGTCAACCATTCACATTTCTCCACCATCTCTGGAGGTCGAGTTCACTGACACGACGATGATAGAATCGTTTTAGATACATAAACTTTAAATGGCAGTTAAGTCCGTGGATTATTTTTTCCCCAATCTGTCTAGACACCAATATTCTCCGTGATTGATTAGATGAATAATTTTCTGCGGTGCAAAGATCGCGCAAGGATGATCTCATTTGTTCTAATTTCATTTGACAAATGGTGCTTATTTGAAGATTAATCACTTCCACCCATAATAAAGTATCTGCTAAAAATAAATTGCTGTCTTTGGTTATCAATAAATGTCACGAGATAGCATTTCATACGCTATTATTTATGCACTCCTTTGCTTCTGGGAAAAGGAATAATGAGACGTTTTGATATCAGAATAGTAGGTAGGTAGTAGTAATAATAGCAGTCACCTAGAATCACGTAGAATAAGTTCTAAAGTAATATAGTACCTACAATTGCCATTAACATTGACTTCACGACTCTTCAAAAATTTATTGGATGAAATGAATAGCTCAACATAATTTTTCAGATGTCAAATTGAAAGAAAGGGTGAAGAATTATCTTTCTAAAAGCTGCAGCATATTTTGAAACAAATTTAGTTCATTAATAAGTTAGAACTGCTAGCTAATAAGCTTATAACAGCGGACTGACCGACGACTTCAACTCGTTCATACCAATAATAGGGTAATTCCAAAAGGTTTGGTCTGCGTCACGCCACTCGTCACCACTTGGACAGGCCGATGAGTCTACAAGACCGAAATTGACCGCGATTTGGGGCCGGCAAAAAATTAACCGACTCAATGATCTCGACCCACCCCTGAAGTAGTGTAAAATTATCTGGGATGATATCAAATGGTGAATTTCTAGTTCTAAAAGTAAAATAGGATAACGTGTTTCGATATTTCATTCCAATGATCAGATACTTGATGGTGATGGCGACTTAGATACGAACATTTCCAAAGCTCCCAATGCAAACTTGCGCACATTTTCTCCTCCAATTCTAGAATAATTGCTTTTAGGAATATTAAGAAATGTATCACTTCACTTTCGTATTGAATGGCGGTGACGCGTCGAAAATCAGGGCAGAAATATTCACAACCCAGAAACATGGCAGCAAATAGGCATAACAACGACAACAGAAATTACTTGTTTACAGAAAGAAAGGAAAGAGTGAATGCACTCCGACCGAGCTCATTGTCAATGTGTCCTTTTACGACAGCGAAAATGCAATTCCTCAGTTCGTAATGTTTTGTTACAGATCCCTAAAGCCCACCTTTATTTGCGGGCAACACCTCGGGTGTCTACTTTAACAATCCTTGCCTTCAATACCTGTACAAGTGGTAGACTTATTAACGTGCACAAATCAGTTAACAATAATTTATGATTGGTTAATGATAACTTACGTTTATTTATTTAAATATTTATATATTATTTTTACAAAATATTTGTAATAATATACTATTCCCAATGAATTAGAAAACTCAATCCGGAAATAACATTATACATACACTATGGTAAGAAAGACAAAAATAAAGATTTAATTATTTAATTAATTGTGCACAGATGCTGATTATGTATAAACTTTAATTAAGGAAAGCATGGTTTGTACAGTTATTGAGGAAATATTTTTTAAGAGCCTTTGCCGGTATTTTTTTGTTCGTTACTGGAGATTTTAGTTTAGTAGGTAATGCGTTGTAATATAGGGATTTAATTCCAAATTTCTTCGTGTGAATTGATGACGTTTTTTGTGTGTATTTGATTTTGTGTTCATGTTTTGTGCTGGTGTACTTCGTAATCAACGGCCGGTTCAATTAATTATTACGAATAATAAAGTTTAAAAAAACACCAAAAAATATTTTTCACTAAAAATTTCAAAATTAGCACATAATTCGCTATAATTTTATTCGATCAAAAAATAAAATCGAACTCGATATGAAATTATTTGAATATTTCATCCATTCAAGCTGGAAGAAGTATACCTACGTGTTACGAGATATTATCGGTTTGACAAGCATCAAACCCTTCGTTGTTCCTATGTCATGTTTACACTCTTTTTTACACCGAGGTATTCCCAAAGGACTTGGCCACATGAAGTACATCTTGTATTTCATACTTGTTTTAAATTGAAATTCTGAATGGCGTTTTGAATTGTGTCAATTCCATTTTAAACAGCTTCGGTCGTATTTTTTTCATTTGTACAAAGTATAAATATTTAAAAAAAATGATTGATTATTCTTTCTAAAAAATTGAAAGATCATCATTTCACGCGATTGCAGTTGATGGATGGCACCAGTCGGAGGTTTTGCAAGCAGCGCTCGCGGACAGTCGAGATAACAAGCTGCTCAGTTTAAGGAGATTGGGAAAGTTTGCCATTAAATATGTCAGAAGATTCATATCCGTTTGCTATTTGTATTTGAATTATTTTTTTATGATTTCATATTATGTCGTGCAATGATCCTCTGTTAAATGATTTTTTTGTCACGTTTTCAATTTAATATTTTAATATTAAGCGAAATGTCAAAGATATGTAATTGAGAACAATCAATAAAAACTGTTAAAGTAAATATTTGAGTAGCTTGTTGGTCTTGTGGTTAGGACTCTCGCCTCGTGATCCAAAGGTCGCAGGTTCGAATCTCACTCCAGACAAGCCAGTTAGTCCTATTTTCATAGCACAAGCGATTAGCTTAATTTGAAAATAGTAAGAATATTGATGTGATACGAATTCCGTGTTCGCATCTCTATTTAAAAAAAAAATTACCGCTACTTTTTACTTATTAGCTTTACCTATACGTAATATCAAGTCGACCGCCCCTACGTAAACTCAGACATCTATCAAAAATGCATTTTGACATTTTTGTACCAATATACAGAAAGTACAAAACAAAATTCAAAAAATGTTTATTAATTTTTGTAATAAAAAAAAATTCAGAAAAATTCCTGATGTAAATATGCTTATTTTGCCAAACTTACTTGCAAATCCAAACTTCAAACAGCTCTCCTGTAAAAAATTTTGTAGATGTCTTAGTTCAAGTGGGGACCGTCAAAGTATACTGTCGCGTGTCATTTATCATCGAGACATGTTTTATATTACGGAAATGCAGTAACCGTCTACCACATTTTCATTTTGCCTGGGACTTGACAATGAGTCTGTGATGCCTGGGCAACATACATGGACTCATTGCCGAGTATATGTTGCCCAGACAACATAGGCTTGGCAATGAGTACAGTGCATTTGTTATATTTTTGCTTATTTTTAATATTGTCTATATTTCCTTTTAGACATGCAGTATATTTAATTCACTATATACATGTCTGCTTTGTACTGCATAAAAAATGTTCTTGAATAATCTACGAATGTGAAGATTAACCCTCCGCGCAGTTCTGGAATGCAAGTTGGTATACTAGATGCCGTCATAAAATTGTGTCAGTGTGTACATTTCGAATGCAGAAAATACACTCGCGCATCTTTTAGGTTTTCTTCCCGAGTAAATCTCCCACTGAGCCGTAAAGGGCTGGAAGATAAATAAGCCCGCTTTAATAATTGCCCAGGAAACAGAACGGGCCGAAGCACCCCGAGGTATCGGTACAGTGACAAGTCGAGAGCGTGAGAACTTTTCCTGGACTAATATCACACCGCCTCGAGTGCTGGTCATTGTTTCAGTCCAATAATGCCGCGTGGAACAAATAATGTTTTCCCTTGTGCAGCCATTCAAAATGGGTCTATTTATGAATCTTTGTTTCGCCGGGCGGTGGAACCTTAGCCATGTTTCCAGCCATTCATCTCCCGCTACAACAAAAGTGTAAACCGAAACAAGGTTAACAGAGCGGCGGAGATTTACGGCCTGAAAACAATTAAATTTAAAAAACGAATAACAAATTCCAAAATGGTTTCCGGCCCTCTTTTGTTTAATTTAAATCTATTCGGCCAGAGAGAATTATCGCCCACTTAATAAATCGACGCAAATTTGAGAAATCAGACGTTTCAAACCTTTCGTCGCGTTCTGGATGGTCCCCTGTGATCACAGAGTATAATATTGTAAGGAGATGAACTATACCTTTTCTCTGTGCGAAGGGATTGGGATGCCGCAGGGACATACTTCCGATGTGTCCCAATAATAATATAATAATAATAATAAAGAATATCTATGACTTGTCGTTAAAGAATCTGGTTAAATGTTTTATTTTCAATTTTGAAGATTTGTTTAAAAAATGCAGTAGATACTATGTTAGACCACTTAAAAATAAGCTTAATAGATAAATTGACTGAAGGTGGTTAGCGATCTCAGACTATTGCTTTCTGCTAGTTTTTAGTAATCCATAGCTTTTTTACTTGTATGCAGTAGTACGAAAGGCCGTCCGTGGGGATTGCGACATGCCAGAAGTATGTCGGGCCTTTTATACATTTGTAATGCAGTTAAAGTATTTATTCGGGCATAATTAAACGTCCTAGTAAACGAAACTTATTTTTACAACAGACATCGTTTTTTAATTTTTTTAAATTCCGAATATCTTCAAGTAAAAACTATAATAAAGCGCGGATTATTCATGCACTTTTTAAGCGTATTTAGTTTGACCACTACATAAATGTTTCAAAATTTACCAGCTCGAAATATTTTAAACTAGTCAAACGTATTGGAACCAGCCGTGGAACCAGACCGAGCGAGCACCGAAAAAATTGTGTTACTTCATGTCTACATTTCGGTGGTCAGTGGATGTGACAAATTTGGCCCCGGCGGCATCCAAACCCCCCATCATCGCGCATTCCGACCCAAATGGGCGGAAACGCGTCAAATTTTGGGCAAAACACACCGGAGTTAGACTTTTGAAAAAGTTGGCATTCCCAAGTGTGTCCTCAACCGGTAGCCGCCACGGTTCGCTTTAAACATTTCTTACAAAATCAAACAAGGTCTACATTTCTCTTCTGCATAGAAATTACAAAACACCAAGTAATTTTTAGATAACTTATATTTACGGTGTTATCATGTAAACAATATTAATTATTATTGGTCATGTACAAATTTTGTATGGACCGAAAAAATAAGTATGGTCACGAGGTTCTAAAATGATAAAAACTGCACATAATGGAGGGTTTTCCAAAAAGTCTCGACGTTTTGGAATATTTTAGAATTATTTGGAAAGAACTGCGGGAAGAAATTGTATTTGTTTTGATTGTTGGTTAAGTGGGATAAATATTTTTGAATTTCTATTATATTATGTTTTCCTTGCGTTTCTGCTTGTTATATACTTGCTTTTTACTTTATATCATATTTATCTTTAGGTATATATTTGTATATGTATTTTAAGTATTTTCTTTCCACTTAATGTCATTATTATTTTTGCAAGTAATTTTTTTTCTTTAAACTATATATTTTATTAATGTATACTTTACCTATCTGTTTGTAAATAAATAAATAAAAAAGACAACCAGAGAATAAAGTGTCCGCACCGCGGTACGACAGTAATATCTCGGCGATTGTGATAAAAAAGAATACGTATGTGTAACGAGCCGCAATATTATTTGGTCCGTGTCAAATGAAATGGTACGACGAGCGACCTCAGCCTTCGAGACGCGTGAAACAACACCTCGACCCCAGCCGCCGTGTAATTAGTCGCCGCTCCACACAGGCGCTGTTGTTAATGTATTCCGACCCGCAATGACCGACTGACAACACGGCTGACCGCCGATTGGCCGAAATCGCTTTGATACCTTCACACTTTGATAAAAGGAAGGTGGTGGGTAGGCGCGCAGGTACCTCCAGCGCCGCTCGGGTAGGTACCCCGCGCGTAGGTACCCCCGATTTATATGGCACGTATAAAAAACAAGGATAATTTGAAAGGCCCGCCCCATCGTAGGTGACCGTGCCGTAAATCTGATCGTTAACTCCGTGGTTATTGGTAATGGGACCGGAGCGGGAGGAACCCGGAGAGGGGTAGCTCCGGGGTGAAGGATGCAGTTATGAGGCCGGTTATGGCAGACATCGAAAGCCGATGGAAAATGGAAATTGTTTATTAATTTAATCTACTTATTATTTTAAAATATTTAAATGTAACTGTAGTTGAATATTTATGAACGTCAAGCGAGCACTGGATCAGTCCGAGATACGCCTCAATACTAGCTGTGAGTAAGACAGGGGATATGTTTCAATGAATCTGTATCACCAAAAAGAACGGGTCTTTTAGACCCTTTTTAGTTGTGGCCCTGTAATTTGTGATCGGTCGCATGGTTCATGTTTCGGTGTCTACATGTTTTGGATCTCTGGGTCAATCTAGTTCGCGTGAACTAGATGGAGCTGGAAGTGGGAATGTATCTCTTATTCAGTTTAACTGACCCGTTCATTAAGACCCGTTCGTTCGCGAACTACCCACCTCTACTCCAGTCCGTTTAGCGCAGGCGCTACAGCAATGAGCTCTCTAAATATTGTTTCAGGAGCTAAGCGCCACTAAATTTATAAATTTGGGGAGGTTCGCTGGCTGTGTCACGCGGAGAGAATGAATAAACAACAGATAACCAATTCCTTGCTGAATACAAGATCAATAGGGCGAAAGAGTTTAGGAAGGCCAAAACTAAGATGGACTGACGTGTGTGTTTCGTAGATCCAAAACTGGAGAAAATTGACGCAAGACCGAAATCAGTGGAGGAAAACTCTTCAGGAGGCCAAAAGCCAACAGGCAAGATGACGACCTTGGAATCCACGCTCTCTACACTTTGGCGGTGCTAGTATATATCATATAACTAATTTAAAAATTGTTTCTAATTTCAATTATTATCCTAATTGCCATAAAATGCTTCTACATTGTACATTAATGTCTCGGACTATATATGAATAACCTTTTGATAATCTCTATGTTAAAAAATATATAAAATTACAGTTAAAAAAACCTTTAAAATAAACACATCTTTGTTTCTTATTGAACTGTATTACTGTATGAGCATTCGAATGTGATATTTATTTCATTTTCTTTCATTAGCATTTGGTGTAATATTAACAAATAAGGTTCTTGATTGTAATAATTTTATTTTTATTTTTTCTCTCTACCACAGACCATCGCGCTCAATTACCGTAGCGAATCAATATACCACACAAACAACCAACACTACATAGATGTATTTCGTGACCTCACCGGGAACACTGAACCCCCGGTACAGAAAGCCAGTGTCATGCCCACTGGACCGCAAGGGTCGTCATAATATAAATAATCTTTATTCTATTTCAGAATGACTATTCCGACCACCACCAAATAGTTAATGAAGAATGTAAAATATTTTGATAAATACAGAGAGCCGCAGAATTCGGTTGACGACCAATGGCGTTACGGTATAATATCACGATCTAATGTATTCTCGATAACGAATCCCCGACGAGGTGAATAATGATGAAATGAAATTGCACAAAGATAGTCAAGTCTCACTTAATCTAACCTGTTAATTTTGCACTTGCATACTCTATTTTTAATGTTACTCATATTTGAATAAATTAAGAACGGGTTATGTTAACAAAATGTCATTTTGTTTGTTTTAGATCATCGCTGGATTTTCAATCTGCGTTTTTCTGAAAATAGCGATATTGGGATGTGAAATCTTTAACACTTCATAGACGAAAATAAAAAATAAACGAGACAGGTATACGTCGGTGGTGTGTGTCGTCAGAGGGAGAAAGAAGTACATGACGATTATCCGTCAAACGTCAAATATAAATCAGTCCAACAATATTTCTCTTTTCTATGGTCCAACGCGACGATGACAATTTTGCCATAATTTTACAACAAGATGCTGTGGGAAAAGATATTAATAAGTGCATTTGAATCTATACGCTTTAAATATTATTTCATTATTATTTATTACATAAAATATATTTCGCGTACTTTAGTTTAAGCGTGAGAATTGCGAGGTTACGTTTGCGGCGGAGGGCAGCTATCAGACCGGACCGGAGAAATCGGACATCGCGAATAAAGTTTTATTTATAAAGACAGATACGTGAAAATACACAAATCTTCTTATTTAAGTACGACGAACACCGAATACCGACGTATACCTACGTCTCGCTTATTTATTTTTTATTTTCGTCTGTTAAGAGGCTGTTATACCTTCAATATTGGCATTAGTTTAATCACTTCCCGCTAAAAATGGCGCTAGTTTCGCTCGAACATGTATTATTTAAGCACAACAAACGATATCGAGAAATATACAATACTATAAAACGAAATAGAAATGTGCAAACTTTAACGCCTGACCTTTTAACTGCGTAGTGCTTCATACGTAACCCTTTCTACATTACGTAAGTTTTGCGAGTTTGGCGAATTTTTCTGTACAATAATTGTTCGATCCTTATATTAGAGATGTGACAAAGCCGGCCGTAATACAATAGATATTGTTTCTTCCTGAAATTTCGCTAAAAATTTCCTTTTTTATGCTATTTTACTGATTTTTAAGAAAAACATTTTTTTAAGATTTCCTTTACATGTAACATTATGTTATTATTTTTTCTTTAACGTTGAAAAATTTTTTGACGTGTGTGAATTTTCACTATATTTTCTGTTGTTTTATAACATTTTGTTTAATATCAATGTTAAATAATTCAAATAAAAACCATTTAAAAAAAATATGCGTCTACTTATGTATGCGCGTTAGAAGTTATACTTAAAAAGTAGAATAAAGACAAAATAATAATAATAATAATAATTTCACTGTCTGTCCGTAACTTACTGGAAAGACGACTTTAGATATTTAGAATGTGACAAGCAATCAGCGCCCAACTCATGTTGCGCGGTCACGCAAGAGTTGTTATTAATTACTATACAGTCGTACACCCGTAAAAATATGGTTAAGTATAAAGAGAATATAGAAATAAAAAAATTCTGAATTATCTTTTCAAAACGTAAGACTTTCATGAAAGTAACTTATATCGAATATCTAAAATCAATTCGCAATAATAAAAGTCAAATAAAATGATAATCATCCGTATTCTGAACTAAGCAACATTGCTATTTCTGTATCTTGACAGTTATTGTATTACCATTTGATGCCGTTTTTTTGACGTTTTATGTTTGACAGGTTTGAAATTAATGAATTCAATCAATTAGAAAGATCATTATTCGTAATTGTGAATACATTAACATTTGTTTACGCTTTAGGGATTTCTGATTGACTGAATTCATTAATTATTTCAAACATGCCAAACTTAAAACATCGAAATTAGTGTCAATATAATGTTATACATACCTGTCAAGATTGGGATAAAGATATGACATCCCGATACTGCTATTTTCAGAATAGCACAGATTAGCTTTATAAAAAGTATTATATATTTATCAAATTTCTTAAGGGTGATAGTGCAAAATGATAAAACTTTTTTTTTTGCTTGTATTGAAGCGAATTTATTTTTAATATTCTACATAAGTTTCTTAAATAACAATCAAAAACGGAACATATAAACGTAAAACCTTATGATTAATAAACATAATAACAATAGATATAAATCATAAAATCTGATTATGAAAACTGGAGAAAAACAATTATTTGAAAAGATCAACAACTGACCATAATAAACGATTATAAAAAACATTCATGCATGTATGCGGTAGAAGTAATATTTAAAAACTAAAATAAAGACAAATTATATATTAATGATGCTCAAAGTATTGAGTTGTATAAATCTACACTGATCATTGTCTATTACTTTATTGAATTTTATGAAAAGAATGAAAACTCATACTTACAGAAATGTAACCTCAAATATCTAAATATAATAATTTGGTTGTCTATCCGTAACTTGCTGGAATGACAACTTTATATAATTAGAGTGTGACACGCAATCAGTGCATGGCTCACGATTATTTAAAAAGTATAATAAAAAAACGATTAACGGAACATATAAACGAAAACAAAACGATTCATTAAAACAGGGTATTTAACATAATACAATATATAAAGATGTTATAAAAGGAAAAAAAAAGGATTCGTAAGATCCGATTATATGAACTGGGGTAAAAGGATTCATAAAAAATATCAACAATTGACCACAATAAATAAAAATATATAACGACGGACGACAAAAATGGAGCATATAAACGGCTCCTTAACAACCGGAGGATAAATTAATAATCGGGTTTTGCAAAATGATTTAATAAGTTTATATGTTAAAAGTCGCCCGACCAGAGTTGCCAACAGCGCTTGGCCTAATATCGCCGTTTCCTATACATAAAGTAGCCTAAAGTAGCCCAAACGCCAAAATATCAATATGAATAAAATAAAATGTAATTTTTATCAATTTATTTATAACATATTTATAATGTATTGATAAATAGGCCTAAGCCTAATATAAAAAACCGTAATGTTCGGTAAAATAAAGTAAAGTAAGTAGATAGGTAGCATTTTAAAAACAAATTTGAAAAATAAATAAACAAAGATTAAGATTATTACAAAGAAAGAATATAACGTTCAAATAAAGAATAAGATTATTCCGATTCGTCTTCTGCTAGCAATAATAAGGCATCAACAAGACTTTCGCCGTCGCCTTTAGATTTTTTCGTCGCCGATTCTCGTTGTGAGTAGTCTAAATGGCGAAAAATCGCCTACGTTGGCAACTCTGCGCCCGACAGCAAATACGAAAATCGTGTACTAGGACCTCTTAATTGAAAATATTTTTCAAAATAAACAAACTCATAACAATATTATATTGTTTTACTGAAAATTTTTCAGTTAAAATAAAAACACAAAAAAATGCCGATTCAAAAGATTTCACATCACTATTTCGTGAAAAAATGACAATTACCGTTGAGTAAAGAAATAGACGGAGTATCTTATTTCATTCAAAACATTGTTTGCAGGTAAAATTAAGGACAAAAATTCAGTGTATATACAGAACAAAGTCTATATATCATATTGTTTCAAGAAAACAGATAAGAATAATGGAAAAAAACATTAGAATCAGCCCGCAAAAACAAACAATATTTGACAGTTGTAAAAAATAAAAATGGCGACATTCAAATTCAAGTATTTTAAATACATTTAAAAGTTATTTTCTGCATTTACCGTTGTCCCCGCGATATGGGATTTCTAGAATGCATTCATTATATGGATATCTTCCCTTTATTAACGCTCAGGCAAAGTTTACGCAGCATTTTAAGATATATTCGTATAAACTAGCGGGAGCGTAACCTGACGACTGGCATAGTTGGTGTCCAACCAACGACTGATTTGAAAGAAAAATGATCTTTTAACAGACTATACGATTTAATTAATTCAAATTTTTGTGTATAAGGTATAATATTTTGAATATTTTTATATTAATGACAGTGAAGTTTTCTTAGTACGCATGTAAAATTTAATTAAAATAATTAATGTTTTAATGGTTTTTTGGATGCTGCAATATAGGAGACGGAACGTGAATTTTTATCTTTTTGTAAACGTTGTATTTTACAACCTACCTAAAAATAATTATATATTTTCCCCCAAACTTTCTGTTTGAACTTTTTTTATTCAATTTATTAAAAAAATATGTGGTCTTTACGTGGAAATATTTCGAGAAAAAGTGTACCAAAGATAACTCTATTGCTAGAAAGATTAAATAGGGCTTCGGGATTATATTTTTTTTGTGATAATAACAAAGTATTTTTTTTACTTTTTTTAAACAAATGCTTTAAGAGTAAATAGACCTTTCACAATAAAATTGATTGAATGCATGGTTAGCTGTAATTTTGGCAATAAGATTCGAAAACTTTACACTAAATTGACTCTCCAGACAGCAAAAACGTGAATCATGTACTATGGCGCCTTAAGTGTTGCTATTTTCAGAATAGCGCGGAATATTTGCGATAGAATTATTGTGTTACACAAATATTGTACAAAGTTAGGATTTGTAATTTTTGAGCGCACTTAGAAAGTAAGCCGCTGAATGAATAGCAAAATGGCTAACAATTGTATCCAATTATAACTATCCATTGTTATGACAGAGTTCCGTGAAATGCTCTAGCTCTCGAGGACTTATCTCGCAGACTGCGACTGCAACGCGCGCACACACACACTCACACCAAAGTGCAGTGCGGACCGAGCACAGGACCCGGCAGAGCGTGAGGAGCCGCTTCAGCAGGTCCTTTAAGGCATGAAAATTCTATTAGGCGATTTGGACTTTGAAATTGCTTTCCTTACACGACTAACGAGGCGAACAGAAGCCGGCCCCTCCACTTTACACGCAACAGTTTAACTTCCCCACCGCCGAGTTACATTTACCGTAAAAACACGCGTATTTACAATTATCAATGATCCGGAAAATGAAATAAGTACAGTCTTCCTTTATCGGAAATACTTTTTCTGATAAAAATATATCGAAATATTTTGTTACCTACGTGTGATTTTTTATTTTACGAAAAATGCCCAATTTCGTATATTTGCAAAAATATCAGATTTTTTTAAATAATACCGTTTAAACCCCACCATAGAATGAGCGTGAAAGACGTACCTACATAGGACAGCTTGTGAAAAAATACAATAATTTTCTATTTAAAAAGTGTACCTCCAGAACAAAATGGTCAGATATGTAGCTTATTCGCAAATCTCAAAAGATATTGACACCTGAAACAAATATTTAGATAGGTACATATACCTACCAGAGATTACTATTTTTTTTAGTTAAAGACAATATCCACAGGAAATTTCTTACAAATTTCAGCACGTAGAAGTAATTTTCAAATTAAAAATAAATTCCCTGTTTTTGCTGACTACATATTATACATAATCATTATTAATCGGACATAATTAACTTCCCTTCAAATTAGTAAACAATTAAAGTAACAATTTCGTTTATTATAAAAATGAATGTAATTAAGTGACATTTATTCCGCGTAACATCAGCGAATACAATCGTCAATGGTGTATTGAAAAGAAGCAAATATTCCAGGCGTTTTTCAATTAAACTTAATTACACCTGCATGGACCGCGTGGTACCTGGAATCTTGCAGGAATGCTCATTAATGTCGAATTAGCGTGGCGGATCTTGCTAGCGTCCGGGCATTCGTACCTTTGCGTTGGGACGCCTTTACATTCATGAAAAATTGTTTCAGGAATCAATAATCTGACTCGGCATTTTCTGCTTGCGAGTCTAAACGTCCCCTATATAAATAATTTCGTCCCCTATAAAAATAAATTTGAATGTCCGAAATTTCAAAATTAGTATGATTTCAAAATTGTTATTAAATAAAATGAAAACATTGACTTACAGATACATGTTTTTTTTAATAAAATATATACACTTTTTTTAAATATATATGCTTTATACTTTTTTGCTTTTTTAATAAAATATTATTTTTAGATTTTTTTAAAATACATTTTATAAATTCAGTTTAATAAAGATTAAAAATAATGCATCCATTAATGTATCGCGTATGTCATTGGCAATAATCATTAATCAAAATATATAATTCTCTACGTAATAATGTCCGTAACTAACGTTTCCAGGTGGCTCAAATCAAAATTAGGTATAATGTAATAATAAGATATAAGAAGCAAAAAAGCGTAATTCTCTACTTAATAATGTCCATCTCTATCGTTATCAACATTTTACTTGCACAGTTTATTGTTATCTGCCAAAATCCTCCGAACTCCAATGTCATACATATCATATCCAAGCCTTCCAATCTAATATAGTAAACATCTACAGAAAAAATCAGGTTTGTAATTATAACTTAAGTCTGGCGATCGCATTAATGCAAAATGGTGCAAAATTAAAATTCAGCTCTTAAAGTGAACTCTTATTTAAAGTGAAATTTTCCCAAAATACAACTACGTCTAGGTATTCTACGAAAAGCTTGTATAATTTATGTTTAGAATATACTGGTACACGGTATCTTATTCGTATTTCTTATACATAATTTTGTGTCGTTTATTTTTAAAACTTCGTCACGTGAGCCACACTCTTAAATATTGAAAAGAAAAAAAAAAACTTGTTCGAAACGTCGCGGAAGTTGTGAATCGCATTAACCGCTGCGGAAAAAGGGCAGGTATGAAAGAAAAAGAAATCGATCAGATAAATAATAGATTTAACAAACGCGTTATATTTCTTTGGCGTGGCGCCGAGCAGTCACAACACAAACAGCGCACAGAAAATAAAATGGCATTATTAATGGAATATTCCGCTTTTCGGCTCTCTGTCGCCTTTTCAACATGACAAACAGTCACACGAGGCACAATACCTACCTACATCGATGTTCAAATAAATGTTAATACGCCGCAATATTTCACGTCCATTCTTCGGCGGCTTTTGGGCCCGCGGTGTTTGCCCCCAGACCCGACCGCCGCCGCCGCCGGCAGGACCTTCACGCGCAGAGGCAGCTGCGCTATATACCAAACAAGCTTTTTTTAGAAGAAGAACTTTTCTTCCGGAATATATCAAATACGTATTTAGATGACCCCATTCCAGTCTTTTTTTAAATAAATTGCATTATTAAAAAATATTTTATACAAGAAGTTTTTATATAGAAGTTTTTAAAATATCACATATTTTATGTGGTATAATTTCATTGAAACCCTGTCAAAAATGGGAAAAAATTCAAATTCGCTCAGGACTGTTAGTTTTCTGGTATCGAATTATTTTTTTTAATAAAAAATATGGAAAGTAGGTAGGTACCTACCTATTTAGCTATATATATATAGTTTAATTACCGAAAAGTTTATATGACTAATGCAAAAACACATATATTTCTCTCTCGCTTGCACTACCATTGACTCCATATAAAATAAGAAGATATATGATAATATGATAAATGAGCATATCAAAGCTCTCAGTCACCTACCTATGTGTACGATGAATATGCAAATCTCAATTGATTCATTTGGTAAAGTCGAAAATCCCGAAAGTAATTTTTTTTTTAATGATCGGGTGCCAAATGATTATAGATTTTTTCTGAAATATGCGCGCGTATTTTGTGATGATGTTTCTTTACATCATAACAATGTCTATATCATAACATGTAATCATAACAATATAAATAATTATTTTGAAAAAAGTTTACAGAAGTAAATCGAATAAGTCTATGTGTTCAGTATATGTAGAAAAGATAATTTAAAAATATTAAAATGTTGTTATAATATCACAAAATAGGTAAATTAATGATACATTTTAGTTTGTATTTCATACCTTCGTTCAACACTCGGTTGGTAAAAAATGTCAAAATCCCAGTCCGGCGCTGCAGTGACCTGCTGCTTCCAGCTCTAGAACTAGTCACTTTATTGACATTCAACACGAACCACAGATCAAGTGGAGAATTATTGCCGGGACCAGAATAACCTTTGCACAAAAAGGGACAATGATTTAAAAAATAACAAAAATATATTTTGAAACTTTTAATTTAAGATTACACGAAATATTGCCTTAATTGTTCGATTAATTACCGAGTTGTCGGAATAAATATTGATGTGGAGGACCTAATCTTCCCACTTCGCCCAGGCTGGGTTAAAAAATATTTGATGTAAAATCGAATTTAACACTTTGACTGCTGAACGATTTTCTTCGACATCATCTCGGTGCTGAAAATTTAGCCAATATTTAAAATTCTTAAGAGAATGATTTTGGGGATAATTCATTGTCATTTACCCCCATAAACCCATTAGTTCTCTCCAGGCGGTCAGCACCGCCATAAACACACCACTGTTTTTTCAATGACAAATGTCGTGTAGTGCGTTTACACTCGCCCAAAAATCTGGTCAATATTATTCACCAAAATAATTATTTTTCAAAAATTATTATTGTTGCATATCTTATCTTATTCAGATATTTTACAATTCAGACACTGTCTACTGTGTAGGAAGTAAAGGATAACAGTAGTGTTCCATTTCTTTTTCATAAAAATTGTTACCGATATTAATATTTTCATACATATAAAAAAATACATCAACCGTTCTCACAAAAGCGATCTAGAGTAGAAGCTATAATAATTATTAGGCAGGAATAATTCAAACAAGCTGACGTTGGCTATTAATGAAACTATACTTTCCTAGATTTTGTACTAAAGACACTAACCGAATAAAACGAAAGCGAAGCAAATTATTTTGAAAAAAAATGTGCACAATAAATGTAAAGATCCATTTTATTTTCGCCCTGAATGCCTGACCAACCAGATTTTTTTATTTTATTATTTGTTTACCATTTACATTTACAGTGTTATGTAAAACTGCACAGAACTTTTACAGTATGGTTTAGAACAATGTTTTCATACATTTTTAAATATGAACTGCTTCAGTTTGAAATGTCAAGATTATGTATTATATTTTCTATAATTTTTTTTTTTTATCACTAATCCTAAAATCCTATGCCTTTGAGAAACATTATAATATATCATATTTATTTACAGAAGTTTGCAGGAAGTGCGCACAAATTATCCTTGAAAAATATTACACTAGAAAGTGTGTTCTACACAAATATAAAAAATATAACTGACTCAAAAATTTTTTGGGTCAGTTATATTTTTTGTATACCACGTAAAAATTGTCTTTGCTCTTAGAAGACTCTTACATATGAATTTTAAAAAAAAACACTGAAAATTTCTATATTATGGAAAAGTTCTCATTACACAAGAAAAGTGTTTTTCCGTAAAAATTGGAAAATATAATACTTACATAAAAATATTATAATAACAATCAAAAATATAAAAAAACAACACGCAAAAATTTCTGTGTGAACGAACTTTATGTTCATAAACGGTAGGAACGCAAAAAAAGCGAAAGAAATTGACCCAACTATACGATGTATTGTCTAGCACCAACCCTCAGGTATAGAACGCCGATAGGCGTTTTCAGCACACAGCGAATGTTTTTGAGAACGCCTATAGGCGTTTTCAGCACTGGACGTGTTAAAACAATTTACTAACACTTTAATTTTTTTAAACAATCCATATTAATACAATATATATGTATTCGTTACATTCTACGTTTTGAAAAATCTTTTAAATTCCTGCCAAATACTTGTTTTTGCGAGTGAAATGGGACAGCGAGAAGAATATTATAAACATTCCGCGGTAGACTATATCCAATTTTAAATCGAGATGTTTCCCAATCTACTAACCGGTTCGAACGAATCGCCGTGAATCCACACATCCCTTAAGTGAGGGGAGATTAGAAGAAGTGAAAAGATGAAAAGGTGCTTACCACAGATATCAGATATCTTATTTATCTTAGGTACTTAGGTTTATATATATTCTGGGTCCTGAACAACACTCGATAAATCAAGAAATAAATCGTAAATCATTAGCATTAAATCATCAAGTCTGTACCAATAAATATTCGTACATTTAGGGGATGAAATTAAATTATATACCATAATATATTATATTGTATTCTAGTTTTTCTTAAACACTCGTTAAAGTATCAAAAAATAATTATCCTAGAAGAAAGTTGCGCGACTAACAATAATAAACTTATTGATTTGCTTATGTGTGAAAACATGATCTCATATTTATGTCGTTAAAATTATGTAGTAGTCAGTATTAATCAAAACAATATAGTTATTTATTTATTACTTAAACTTGTAGAGAAATAATTTAAATGAAAATACAATAATTGAATTAGATCGAACCAATTGAAAAATTATTAGTCATTATTTTTGTCAATTTACAAATACAAATTACCTAGTAAACTTTGTGTTTTTATAATAAATAATGAGATATTACTTTCAAATAAATACGCTTGGTATTATAAATAGATTATCACTGTTACTTGTCACTGAATAGATCCTCTGAATTTGTTCAGTACACAATGGGAATTCTTAATCACAGGATTAAATACTATTGGTAAACCAAAATGTACTTCTGTTTTACAACTATCTGGTGTTTAAATAATAGCCTTATGATGGCTCCTGTGTTTATATAACTAAAGTTCTTAAAAATCTAGATATTTATAATAAAATAATACGGCGTTATCTGAGTAACAAAAAATAATCTATGGAAAACAAACCATTTTAAGTATACCCCCAAAACGATACTACGTGTAGTATATGCTTATTTATAAATTTGATATCTAAATTACTCGTAGTAGGCTGGAACTTCCTGGGTGGCAAATCTTGGCTACATAATTACTTCCGCCGGAAATTACTTTTATATATAATTTAAAATATATATTTAATATGTGAGCCCCAGCTTGGGTCCCCCTGGCCGCCACACATTTTGTAGTTTGCTCACGAAAAATGGCACCTTTTGTCGGTATCACCGGCCGCCCATTGGCCGAGTCTTTCATCTGCCGGCGCTCGCAACGCAAACACCACAAAGCGTCACTTATCAATGGAGACACTCGGAGCAGAACACATATAAAGCTGCCTACTACCCACCAGATACTCATAAATATACGGTCCATGTACAATCTATGTATAACTGTACGTACAAGTGTAAAAGCTTTCACCTTAAAGTGTGAGGTCCAATAAAGATCTTTAGGAAGTAATAAGTATGCGTTTCTACTAACTTTGTGGTAATCTGATGCCAAAAACAACAATATTGATCAACAATAAAGATCTCAGCCTTCGGTTATGGAGGGATGAGTGCATATTTTAATCGATTTCATTAATTTTAATAATAATGTCCAACCACAAAGTTAACGCTATAAATCGATTTCTTTTACGTGCAGATCCATACTTTTATGGACTTAGTCCAATTCAGTTCAGTTTCAATAAATCGTTGGTTATTTGGATATACGACATTTTAATAGCCTACAGTATTATTTTACATTAGAGACGTCAGGAAAGTCCATGTTTCGAACTTATTAATGCTGACAAGCCTATCGGCCCCTGCCTTCTTCTATGGGTATATTGAAATACCTATTAGGAGGTTCCGTATTTAATTAATAAGTAGATATAACTTAATATACAATATCTATTATTCTACCGAGTGGCGCTTTGGATTTAGGGCCCACATTGTTAAGAATGTTCTTAGGTTTTTACGGCCACTCAGAATCTTCTGGTTTGTTTCTTCTGGGGTATTACGCCGTGTTATTACGACCTTTCTGGCCGACGTTTCGGATCCCATTGCAGGGTCCATCATCAGTGCTGATAATGTTACACATACCTAAATATCAAAAAAATATAATTTAAACAGTCCTCAGCGTATAAATATTTTTTTTCTGTTGATGAATCTTTAATTTTACGTTATTCGCAGTCTGGAAAATATGAAAAAAAAAATTTGGATTTTTTTTACGCTTCAACATGTGATATATTTCGCTTCTGTAGCGAAATACCCAGGCTTGAATAAAACAAACAGATTAAATTGTGACCTTACCGGGAATTAACAAGAACCCTCGGTGTGAGAAGCCAGTGTCATACCCACTACGCTACGGGGGCCGCTAATTATGCGAATTTATACAGGGTGTAATATCAATACTTATGGAGATATGCAATATCAAAGTTTGCATTTTTCTTTCAGTATTTCTTACTTATTTTTTGCAAAAAGTTGAACTATCATTACAGTAACTTATATCGATTATGAAAAATTCATTTACTTCAATACAACTTAAATAAAATGATAAAAACCTTGTAAAAAAATAACTTAGGTATTTTAAATTTATGCAAGGTGTTTATCATTTTATTCGACTTGTACTAAAGCGAATGAATTTTTCATAATCGACATAAGATACTGTAGTTCAACTTTTTGCAAAAAATAAGTAAGAAATACTGAAAGAAAAATGCAAACTTTGATATTGCATATCTCCATAACTATTGATATTAGGTCATGGTTGCTTGAACATTTTAGACTCATAACATAGTCAGGAATCTACCGGCCAAGTTTCTGCCGCTTACCCTGTACATTATGCTTAGTTAAATTCCATTCAATATGTCTCACAATAATACGATATATATTTAATATACGTTTTGATATATAATTAAATTAACGTTAAGGGAGAACACAACACATCGCACCTGAGTGTAGCACCTTGTTATAATTAGTTTAAAATAAAATAAAAACAAAATTCTGGTAAGTATGCAAATTTTAAAAAGCGTCGAAGACGTTCGTCATCGAGAAAAAATACTTAAACACTTTCGCTTATTAACAGCTTGTACGCTACATTTCACAAACAATAAATTTGTCTCTATTCTGATACCTGTTATTAACGACCATAAAATATCCTCAGCTTAATGGAGGAACGCGCTAACTTAATAACGACTTTTACCATTGCTGCATTTTCCACCGCTATATAGGTACCTACATGGTTTCTTTTACATTTTTTATACATATATAGGGTGTCTCTTAGCTAGTAGCAAAAATTTTACAGGTGGATTCCTGTCTTAATAATGAGTCGTAAATGTTCGAGCAAACATGACCTAATATCAATAGTTATGGAGATATTCAATATCAAAGTTTGCATTTTTTTAAATAATATTTCTGATTTATTTTTAAAAAAAAGTTGAAGTATCATTACAGGAACTTATATCGATAATGAAAAATTCAACTTTAATGCTAGTCGAATAAACTGATAAAAATCTTGCAAAAATTGAAAAAAAAATTTCACCTTTTTATTTGAGTGCTTATATTGATGCGAATGAATTTTTCATAATCGATATGATACTTTTTTTTTTATATTTATTAATTAAGACCCTATAGGGCTTTTACAACAGATAGGTAGAGTGTACAGAATATATAGTTTAAAGAAAAAAAAAACATCTAAACATAATAATGACATAAAGTGGAAAGAAAATACTTAAATTACATATACATATATATATAAAGATAAATATAATATAAAGTAAAAATCAAGTATATAAAAAGCAGAAGCATAAGGAGAACATAATATAATAGAAATTTATAAACAAAAAAGTAATAATGTAGAGTGAAAAGATATAGCGCAAGTTTTGAAAGTCACAATATTTCTAAAACATTTTTGCAAAAAATATTTTAGAAATATTGAAAAAATTGCAAACTTTGATATTTCATATAGAAATTAGGTCATAGTTGCTTAAACATTTTAGACTCACTATTAAGGTAGAAATCCACCTCTAAATTTTTTGCTACTAGCTATAAGACACCCTGTATTAGAGTGCATACTCATCAAAACTCTTCAATTATTGTGAAATTGCACATCAAGAGATACAAAGTTGCATTCGTAAATTTTCGGCATCATTACATTCATGATCATTGGAGAATTCTCAGGGCATCGACCTCCGAAGACAGAGTTTTAATTTCATGGATCCAGTATTAATAATAACGTTCATTACAACAACTACATATAGGCACATGCTTAAGCTAAATAGCTATGAATGTACGTAGGTAATCTCAAGATGAATTAAAATTTGTGTAAAAGGTGTTCTTCGTCTGCAGTGTTCTCATTCAATATTAGAAAGAATCACTGTCTTATTTTTAATGCAATGGTTATTATATATTCAATTTTACTAGTACATTTACAATTTTATAATAAATAATGTAAAATTTAATTATACATTATTTATTACCTATCTATTTATTAGTTGGCTCCAGTGGCGTGCAGCAAGTCAATTGTTACGCTGTTAACATTGAAGTATAATACCGATAACAATAAATATAACAATAAAATCATAAACTTTAATTAAAAGATAAATTTAAAACAGTAGCTAGCTGTAGTAGCAATAAAAGATGAATCCATCACCAAACATCACAACTAAACAAATAATGATTCTACTTTTACACAACGAGCGCTTGTGTAATTATATTAAATAACATGTGGATTGTTTCATTTATATCTGTTTCACAGAAACAATGCAGGGTTATTTGTAAAACATTAATAACCTCACAAAACTATATTCCTGCTTTGATTATGCTGAAAATGTTCAAGCAACCGTGACATTTCAATGTTTCGCACTTATTTTTTGTAAAACGTTAGACTAATCATTATAGTAACTTATATCGAATATGAAAAATTCATTCCCTTTAATGCAAGTTTAATAAAATAATGAAAACCTTACAACTCCAATTGGAAAACATTCCGGTTGGAATTTCTGCAGGGTTTTTATCATTTTATTTAACTTGTATTGAAACGAATGAATTTTTTATAATCAATATAAGTTACTGTAATGACAGTTCGACGTTTTGTAAAAAAAAGTTAAAAATATAGGAAAAAATGCAAACTTTGATATTGCATCACTCTGCAACTATTGATATTAGATCGTGGCTGCTTGAACATGTTCGACTCAATCAAGGCAGGAATATAGTGTTGCGAGGTTATTAATGTTTTCCAAATATCCCTATGCCATGTATTGCTGTATATAGTGATAGAGAAATAGGTACCTACATGGTAATTCTTGTAATTCCCACACAGTGGATAATAAATATGTTACATTTGTTATTTGTCCCTGCGGAAACGAAGAAGAGGTCTTGTGTGGACGCTTCCCCGTACCGCTCACGCTGCCATAAGTGTCAGTAGGACTTAAGTGGACCACTTTAGCATTAAAATAATGCCGAACATGGGCGAAATTGTAGGGCCGATATGGGAGTTATTGCTCATAGAACGACCCTGGGTGTGGTGGGTCCCTCTTTTCTATCTAGTGATGCGCGTGGCGGACGCACGTTTCAGAATCCTACGAATTATTCCTCGAGATATATTATAGATGTCTCACGGAGAAGAAGCTACTTTTCACAAGGGAAAGTAGGTATAGAAGTCTTTTTGTGTGTTCGTAGGGTTTACGACCCATCTTATAGCTAGCCTAGGTGATCACTTTACAAAATGTAACGTTCACAATCCACCCTCGATAGACGACCACATCCGATGTCTGAAATGCCTTTAGAAAAGGGATTGATTTTTCGGGTGCATTCTTGCCCAGACGGTCTGATTTTACAGAGCTTCAAACGGATTACCGAAGTACTTATCGCAAAACTAACCTCACAATTCTCGCGTGAACTTGTACGCTGTATTTAATGCTTATAGAAAAAAGATTATTTCAGTCGCACTTTTTAATTTCTTCTCCCACAGCGTCCTGATATAAAATTGTCAAAATTATGATTATCGTGTCGGACTCGTATTTATATTTAGAATTTGACGGATAACCGTCGTGTACCTACTTCATTCTCACTCTGTCAAGTAGAAACTGAAATAAATAAATGCCGACGTTTATCTAAGTGTTGGGATAACAGTCTCAAGATCGCTGTATCGCTATTTTCGGAATACGGCCGAATATTTTGGTGGTTTGTGTTATTGAAACAATTTTTTTTAATTTTGATACGAAAGGCCGCAATCGATAGCACTTGTTTGGGCAGTGTCGCGGCGCGGAGGTGGGAGGGGCCCGGGGGAGCGCCGGGGGAAGGCCCGCCCAGCCGGGTCCGCCTCTCGGCCGCCTGTGGCCGCCTGTGGCCGCCTGTGGCCGCCTGTGGCCGCCTGTGGCCGCCTGTCGGGCCGCCGCCAAATAAACTGGATCTGTTCCGTACGGTTTTAAATTTTAAATTTGGAACAGGAATTATCGTCACAATTTTTTCTTCGGGACTATTTTTCTAACGGGGTCCTGCCTGGGAATTTAAATTGCGCGCGTTACCATTGGCCCACTGGGAATATAAAAAACAAAATATAAAAAATACCACATGTAGGTACATTATTAAATAATTAATTTTAAATGTTTTAATTAACTTTTAAATCTAAAAATTAGAGAAAAAGAGCGGTGTACCTATGCAAAAATTGTGTAGGTATCTCAAATAAACTTCTTCGTAGGTTTATACTAATTTGTAAAATGTAATAAGTTCCAGTGATAAATGGTCAAGTAGGTACCTACCTATATAAAAAAAAATATTTTAGAAATACTATGTATGTAGTTACCCAAAAGCTATAATCGCCGTCAAAAATAACAATCTTTAACTATATATTTCGGCCGCGAATTAAGAATGTGAGAACTGTGCTATCTAGCGTAGCGTCGCTTCTCTGTAGTGTCAGTAACGGACATTCATACGTCAGAATTATGCTCTTTTTTATTTTTATACCTCGTTATTATTTTATACCTCAACATTATTTGCGCCATCTAGTAGCGTTAGAAAAGGAATTAGCATAGAGAATTAAGCAAAAAAATATTGTTAGCGCCATCTGGTAGTGTTAGTGACGGACATTGTTACATATATGATTACGCTTTTTTGCCGTTTATACCTCAACTATTTTGACGTTTTGAGGGTCTAGTGATTTTCATAAAATGTAAAGAAAATAAATATATAAATAAAAATTTAAAAATACTCTAAATACAAACATACGAACCTTAAGGATGGAGTGATATTTCTGTACGTCCTATATGAAATCATTTTAATATTCAATATTGTAAATGAAAACATAAAAATATTTATTATCACTAAGTGGCATGTGATGTATTTCGTTTCTGTAATTGGGCCTCCTGGCCTGTTGAAGCCTGTTAAGTAAAAAAAAACAAGAAAACATAAACAGTAAAAAAGCCTTTTCTTTAAATGATATTCATCTTATTCCGTTTTTTTAAGAAGATATTGTGAAAACCTTTTGTTTAATATTTGATTAAATATTATTGTTCTCTCTGAAAAAGAATGTTAAAATAGTTTTATTATTATTATCGTTTTTTTATCATTTATTTAATTATTAATTAATTACTTTATTATAGTTTATTTTATTAATACAAAAATATACTATATAATTAATACAAAAACTTTACTCGCAGTACCTCTCAAAAAATAAACTAAGTCTTGTGCTTGGAGAGGGAATAATTATAGATAGGTACATCATAATTATCTAGATTTGGCATAATTCAAACATTTTTTTATGAAAAATTTATAGTACCAATTTATATAATGCAATAGCCAATCTTGATCTTCAATACGATAATAAGTCAAATACATGTTTGGTCACAATTGACTATGAAAACCTACATGAAAGATAGTTATTCTTCGATGGAGTGCCAAGATTAATTTTCATGTTGAGTTAAATTGCTTGTTGCCTACATTCTCACCCTGTTACGGGTGCATATAATAAATGACGTATTAATATTCACCTCATTTTTATATGGACCGGGGTTGGAATGCAAGTTACGTGATCATTAAAATATTAGGTCAATTAATTCTTTTGACGTTTTTTCCACCACTTTATTTTAATAACTTCATTTAAAACATCAGTGAATTGTGAAAGAGATACAATTTTAAGAATACGGGGTTTGCAGACCTTACGAAAATGCCAAAAACCAATGTAGGTACCTATATAATAAAATGTAATATATGTACGTATGTATTATTCTTGTAACCTAAAAAAACAAAACAATTAAATTTAATTTACGATAAATATTTTAATCTTTTTATTTTGTGTTAAAACAGAAAACAATTGACATAAATCTTATTTGTTATATGTTGCCAGCTATACCTACAGGCAGCCGCCAATACATACAAATCGCGTAATTTTTAAAATTACACCTCTTAGACAACGTTGGTTGTTTGGGATGTAAGAGTGACTCGAGTGAGGATGTGCTTAAATTTATGAATAATTAGTTCAATACTAGGTTGTTTTTCGGTTTCTCCCAAAATAATTGAATAAACACTTGAAAAAATACTATAAAGATCTGTTTGTCTGAAAGAGAAGAAAGTCTCTTTCGCTTTCAAACTTCTATTTAACTGTATAAATAATGTAAAAGCCAATATCACGTATTATTTTTTTCCATATTTTACGATTGTTTTCTTTTTTTTTCAGCGATTTTCAGTAGTATCTAATAGAGTTTTGTACTTTGTATTGTAGTAATTTCATAAATTAATAAAATGTATTATTTGCATCCAATTTTGTTTCGTCAAATTACTTAAAATGCAATACATTTTTCCAGATAAATATTGATATTTTGAAGTATTTCATGGGATTAATGAATGTGTCCGTGTCCCGAGCACACAAGCAAGTTGTGTGTTTGATGGTGCTTTGATGCTTCTTCACGCAGTACGTGTCGAGCTGCGCAGAGGAGGAGCGTGGGTCGCGCTAGTAAACAGCGGTCATTAATATCACACTTGGATGGGTACAACAGGTGAGATTAAGGGGCGGTTTTTCAGTCTTCTTTAAAGTGAACAATAAGTAATAATAAAAATAAATTAATCATAAAATCAAAACAATACGTAACCACACAATTATTATTGCAGATATAACGAGATGACATTTAAAGTTATATTGCACGAAAAAATCTTTAAAAATCACGCTTATATTTAAATGTAGGTACTAATAAATTTTCGGCGAAAATGTTTTTGCCTCACTCTCTAAATAAAGTGTGGGTTCTGACGATAATTGACATAGATTACACATTTTTGTTGTTGATGGAAGGAAAGCGCCCACGCTTTTATTTAGTGAGTGAGGCAAAAAAATTTCGACCGAAAATTTATTACTATATTTAAATATGCATAAGCGTGTTTTGTTTTTTAATTTTTCGTGTATTATAATTTTCTACTTTTTAATCTTAATATTACCCAGCGTACAAAATAACTCCGGTAGGAAACTAGAGCCATCTTTTGCTAGCTCATTAACTAGTTTCCCATATAAACTTTGATTAATTAATTATGATGAAGTAATTGATTAATTGGTGAATCGGATTGATTGAATTAATGTACCTACGTATTGTCATCCAAAGTACATATGAGTAGGTATGTGCAAAATTTTAGCTCGATTGGACGATTGGAAAGCTGGTGAAATATCGATTATAATATTCCGTCCAGACAAGCAAGTGAATCTAAAGTAATCTAAAGTAAAAAAATTAAATGTGTTAAAAAAATTAAAATTCATCTTGTAAAAACTCATATTCGAAATAAGGCATAACAATTTTTAATCATTCATAAATAATAATTTCGTTATCTGTCTGTATGTCTATCTGTCTGTCTGTCTGTAATTTTGTTCGAATACACGGATAAAAAAATTGAATTAAACCGCCGGAGATGGGGCTTGAACCCCGAGCCAACACGTTGCTACGGCCGCCTCTCCGTGAACCGTCAAAAAGATACTATAAATATATACTAGGGCTTAGCAAAGACGTGAACCAATGTTTCGTCATTCTTGACGGGTTGCAGCTAGTTTTAAATATTGACTGGTGAAGGTACCTTAACGTGAAATTTTTACGTTTAATGTTAAGTATTATTATTTTAAATGTGACCAAAATATATTGATTTTTTTAAATTTACCAGTGTTAAATAGAAATCGGTCACAGCCAAGGGTGATCATTTATGCATGAACATATTATACTTTTAATTTAATAATTATACGTGTAATCGTCTGGTATGTACCTACTTCGTCACTAAACTGGATATAAAAACGTAAAGCTCTCTAAGTGCTCATTTTTTTCAAATGAATCGTGGAAACTTTGAGTAAAAACTAAACAGTACCGACCTAAATATGTACTTCCAATTTGTATCTTCCAATAATAATTTAGTTCGATACTAGAAGGTAGGTGGGCACTTATTTATTTAGGACTATTTGAAATTATGATTTTTTCTTGATTTTGACATGCTACTCTCTTTTACATAATAATAACTGAAAACGTTTTTGTAATCTGTTTTTAAGCGCGTGCGATAAGTTAATAGAAAATGTAAGTTTTCAAATAAAATTTCAAATTAATTGAAGACAAAAATGATAAATGAAATAATTTTAAGTCGGTAATTTTAATTTCGGTAATTTAATAAATAATTCGGTAATTAATAAATTAATTATTTATTAATTAATTAATAAATTAATAAATAATAAATAATTCGGTAATTAATAAATAATTAGTCGGTAATTTAATCCCGTAATAAATCAACGGGATTTTTATAATTTTTTCAAAAACAATTTCATTCTATAGGAACACGGATATATCTATCATTTTTAATACATGAATAAACATTCCAGTTAAAAGCAATCTCTATGTGTGTAGAGTTCCAGAGAAGACAAACAAATAAAATGCCCCAGCTGAAAATTTTGTTTAAATCTAAGTTTGTTAATATGATAAAATAATAAACACCGATTGAAAAGCCGAGATTGAATGTGCTAGTGTAGGCAGCGTACATCGTCCATCTATTGAATGGTGAACAAACCCATAAATCTCGCTCTTGAATACCGGTCAAAAGCTATCGTAAATTTGCATGATTTTTCTCAAGAAGATCATGTTACAATATATCACATTTTTTGTGCAAGGAGATGAGTAGTGTGTTCTTTAAATTCATCGTACTCCAACTGATGTGAAATATTGTTGGAATTATTATGGTATTGTGAAAGATAAAGAAGCCTCTCTTCATTTGATGGCTTTTATATACTCGTAATAAAAACTTGAACACAATAGATGATCCAAGCTATCTAGATATTATTTCATTGAAATGTTTTGTAATAAATAAATTAATATACATCAATATTCTTTAATTACAATCACATATTAATTTATAAATACGAGATCTGATTGGAGTAGGATTATTATTGATTGAATATTTTACCGAATAGATCAAACGCCCAGTTACGTACCAGACTTCAAAGCCACCCTTCGGTGAGTAATACATATAATATCAGTGGAGTGCTTTCATTATTTTTAAAAAGCTGCCTTAATTAAAATTTATGCGAAATAAATCCAATTAAAATAAGCATTTCATCCTATTCGGATTATTAATATATCATTAACATTCTTATATATCAAAATATATGCTCTTAGATAAATATTTAGTGTCGTTATTTTCCGAAATGTCCAGCTAAACGACGTAATTCAATATATTAGGTACTAGTGAATATCTCGGCAAAGTTTCTTATTCAGCTTGGTCCGCCATCTTGTTTCATAATGACGTCTACGGGGATGTGATATTTACCCGATTGTGACTAGTAACGGATTTTTCGTCTTGAAATGTAGCACTAGGAGATGTTGCAGCTTAGAGAATAGCTGACATGTTTATTAAATATTTCGAAATAGGTTATTAGAATTTTTTCACACCGCCGTACGTGTAAAAACGCAAATAGGTGCACAGAAGATTATTTTAAGAATTTCAAAGAAAAATAAAACGTATCTCGCAAAGCTTTTTCATTCCACGAAAACAGTGAGCGTGAAAAGTCGATTAGGTCCCGTGACGTGAGCACGTAACAAGATATGGATTCCGCTTGGGTGCTAATGGGACCTTAATCCAATGTAGACCCTCGCACCCTGGGCTTTAAGGCTCGCAACACGATAAACAGCCTCCGAGATCCATCTGCACCGCAGCAACCGTCGAGGTAACAGGCAGGTGTCTCGGTAAAAGTGGATGATATCTTGTCGCTAGTAACAAAGGTTTTAAATTGTCCTGGTTGTGGATTGTTGAACGGTTTTAATGCTCCCTTTCTAATTTATCGCTAATAAGAATTAAAAGCTTAATGTTTTATTTTATTCGATTTAATTATTTATTCATGATAATGTACCGATGGATTTTATTTTATCCCATCTGTACATGAATCGCCCGTTGTCGTGAAAGTAGTATCAGTATCTTCCCGTATAATTAAACAATATACCTATGCCAAATACACACTGGGTTATATATAGGCAAATTTGCCGAAAGATCTGCCATTTAAACATGCAAAAAAAAGTTTTAAAAACAGAGTTTTAAAGTTTAGCATATTACACGTATTATAATGTTGTTTGGGAATAAAATGTATTGGTATTAGAGAATCGTAGGCCTGTAGATCGCGCCGCTTTACAAGACAAATCTATTCCATCACCTATTTCAAAATTCACAAACTGTAGTTTGGCAACTCTACTAGACAACCGGCGCGTCCTCACACGATTATCATATTTTATTCGAGTTTACTCGACAAAACGTTACATCATTTCAAATTCAAGCAGATTTGGTCCCCTTTTACACCGTGCCTGTCACATTTTGAAATGCATGAATGAGGCTTTTTAGGTAGGCTTTCCGCTCGGACGCAGCTCGGGTCAGAGCCGATCACGGGAGGCTGGAGTGACGTCACGCAGCGCCATGTCAAACATGGTTTTTATCTTAAAGGCACCCACGGGAGGAAAAAACAAAAGGATGGCTGCTGGCGCTTCGGGGTTTAGGCGAGGAGGATCGCTGCCGATAAAAAGCATTTGACCAATTTATTTTCGACAACTGATTTGTTTTCCTACCATTTCGGGCAAAGAAGCACATTATTTATTTTTTATTTATTTGTTAGTAAATTAGGCAAATGGTAGACCTATTTTAAGATAATTTTAAATGTTCTAATTGTTTTGTACAGTTTTATAGGGTATTAAATTTGTCAGATAATTTGAACATTGCTTATGAATACATACAGAATGGGCGTTCACGTATGAGCGTTTATATTATTTGTATTAACCTCTTAAATGTATCTCGGCTTACATTATTTTCTTAAGCCCCCATATCTTAAATCATAAACCCCTATTCATTAAAATGACAGTCTTCCATAACTTCTCAGATGACAACTTCTGCTTCATACTGCTTCTGCCTCTTCCACGTAGTTAACTCAGGTTTGTGTCGATTAAATTATACATATTATCTAAATTATACATGGCTAGAAGCAATTTTTACAGGTGGATTCCTGCCTTGATAATGAGTCGTTATGTTCAAATGTTCAAGCAACCAGATATAGTATTAATAGTTATGGAGAAACGCAATATCAAAGTGGGCATTTTTTTTTCAATATTTCTGACTTATTTTTTTCAAAAAATTGAATTATCATCACAGTAACTTAAATCGATTATGAAAAAATCATTCACTTCAATATGACTCAAATAAAATGATAAAAACCTTGTGAAAAAATATATTTTCAATATGTGCATGGTTTTTATCAAGTTGGTGGTTGATACAAATTATTTTCTTGCTAATTTTATTAATTATGTTTTATTTATAAAATTATACGTCTGCTCATTATATACTTGCTTATTACTTTATATTATATAATTTATCTTGATATTATCTATATAATTTACACCTGTTTATTGTATACTTTTATTGTATCTTGCTTTTTATTATATATTTTATATTTATATATATCTATTATATATCTATATATATATATATATATATATATTATAATATATTTCTATATTAATTTTTATTTAAAAAAATAGAGATGCGAACACGGAATACGTGTCACATCAATATTCTTACTATTTTCAAACTAAGCTAAACGCTTGTGCTATGAAAATAGGACTAACTTGCTGATCTGGAGTGAGGTTCGAACCAGTGACGTTTGGATCACGAGGCGAGAGTCCTAACCACAATTTTTGTATCTTTATTTTAAGTATTTTTTTTCCGCTTTATGTCATTATTATTTTTACATGTTATTACTTTTTCTTAAAGCTATATATTCTATTAATGTACACTATATCTATTTGTTTGTAAAAGCCCTGTAGGGCGTAATAAATAATAATGCCACAAAGTCGTAATAAATAAAAATGCCACAAAGTCATTTTGCATTTACTGAAGAAATTATAATTTTTAAATTGTTTAGATAATTTGAATTAGTGTGTTTAGTATAATTATGTAAAAAAATATCTTCGCTCGTATATAATATACAAACTGTATCACTTTTTTCATTGCACGCCCTGTGTTTGAAAGCTCGCTAGCCACTGATATCCCATATATTGACCGTATAATGGATGTATCCCAGATATCCGAAGACTTTCTTTGGATTTTTTCCTTCCAGAACGTTTCGAGTATCGAATTACGGCCGTCGGTTGCGTGACGTAGCATTCCTGCGGCCGGGACTCACATTCTCACGGCCCCGCGAGCCGCGAGCCGCGAGCCACCTCCTGGCGCAAATGCCAGGCGACCTGCGCCTGCGCTTTCACGATCCGTCTGAAACAATAACCTGTCCGGCACTCGCGCAGGTAATGTCACACGGAACGACTCCTTAATCGCGAATCGTTTATCGAGGATTAGGCGTTCGGCACCACGGCAACAACTCGTGAATTCGGTCTATCACGTGGGTCTACCGACGGTTTCGTTAGCCTATCGCGGTCATCTTCAGACTGGTAGGTACATAATTCTCGGTATAGTCAAAAAACAATAAATATTGGTAAAAAACATTAATTAGGAAATCATTACAATGGAATTCCAACACGAATTAACAGCTTTAAAATTAGAAGTGCTAATATATATTTTTTAAATTAGCGTTATTTGGGGTGATTCACAGAGAAAAATAATCAATTACCTATCTGTAGAGGTTTAAATAATAAAATATAATGCAAAATGAAGCTTAGCAACTCAAATCTAGCTATTAAAAACATCAACTAAGATAATTTTTTATCACAGTGAATAAGATTAAAAAAGGGACGCTAGGGCAGTTTGGTCATATTGTACTAATGAATGAGAAGAGAGTTGATGACGCGAGGATTAGAGGACCTCCGCGGAACACTTGGCATGACCAGATACAGGAAGATGGTTCTGTAAGAAGCCTCAGTGATCGAAGAAATTGTATGACAATATGTATGAATGTGGATGAAGCGAGAGTTGTGCGGAAGGGTAGAAGAGCGTAGCGCTCCATCATCTCAGCTCTCAGACTCCCCCGCGGAGAAACGGCGTGATGGTACATAAGATGGTTAGTCAGTACTGATAGGTAGGTACGTGTACGGTAGATTTACTGTAAAAATATCACCATTTTCTTCTCAGCAGTAGCGGATTTAAGTTGTTCCAAACTCCAAACCCCAAGCGAAATTCAATTTTGAGGCCTCTCAATCCAAAATAAAAATTCAGTAGGTGTATTTATTTATGTAGGTACATAGGTATACATAGTATAAAGATTTTTTTAAATAACTTTCAATAACTATAAACCCGTAGTTACTTTCTAGACCTTCGATCAATAATATCAATTACTGATACACTTTTATTAATTAAAACAAAATGTGGAATATACCTACTTGTTTTGCTTCTTTTCAAATAATTATTTACAACCGATTACAATCGATATATCATATAGTATATACCTTTTTTTATATAGGAGTTCCAATCCCAATTTTTGCCGCCACAATTGAAGAAATAATAATTTTGTAAATAGGATATTTTTGAGTCTTTTGGGCATTTTTAGCCATCTTGCGCCTGTTAAAATCCGCCACTGTTTCAAAAAAAATGTACATATTCGACAAAATCAATGTCTTTCGTTAAATAAAAAGAGACTTGGAGGACCTTCGATCAGTAAAATTTTATTTTCAAGTATCTCGCTGAAATGCTCCCGACGTACCTTCGTCACGTTCTTTATCAATGAACAGCTTCGTTAAAAGAATACCTATTTTTTTTAACACACCTCCTAATGGATATCGAATGCGACAGTGGAGGCATTCGATGATTATTTGCTCTTAAAGCGAGGACTTAACGTCATAATCCACGTGTCACAACATATCTTCTCCGGGCCACTGCACCGCCATCATCAGCTGAGGGGATAATCACGCACGACGTGTGGACAGTGTCCGCAGAGAACAGACGGGTGGAGGTGTGAACACACAAGTTCATATCGTTGTAAAATCGTCATATAAAACAATACAAGAGTTAAATACATAGACTTAAATTCGATAGCCTACTTTAGTGACTAATGCTTATACCTAATGCTTACCTACCGAATTTCCGGTAGGATTTTACTACTAACGAATCTACGTATTAAACACGTTAATCAGCTAACTGGGCGTTTATCGAATAACGAACAGAGAGATTTACAAATTAGCAAAACTGGTTTAACTTGGTATTCTTCAAGTAAATACGTATTAATAATATGTTTTACCAGATATTTTGAAAGATCACCGAAAGGGTTCGGGTTTTAGGTGTGTCCGAACGTTGATGTCTTTTCAAATAGAATTTAGTACTCCGTTTAGTGAACTTTCTACTGCACTCGTATATTAATACGAACTTGGCTAGTATGAATTAGGGAATGGGTCCAAAAAAATATTATAATAAAATAAAATTAACTTTATTAAATTATGGCCAACCCTGACAAAAATAGAATCTACTTAATAAACTGTTGAGATACCTTCCAATATCTGACCAACTACCAATCGAGGAAAATTAATTTTATTGAAAAACCTGTTTTTATACATATATATTTTTTTAATCTCCGATTTTATTTCACGAGGTAATCAATTGATTGTTTAAAAGGAATTTCCAAAAAACTGTAAGTATATAAATGACAAGTTATTTAACAATATCGCTTGTGTCAAAAAAACAATATTTTTTGTGTTTTAAATTTAGATTTAATTTAATTTATTCTTTTAAAAATGCATCAATCTCAATCCTCTTTTATTTTTATAAATATGCATATACATACATATAATAGCATCCCCTATTTGAAATCTAAGTTCAGTAAATATTTTAGGTAAATAAATAATGTAAAATTGAATATTAACAATATTTTTATATTCTGAGAACACAATTACTGGATTTATCCACTGCGAGATTATTATTTAATAAAGATAAATTATAGAAGTCTCACAGAAATGATGCTATTTATATGAGAAACATATGTGGAAGTCTTTTGTACGATGGCCCTATATCTTATCTATTATATCTTAAAAACATCCACACATCGGATTTTTTGTGTAAGCCCTGGGCCATCGTACAAAAGACCTCCATATATGTTTCTCATATAAATAGCTTCGTCCCTGTGAGACTTCTATAATTTTTCTTCATTCAATATTAATCCAGCAGTGGACAAATCCAGTAACCCTGTTTTCAGAATAGTCATATAAAAATATTGTTAATAATAAATACTGGTGTATAAAAAAAGACTTAAAATATTGAAAATATTAATTTTCAGGCATATTCTAATCTATATGTTCAATGATTCGGAATATAGAAGTATCATTACCAGCTGCGAAATCTATGTATACAGTTTATATGACAACAGATGTCTCTAGCATAGCCCCTTGAAATATACGGACGATTCATTTTGGGATTATATAACTTTCAAAAAATTCGATGTGTAGATGTTCTGACGGTGAGATTGGTGAACGTTGCATTGTGTAGAGTGATTTCTTAAGCCAGCTCATACAGGTTGTAACCCCTGGGCCATCGTACAAAAGATTTCCATATATGTTTCTCATATTAATAGATTCATCTCTGTGAGATTTCTATTAATTATCTTAATTAAAATTGAATACCTCATAACGAAACTTTTGCATGTTAAAAGAAGTTAATTTTGTCTTTTTTTTAATGTACAGTTTTTAAAATCTGGAAGGATTCCAACGGGTCACGGTAATATATGCAGATAGGAGACATAAAAAACGGTCCTGTCAAAATATTTCCAAAGCCCGCTGCCCACAAAGGGGAGAGGTAGCACTTTGTTTAATACTTGATTGAATATAAATGGACATAAAAGCCCAGCCGTTTTGGTAACAATGCGTTTTATAATGGCGGAATATTAAACCTGTGTTGGGAACCATTTCACATTGAGGCAGAACGAAAAATAATAATCTGCCTCGAGAATATCCCAGATTATATATTTCTTATAAAGGAGGAAACATTATTAGTAGATATAGCGATTAATCAGGGAAATTCTTCTTGTGAGATTTGATGTATTTATTTAATTATTGGCTCGATACTTTTTATATTTATGTGCAACTGAATTTCGCTGTTTTTTTCGACTCCAAAATCAGATAAAAGTCAGACTGATATCCACAAACACTAAAATATTAGTGCGCAAATCGCTCATCAGACCAGAGCTCACATACGCAGCTGAGACGTGGGTACTGGCTAAGAGAAGTGAGAGAGCACTGGACGTTTTTGAAAGGAACATTGTGAGGCGTACCTATCTTTGAACTGGTCCTAGACAATGGACTTTGGCGCGGACGTTACAACAACTAGCTCTATATTTTTTCAAGGACCTAAGCGTCATCAAAGACTTCGGTGGCTGGGTCGTGCGGAAAGAATGTGAACAACAAGCACCGAAGTCCCTACTGAATCCAAGACCAATAGGGTGAAGGAGCTTAGGAAGGCCAAAATTAAGAAAGAGAGACAATGTCCAAGTAGACATATCAGCCATGGAGATTCAGAACTGGAGAGAGCTGGTCCAGTGACAGAGATGAGTAGACGAAGACTCTTGAGGAGGCCAAGACCCGCCAAGGGTCGTAGAGCCAAAAAGGATTATGAAGTACAACTGCATTATATTAGTAATTCAACAATTCATCAGGTTTATAAAAAATAATGAAATACGAACCTAGGCTTTCTATAAATAGTACAGAAAATAATTTATACTTAAAAAACACCAAATTATGTCATATATACCTATGTATATAAATATTAACAAGTAAATATGGAATATAATATACCTGACGATAAGAGGATCTGCTCCTCTGGAAACTACAGTAGTAAAGAAAAACTCACATTGTAAGTGTATTACCAAAGTTTAAAAAATATATATTTTTAAAATAAAATGCTGCACCACGAAGTAACTGCCAAATCATTCAATGATAGAAATACACTGTTCAACATAAAATATCCTTATTTAACAGAGAACCCATAACAAATAAATAAACATTTAAATAAATAAAAATTATGGAATATTAACTAAAATTAAAATTTGTATAACTGTATGTTTAATTGTCGGCGACCAATTAGGAAGTAAACGCTGTTTCATCAAAGTAAAATATAAAGTAAATTGTGGCTGATTAAAAAATGTATATAAAAATTGTGTGTATTCTGTATTGTAAGATTTTTACAATATATAAATTTATTGCACTTTTATATGTCGGTTTTTAAAATTACATTTATGGACAGGATTTAAATAAAATTGTCTATTTGTGGGGCATAAAAAAAGGCAGGAATATCCAAAAAAAAAAATTTAAAAAGGTTTGAATGCCGTCATCGAGGATTACTAATTGAAAATATACTGATTTCTAAATTTTATGTATCTATCCCTTCCAAAATCATGTTTCCTATAATTTTATAGGCTATGTTTTCTATAAAATATTTAATCCAGTGCATTATAAATTAGTAATCCTCGATGACTGCGTTAATTTTTTTTGGATATCGCCGCCTTCATTTTTGTACCCTTCATGTAATGTTGTTGAGAAAAGATTTGCGAAAGTCGGTTTTCAAAATTATATTTTTTATTTGAAAATTTTTTGCGTTCCCTCGGCAACTAAAACAGAAAGATGACAACTGAAAACTCGATAAATGAAATATGTTTTATCTGACATTTGATAGAGACGTAACGTACCCGGCCTCGTTACACCGTTGGGCCCTATAATCCAATTAATAAACAATTATTAATGAGGTTATGAAAAATCGCATTGTACTTGCGTGCGGGGAAATACTTTTAGATACATATTGTAACGGAATAAAATTCCCTGTAAATAATTGTCTTTAACCCTTGAATATCCACAATTTCAAATAAATGCAAAACATTCCAGAAACCAATTAAATACTGTGGACTGGGTTGCATATTATGATTATGATACGCACTTGCGAGCCAAATCCTAATTAATGATGAAAAAACATGTTTACATCAGTATTTTAATTTTATTATGCTAATCACATTAATTTGTTGTTAAGCGTTAAGCAAAGCAAAGAAAATAATGTAATTAAATTGGCAACATGGAAAAAAATTAAGAACATTTTTTAATCTACTGACAAACTTTTTTTTTGTTTAAAGTCTAGTCTAGGATTTAATAAACCTTTCGTAAAAAATTAAATAAAATATAATTAAATTTAGCGAGTTCGTAGATAAACATTTCATATTATTCTCTTAAATATTTCGCAATATTCGGTTGTTAATGAAGAGGAAAATTGAGGTAAATTTATCACAAATTGTAATTGTACATTTGTCACAAGACTACGATAATCGTTCTTCTATCGCGCTTGAAATTTAGCGCGCTATTATAATATAATAGTAAATATGCGAATTATTTCCGATAAAATTAAAATACATATTATAAATTGATTTGTATTACTTTCGTTCATAAAAAAGTATGTTTTCATGACATCTATATACACACCCGTAAATGAAAACACACCGATGCGTAGGTATATGGAGAGGACAATGGAACATCAAACAGTTACCCACAGCCGCATGATTCATTGAAATAATAAAATCGAGGCCGCAATGCTATTAATCAAATATTTACACACATTTCATAACTGAAGAACATGTTTTTGCTTTCAGTTTAGAAGCGGTGTATATTTTCCAATTTATATCAACAGCACCCACATTAATTACAAAGAGAAAATCATTAGCAGAAAATTATCTTTAAGAGCAATATTTTTCATTGCTGTCATAATTATAAAACGTCATAGTTTAAAACGCCTCTTTGATTAATCGCATTTATTGGACCAATAAAGCTCTGTATCATTATACCATGATATATAGATACAAGGTTATACAAAAACCCAAGGAGGTTGTTAAAATATTAAAGCATAAAATAATATTATTAGTGTGCATGTGAAAAAACATTCTTATGTAAATGTAGATTCACGTCAATAACAATATTAAAACCATTTAATAATAATGTCAATATTTTTGAATTAGAACACATACTGATCAATGCTAAATAGGTGGGGAAATACTACTACAAGAATTCATCATACAAATGCAACAGGTATACGACCAAATATTTTTTATTGTAATAATTGATATTTTTTACGCATATACCTAAAATTATTGACAAAACGAATTAATAACATGCGATAGAACTTCTTTCGGTCTAGTTACGAATTTTTACAAATCTTATTTTATCCCTTTTGCTATGTCAAAAATACATTTTTAAATATGCAAGTATGTCCCTATATCATTGCCAATGTACATAAATACAATTTTTTGAAATTTTTTGTTTAGGGTGCACATACACAGACTTTTGTCTCAAAACTCCCGTAAATGACTGTACAAAATTGAGCGCAGAGGGAGCTGTCATTCATTATCTAGTGCATTACACAGTACACAGAGCAATATTACTAACTGGAGCATATGACATAAGTTCAAATTTTCATCTGCGTGCGTGTAATAGTTTTACTGTTAACTTAACCATTACTTATGGTAGGTATATTTTCTTTTAAGTAATTATAATAAAATATTTGTAGATATTATATAAACGTTTTTTAATGCCTCGATTCATGGTTTAAAAATCACAGTGATTAATCATGAGAACTTCGCAAGTCCTCTTTGCGACGCACCGTCAACTATTGTCAAATTATGTCAGACAGATCAGAGATAAGTACAATTTATGATCGCGGCCAGCTAACGAATCACCAAATTATGTTCACTCCTGAAAATAAACACGATGTCAGGACCCAAATCTGAGTCACAGATGGCTCAGCAGCCGAACCAGCTAACCTCAAACCGAATCCTCTCTGACAGTCTGGGGCGAAACGATGTGGCAAATAAAATGAGGTTTAAGTGTTAATAAACGAAAAACGAGATTTTTATCATTTTATTGGAGTTGTTTTGAAGCGAATGAATTTTTCATAATCGATATAAGTTGCTGAAATGTTAATTAATATTGCATATCTCCTTAACTATCCACAATGTTAACTATCTTCGGCGGAGCCTGTAACCGCTAGATGTGTCCCCAGGTGGCGGATAGGGGAAAGCTCGCCAGATATGGAGGGTAGGAGGGAAATAAAATACCTCTCGCAGACCGACATGCGGTAGCGTCTGACCCATAATGGAGGGCTACAAACAGTGTCTGTTCCCTACGACAAGGCGGCTGATTTCAAAACTCTCCAACCCGTCTGGCAAGCGTGGTGTTTTAATTCTAAACCCTTTCCAAATGAAATGAACCCAAAGTCCAAAACAAGAATGGAAGGGAACGGAAGAGGCCTATATCCAGCCTAGATCATGCTTGCTTGAACATTTTCGACTCATTATCAAGACAGAAATCCACCTGTAAAGTTCTTGCTACTAGCTATGTGACACCCTGTATATAATTACATATTTATAAAACGATAAAAAAATATTGATGCTAGGATTCGAAAAAATTGAGATTAGGAGCTACGCAGATCCCAAAAAGCGTGTTGCCATAATAACCCAAAGGTGCTTCTCGCGTTTCTTGATGGCGTCAGTGCGGCCGACAAGTATCGGGTGTCGGAGGACATTCACGATATGGGACCTCTTTGTTCGCCTTCGGAACTGTCCCAATAAACTGGATGATTCAAGGTTGACCTTATCACGCGGACAGCTGGCTGCTGACTGCCGACTGTCTGGGCCTGGGTGCTTACGTACTGAGCCACACATTTCGTGACATTAGTTTGATCTACGAACTACGAACACAGTACGTGTCATTTTTATTTATGGTTTTCATAATTGTGTATAAAATTCTATGTATTTATCCCAATATAATGGCACAGATGTCGTGTGTAATATGCGTATTCGATTTATAATTATATACATTTATATTATGAGTAATGGTATGGTAATATTTGATTTAGTAAACATTGAGTATTTAATTTATTTTAAAAATATTGATTGGCTGTCAATATTTTGTTTTGTTTTAAAATTAATAATTTTTAAAACTGAATCATGCCTAAGCATAAAACTGTAGAGAGTTGAACTAAACCCCTTCTTTAGGCGAGGGGACTTGGACACATCGGAAAAAAAAAACCCTCCCTCGTATATATTTAAGACACATTTATAATGTAGTTAAAATATTTATTATTGCATAAACAAATCCCCAATAAACCAAAAGTTTTTTTATAATTCTATAATGATTATATAAGTAATTGTCAATTATATACATATTGCAAACCTAAAATGTGAGTTAATGTTATTATATAAATATGGATTTCATAAATTTATAAATTTATTTTGACCTTATCATAATTGTTTCGAGATTTACAAGCTCGTAGTATTTTTTTTAAATAAGTCGTATGTAGTGGAACCAGCCGTGGAACCACAGCGTGTGTCTATCTACCAAGAAATATCCGTTAGTTCATGTCTATATATTTTGGTGGTGTGTAGGTATACATGTGCACATGCAATGTCGTGTAGCTAAGAGTATTTTAATATAAAAATATTTTTCAAATAATACATTTACAAATAATATATAAAACCTAATTATTTCTATAACAAATATTATCATGTCAGTGATGAATTGTTTAATTTAAGGTTGCTTTTAACCATGCTCGAAAGTATATAAATCACCATCATTATCATCATGTTCTTCCCCTTGTCCTAGTAGGGTCGGGGGCCCAAAGACTCTACAAGGTGTTTCCATGTTCCTATCTCGCGCTGCTTCTGCATGAGTCGACCAGTCTAGACGCATTGGGTTTTCATACACATTTTTCTGTTGCTTCTCCCAAATTAATCTGGGAAAGCAACAGAAAAAAAAAGTGTCTTAAATACATACTTCCGCTGTATCCTAGTCCCTTGACTAAAGCAGGGGTTTAATTCATCTCTGTATAATTTTATACTATGTGCTCTCTCACAATAAGATGCCTTATTCTTTTAAAGGGAAGATTAAAAGTTAAAAAAATAATATTCTCTTCCTCCATGGAGTCTAGAAATGGGCTTTTCTATTAAAGTAACAGTACAGCTTACAACACATGGACTGATTTGCGAACCTCATCAGCCAAATAAAAGATTACGGATTGGATTTGTATTTATGCGACGAAGAATAAGGCCGATGCACAACCGACGCTCCCGCATTCCTCCAGTCGGTAGCAGCGTCCGCCGCACAGATGATTACAAGGACCGAGTTATGGCCCATTGTGCGCCGGTTCGTATACTATTTTATTTTATGCCTAGTGGAAATTATTATAATTTAATATATCCACAGAAGTAGAAACCCAAGAGGTCAGGGAAATAATTGAATGAGGTAAAAGTACCGACTGGGAGAATATCCAATCTGCATATATCCCTTCCATACACCATTGCGAGTGAACTCATCTCAATGAATCTGTCTCGACGAAGAGACTACTACTCATTTTGTATTTATTTTAATATGCTAGTTATTTTTACAGCCGTATAAAAAAACAATTAAAAAAACAAAACATTAAAAAATATTTTAATACATGTTTTTTTCAGACTACTCAAATGAAAAAGCACGATTGTTTAATCTACGGATTTTCCCGGAAAATTTCAAGTCAACTCATGCGCGGACACAATGTAAATGCAATGTGTGTTTGTAAAACATATCAATAAATCGATCGCTTTAAATTCATTTACATTACTTAGGTACCGACATCTTCATGATATGGTCACATACCTGTTGGTCGTGCAGAATATTTTATTTATTTTAATCCCTTTTACTCGAGATTTTCGATTTAAATCTAATGACGTTACCGAGGATAAAATAAAAAAATCTACAGTAAGATTAGTAATAAATAAATAAGCGTCTATATCTTTATTATACAGACCAATAAATATTTGAAATACATAAATCAATATTATATGCGCCATTTTTGTTTGTAGACTAATAGCCCATTTGAATTTACATATTTAATCTGAGCATTATGTTCTTACGTATGCGCTGTGCCCTCCTTAAATTTGAGAATGTGAATACTAATTAATTACTCATATAAAAAAAGTTCCTAGTTTATTCACGTATATGAAGTGTTTATACAACAGGTACCTACTTGAGTTTATTCTGATTTTATTTTGATGGATTATTTACCTTTTAGTTCAGATTAAAATCAGTATTTATTCAAATTCAAAAAAGTAATAAATTATTTATTTCAATACGCAGAGCGAAATAAAATATTTAATTTTGTGAACAATAACATATTTCTCCGACAACCAATAATATATGGTTTATGTTTTATTTAGCAAATGATAAGAATTACCACAGAGCGAACAAAACATTGATGAATATCGGAAATTTTTTTATTCTTCATATTATAACTATCTATTATACAATTATTATTATTTTTAAATTATTGTAACAAAATTTTGAATATTCAAAAACATCATGAGTAATATGTAAGTAAGAGGTAAATAAAAATAAAATTAAAATAATTAAAGGTAAATACTTGCTAATATTCGAAGGTAAGAACCTTTATTTTTCTCCATTTAGATTATAAAATTCTAAAATTTCATAGTAAATTTATTTATTTATTTTTACTTATTTATTAATCAAAGCCCTAGTGGACTTTTGCAATACAAGAAAGTTATTAAAGTTAAACGATTTTTATATTTCTGACATAAAACATGTTTTAAAGTAAATAATTAAAACATATTATTTAAGAGAAATTAACAATATATATAAAAAATGATTAATACAAAAGCAAATAGTAATAATTAGAAATCCTTAACAAATTAATAATAAAGTAAAATATACATAATTTAACCAATATACCAGATAAATAAGATGAGAAGATAAAATATAAAATATATAATTTAAAAAAAAAAAAAAAGGGAAATTAACAATAATTAGGCCACTTTAAAATAAATAAATATATAAATACGAAAATAAGTAAATATATATAATTCATGGGGAACAAAAAATAAATAAAAATTTAGTCCATTTAACTGTAATTAGTTCTACTGGCATATTCTAAGTCTAAGTAATACTTTAATTCGGCTATGCTCCTACAACGAAAAATGTCTACGAATTTCGAGGATTTGTTTCCAAGGCGATGCACGCGTGAATTTAATGCATAGTTATTCCTGTATGTCCCTACAAAGAACACTTCATGATGTCTTGTTTGTCTTGGAATATTATACGAGACCAAATGTAGAATACGAGTGAGTAAAATTTTACCGTGCGAAGGTGACCCTTAATTTCGCAATAATATTGTTTGAAGAAATTGGTAATTTATAATATAATTTATCGTTTCGTGTGATTTGAAAACACAATTATATAGAGAAATCATTAACATTTCCGTTGAAATTAGTATCCACCGGAATGCATATCTCTTTAAGGATAGAATGAATTAAAATTATTTACTTCCATATTATGTCCTTCCAAACGAAGGCATATACCTTCTCGAGCTTTCAATTCTACCAAACGATAATTGTATAAACTTAAATAAATATTTCGTGTACCTTTTTTTCCTTTCTGTTTACATACATGATAACCAAAGATTTCCTTCGAGGTAATAAATTTATTACAAGTACAATAATTACATTATTATTTTGGGTACTTTAATATTAAAGCGAAACCCATTTCGCTACCGCCCTGTGGTTGTGAAACGTGAACTTATTGAGTGTTTATTAGTTTAAATAAAATGGGAAATATTATAATCATAATGCCTGGCTCCCATTGAACTGGAACCATAAATGTTTATTTCATATTACTAATTTATTTCCCCACCTTTTATACAGTTAATAATGGGGCGCCACATTTCGCACATAACAATTGAAATAAACATCCGTTATCAAACGAGGCGCAATCACATCGTCAAATTACCAACGGCCACAATTACTAATAATTCCAGATTCTAAAATCACTTTTCGTTCTGAAAGGAGTCATAACAAAAGTCATGCAATAAAAGTGTATCCATTAAGATTAAAGAACGCTTGTAAATATGTGTAAACATACACGACTCGTATAGTCTACTACATCGACACTGGACATTTCATTTTCTAAAGGCGCAAAGGGGAAATTTTTAGAATTGAGAGAATATATCTCCGTTTTTATTATTTTTTTAAAAAAATGTGCATCCTTCAGGATCTTGATAAATGTACACACTGCACGCGCCTGCTATCAATAATTTATTGAGTGTATAATTTTGTTTCACTATGGACCAAGTGAAAAAAAGCATCGTGTGCACAGTGATAAAATAGACACAAATATTTTGATTTCATTATCATCACTCAGCATAACACTCTTTATCATTCTTTTTAATAGTGATAGTTTTAATGTTTACAGGATTTTTCAGAGTGAGCATATCTGTGAAAATTAAAAATAATGTATGTAAAAATCATCTGTTTTTTAAACGGGAATACTTTATATAAAAAAATAGTTATACGTTTTCTGTCGAATATTGGGAAAATAATCATTTTCGTGATTTAAAAATAAAGTATATTTTTTATTCATAAATACTAAAATATAAAATAACCAAGAACCAATACGCAGTGACCGTCTCGTACTGCAGTGAAAGACGTCTCGATGTCTATTCCATTAACGAAATATGAAATTGGGAGCTCGGGTTTACGGTGAGGTCGTGGCCCAATAAATCAACCCTCAGCTCCCAAACATCGCTCTAGCAATAGTCTCAAATATCAAATCTCGTGAGGTTGTTGGAGGAAACAATTTCATTACCGAAAACAACCTTTCTCGTAGCATAGTCGGTTGCCTTTTGAGCGTTTTGCAGTAATGTGTCGTATATCTATTTTTAATTATTAATAATATAGCATTTATTTGATTTGTCGGTCAAGATTTAAAGACACTTAAACCGCCTTCATTGTATTAGTAAATACATACTTACATTATTAAAAGTCCACGGATTTTAAAAGAGTATTACCTAGTTAGTTCATATGAATACATTTTTTTTTAATTTTCATGTACCTAATAACGTCACTTTAATTATGCGATGAAATTGTTTTTCAATCTTAAGATCGTTTGTGGTGTCGTTAAATTCTTACAAAATTTTTCTATAGTATTAATAAAAACAAAATTTCCAACACGAAGTAACAGTACATATTTTTAAAACATATACAACATATAGTATATAAGTGTATCCATATCATGAACATAAACAGTATCGAAAAAAAATTCGGCACATCGGTGGTCAGAGTTAAGAAATTCTAGAAACGCATACATGCTTGTTTGTCATAATATGATAATTAGTGACGGAAAGCAAAGTGACAATAGCCAATGTTCATAAAACGGATGACGCGGAAAGAAGAAATAAGAATAATATAATAGAAAAGTAATCTTATTGTGAAGGTACGTGTCAATTTTACTGTAATATGATTCTGCCTATTGCAATTCTGCGTCTTCGAATAATTCAGATGTGATTCTTTTAAATTTTCTTGATTTATGTTCACTAGTATCACTGAAATAATGAACACAAAGAAATAATCTAGGACATACTTGTAAGAAATCTGTAACCATAGATACAAAAAGATTAAATGCATGCTTAAAAAAATAGGACATAATTTTCCTCTCTTGTTATAACTACACAAAGTACATACACACAAGAACTGGGCGTAACATTTTTCGTTTAAAATAAATTATAGAACTCTCACAGAGACGAACCTATTTATACGTGAAATGTGGATGGATGTCTTCATAGGGTGGCCCAGGGGTTTATGACCTGTACGAGCTGGCTTAAGTGATAATTTTACGCAATACAACTTACAACAATTCCACGGTAAGAACATCCACACATTATCATTTTTTTTAAAGCTATCTTTATCTTCTAAATCGGTTTCTTTCATTTAATCGAATGGACTATGCTAGTGCACAATATATCTATGGTCCATTCCATGATATATTGTGCACAAATGTTGTAGCTGCTAATGAATGATACCTCTACATTTAAAGTGGAATACTTTTAAACGTATATATGATATTCTTCCGAATTATTTAACGTGTTCCTACACTACAATACGCCTGAAAATTATTATTTTCAATTACATATTTTAATTCATTTTTAAAGACCAATAATATATATTTAATAATTTTAATTCGTCTCTGTGAGACTTCTAAAATTTATCTTAATTAATAATTATCTCAGTGTGGACAAAATCCAGTAACTGTGTTCTCAGAACATGCATATAAATATATGCTTATAAAACAATTGTTATCTGATCCTGTTCTAGCATCTGATAGCTTCTGGTAAAAGACCACGTTTGTCTTTCGCATTTGGTTATGCTCTTCTTCTGGTTTGGTTTTCTTCTTTTTCTCCATTCGCGTTTAATTATTATTTAATGAACTATTATACTTTTAATAGTAATAATCATTTCATAATAGTGGTCTCTTCATTTACCGTTCCAAAAATTTTTCAGTATTACTCTTTTCATGGATTTATTTAATTATATGTATATTCAATTACATCTTTGAATAATACAAATCTTACGTAATACACGGAGTCTCATAGCTGGTAGCAAAAACTCTACAGATGGATTCCTGCCTCGATAATGAGTCGAAAATGTTTAAGCAACCATGGCCTAATATCAATAGTTATGGAGATATACAATATTAAAGTTTGCATTTTTTTTTCAATACTTCTAACTTATTTTTTACGAAAAGTCAAACTATCATTTCAGTAACATATTGATTATGACAAATTCATACAAGTCGAATAAATGATTTTATCATTTTATTACAGTTGTATTGAAGCGAATGAATTTTTTATAATCGATATAAGTTACTGTAATAATAGTTCAACTTTTTGCAAAAATAATTCGAAAATATTGAAAAAAATGCAAATTTTGATATTGCATATCTCCATTACTATTGATATTAATTAGGTCATGGTTGCTTGAACATTTTCGACTCATTATAAAGGCAGGAATCCACCTGTAAAGCTTTTGCTACTAGCTATGAGACACCCTGTATACGCCAAATAAATTAAGGTTTACATGTAAATTTGTTAAATTTACAGTGATTTACGTTAATGCTTTCATTGTTACGTAAAAGATATTCACTGTCTCCTTGACTAGACCGAGGTCTGCTCTAAAGGAGTCAGGTTCAACCGTGGAATCTAAACAATAACGATATTCTAAATAAATATAATTAAATTTATTATATAAAAACAAAATTTAATAACAATAAATTTAACATATCTGAATTTTTAAATATTTTTTTTTTAATACAACATTTCGGAAACAATAATTCCCTTCATCAGAGTAATTAAAAACCAATCTAAACATAAAACTGTTTAAAAGTTTAATTAATACATTTAATCCTTGTATCTGACTGTTCAAATATGAAAACACGTTTTGATGAAAAGACTAAATAAAATATAAACGTGGTTAAATATATTATACAAAGTTCATTATGAATTTGATGAGAATGAATAACCACAATGTATTTTGCGATAAATATTAAAAGCAATTAAACATCTTACAAATTAGCCAACCTTCATTTTACTTACCTTCAGAGTATGCATTGTTAATTCACGACTATAATAAAACCGTTTCTAAAGCCTCTCATTAAAAGCTGTCAATATTATTTTAATTTATGCGCTTCCGTGTGGCGGTAGGTGAGGGTTTCGGTGTCTCGCAGCCGATAACATTGCTAAAGTATGGTTATATCACGTCTAGCTGTTTCCGCGAGTCGGTCCGTAAATCTCGCGCTTCACATTCGAGACAAAAACAATCACTCGGTATACAATACATCACCGGACGTCAATGGGCTCCGCGCCGCCGAGCCTGGCGCTCTCGCTCTCGGTCTCGCTCTCGCTCTCGCCTCGCTCTCGTCCGACCACATTGTGAAATTAATGATGATCGAAAACCGCGGAACAATATGCAAAGAAACGAGTACAGACTATTATTTATAAATGAACTTTAGGAAATTAAACAAACCGCGCTTTTACACGCGAAAATTAGTGAAAAGAGTGTAAAATTAACAATTGTGAATCTGTCAAAAAGGAGATTATAAAAAAGTTACTGGGGAAAATCGGAGGTTTTTACCTCTGATTTTCTTTTGAAAAAATCAGACAAAACTGATTTCTTTCAAATCTGTATACAGGCCCACCCTAATATGTATATATTTTTATTTATTTATTTTTATATATATTTTTACATAAAGAATAATACATTATTAATTAAGACTCTGCCCATTAACCCAATTGCAAGTGTCTTCGACCTGCTCTAGCATAAATATGCATACGTATATACGAATATTAATATAATGTTAAATGTTAAAATATGTAACTAAATAATTGGTTAATGTGTTCTGTGTGTTTAGATTATCGTCAAGAAAATGGGTGTTGTGTAGGAGTGACATTTTGAATGAAGATAGGGTGTCTGCTATAATATCAACACCGACTTTATGGTTAAAACAACATGTGTTGTAAGTACTACACATTCTTGTAAAGGGAGAAAAATAACCAACATTATTAGAGCGCGGGTTTATTCTAAAGAACTCCGGATTTCTTATACGGGGTTTAATATGCCCATAAGATTTGGATCCCAACGGAGACAGTGAGATCAAGTATCCAGGCTGCCGAGAAGAGTTTTCTAAGGGAAATAGCGGGAGTCACACTGATGGACAGAGTGAGAAGACACACATTCGGCATAGAGCTTCTACTCCTGCATATAGAAAAATCACACATGAGGTGTCTTGGACATGTGCTAGGAATATTAGAGGAACAAATACCCAGAAGTATCCTGTTGGCAAACCCGAAGGAAGACGATCGGTGGATCGCCCCAGATTAAACTGAGAGAAACCACAAAACAAAATGTGTGTGAAAACGGAATATGTCTTGACTGGTTAACTCATACGAAAGTAGCACAAGACAGGCGAATATGGAAGCAACATGTCGAGTCTTTGGGCCCCCGACCATAATAGAACAAGGGGATGAAGATCATGATGATGAATGGGGAATTAGAATTAAGATAAATCATAGCTGTCTCGCAGAGACGAAGCTATTTATATAGTGAGGTATAGGTAACACATAAAAAAAAAATGATTGGTAATATTTGCTAGCTATCATTGTTATAAAATAAATTATATGTATTATCAATAAAATAAATTTTAAAAATAGATTTTAAAAAATTAAAAAGTCGGGTGTTTATACAGCTTACGACCTATCATAGGGCTGGCTAAGGGGATCACTTTACACAACGTAATGTTTACTGATTCCACTCAAGATCGCTCACAAATCTATCAAATTTTTGGATGTTGTATATATGGTTTATATCCAATTTTTTGGAAATGCCGACAGTTACGGAGATGTGCGACATCAAGGTTTACATTTTTTTTTCAATATTTTTGTCCTATTTTCTGTAAAACGTTGAGTTTTTACTACAGCAGGCACGTGCAGTGAGCAGGTATATTGAATCATTGTACTTTTATATATTTTGTTAAAAAAAAAAAACACCGAAATAAAATATTTACGTGGTATTACGATATATTAAATATATTATTGATGGATTTCGCGTTAGCATTACGGAGATTATTGACGATGATCATATAATTAGCTGTAAAATATTAGTGGTAAAATATAAAAATATTATTAAACTCACGTAGAGGAAACAAAGTTTATATTTATATTTTTCGCCTATTTTAATGTGATAATTATTGTGTTTGGAATATTAGGAGATTAGCATCAGTGCCTAATACATTCAAATGTGTATTGTTACGAAGGGTAATTTCACGTAATTTGTCATGTATTGTATGTACATAACAATACTCAATAAAAAAATAATGATCAATGTTTACTAATTTTTAATAGCATCTGCAGTAATAATATTCTTATTCTAAGAACATTTTATCGTAACTATTAAGTATTATAATACATCAAACAAGCAACATAATATTTACGTGCTTGTTGATAATAAATCCATCACATAAAACAAAAATTTATCGAACTTTTCCTCGAAGGTGCATCGTTAAAGTAGGTACTAACAATGACTAATATATAAAATTCATAATTGTGCAAATATCGCAATCAATGTTAAGTATCCATAAAGCAATAAATTGAGAAACTCTTAAGCTTTGTTGGTCGCTCAGAATTAACACGATGACCGTATCTCAAAAAATTATAATTCAAGGATATTAAAATAGCTAGCTAAGGAAACTGTATGTGCTAATTGCACATTAATTGAAAAAATACACACACACAAGTAAAAAGATTTATAAATTCTTTATTTTATAAAATATTTATTTTAATAATGATTAAGAATTTACTTTGTTTTCACCACTACTAAAAATTGAAAATAAATTATCCAAGTATAGACAATAACAAAATAAAAACAAATATATGGGAGATGAATAAATAATTAAGTTGGTAATATAATAAAAAATTTGAATGATAACTATTTGTCAAAAGTCCCTGGTTATTTTTAATATTCAATTTACTATTAACAATATCTTATCCAACTGTAATAATCCTGTGTAATTTGTTTTTTGAAACGCTTATTAATATCAAAAGAACGAATCATTTCCAAATGATGATTAGAAAATTCGAAATAACGCAGAAAACAATCGAAGCACTTTTTTTAGTTTGAGTTAATTTAACGGTGATGTCCGTGATGTGGGTAAGAAAAATATTGAATTTACAAAACAACTATATCACTTAGAGCTTGGACGTTTTCAGCACATGAAGTTATTATATTGAGCTATTCCAAACCGGTACATATCTCATTCTGTGGGTTGGATGCTTTTTGCATAACTACGTCCAATTAAAAAAAGGGTGGGATCTTCCCTAAAGTGAAAACAGAGCAAAATTAAATTTTAATTTTTAATATTCCACCCATGTTAGCGAGTATTTTCTATTCTAAATTGAAGGAATTTTCCGATTTTTTTGCTACTAGCTACGAGAAACCCTTAATATTATTTGTTGTGGAATTTCTTCAGTGTTTGAGTAAGTTTTGATAGAGCTCCTGGTGAGATTGTGACTTCGGATCCGGGAGAGTTGTTATCCCGCGGCCGAGCAGCGCTCTTTAAGCTGGCAAACTGAAATGTTGACGGGACGCGTTAGCGCCTCCAAACACGACCCGACCCAACAATCACAATGCAAATTGAACAACTTTAACATTTGTTTGCGCTACAAATAACTTGGCCAGATATCTGTTTACAGAAAGTGATGCACCGTGCCACTCTGCGAGGCGAAAATTTTCGACAGCGACGAGTTTCATCTCCAATACTCTCGACCAATGCACTCTCTAATTTTTAAATCATTTTGTGCGCATTAAAATGCATCGGGGGATTTAAAGGTCATTCGTGCGCTGCGGAAGAAATCGAGAAAACCATTATCACACTCTCGAGAGATTGAAAAAAAGAACTCGAGAGCGCAGTTGTATTGACAAGCAAAGCATGACCGTAGAAGTAAAACCAATCGCGATCCGCGACCAGCGAATTAAATTACGAGAGTACCTACCGACTGTTCGATAGTATTCGATAGCGATAAGTGTGATAAGAAACGACGAATAAAATGTTCATAAACCTGCGAATATTATAAAATATGAGTATAAAGTGTTCTATGGTGGAAGTTTCTCTAGAATGATGAATGTGAAATTAGTCCGAATTACATAATACTACTCGAGTTAAGTTCGTGTTGATTGACTTTTGTAAAAAGTAAAAACATTAGTTAATTTCAAGTGTTTGTTTTTTCTCCACGTCGCGACCTCGTGACAATTAGTGATGGTATTTTAACCGGTGACACACTAACCGTTTTTTGAGATTTGTATCTGATTGCATCGAAGATTGACAACTACTTTTTCGCTATTCGAAGGGTAACTATAGGCACTAAACGGTAGTTATATCTTACCAACCATCGGTACAATCAGATACAAAACAAAAACAAAAAGAAAATAACCGGTTAAAATAACGGCTTAACCAACATTAATGACAATAAATACCATTATAAAAGCATGAATTTGAGTTGTATCTTATTAATTTATCGACGGAAGCTAAAGACCTCCTGAGTTGATCACTTGCCAATAAAAAGGCACTAAAACGCATTTATAAGTCCAGAGTCACTAATAACAACTATCAAACGAAGTATGATAACTTGCAACTTACTGTACAAGGCAAGAAAGAAGGGAGCAGATATAAATGAAGCAGCAAATGAATAGATAGAAAGTAGAAAGATGTTACCAATGGAGAGTAGCTCAGGAAAGTAGTTAAATATCATATTTTGTAACATGATCTCCAACCTTCGTCGAAAAACGAAACCTGAAGAAGAAGAAGTATATTACGGTAAAATTCCGTATTTAAATCATTTTCAACATTGAAAATGAGGATTGCCTTAAGCTACGATACAAGGATACTTAGAAAGGTCAAAAATCGATATTCATCAAGGATCTGACAAACGAGAGTTATTTAGTCATTATGAAAGTCGGCGAGCCTAACGCCGGCCGCACACTGGATGCGTTTTCGTACGAAATTGAGTAGTACGTGTACGTACGAATATGCAAATACATTCCTGACCCTGAAGTACTATTGAACATCGCACACTGTACACGATTTAGAAGTGCGTGTACGCACGTATAGATGCGACGTCCGACACGATCCAGATTTGTTCGGAAATATTTGCGATTTCGTACGATGGATATTGAAAAATTTGTCAATTTGATACATGACCACGAATGTTTGTGGGACCAAAGTGATTCAACTGCGTGACTATCAGCGCGGATCATGGCGGAGAATCTCTAAAGAACTAAAAATACCTGTAAGTTAAATAATTTGGTTTAATGAAGGTGAGGTATAATTATGTACTTCGAACAAAAAACTATGAAATATTTCTCCGACTTTTGAGCTCTCGTTGCACTTCGATTCTCCCCAGCATTTGTGAATCTATTAGATAGATAGTCATGAAATTTGTCATTATCTGCCACTATATGATGGAATTTACCAAATTCAACCCTTCTAGTATATTATATTTCGTTCACCCATTTGGTTCTACGATGCCGACGACGCCGTAGCAGCCTACGAGTAAAAAGAGAGTTTTCCAGAAGATACAGATTATTCATTTAGCACAAACGTTATTGGAGAAATGCGAAAAGTAACTGATCGTGGCCAACGCAAGACGCAATCAATGTGCGCGCTCAATACGTACGAAAATAATCGTACGAATAGGTACGTAATAATTCGTATCCAAAGTGCGGCCGGCCTAATACTCGGCCGCATTCTGAAATAAGCAATATTGCTATTTCTGTATCTTGACAGTTATTGTATAAAATTGTAACGACACCAATTTTGATGTTTTAAGTTTGATAGGATTGAAATTAACGAACTCTATCAATCAGAAGGTTCATTATTCTTAATTGTAAATAACTAAAGAGCTTTCTGAATTCATTAATTTCAAACTTAAAACGTTAAAATTGGCGGCATTACAATGTTAGATACACAATAACTGCAGATGCAGATAACAATAAATGCAGAAATAACAATATTGCTTTTTTCAGAATGCGGCCGAATACCCGAACAATAGTATACAAGCATGACGCTATATTCTCGACATCATTAACGGTATAACTTTTTACTGAACTCTACGGCAACGTTTCGAAATCGAACACGCGTTGTTTCGCAATGCATGTAACAATAAGAGATATCCATCTTATACATATATGTCATGCACGTTTCATTCGAGATGCATATAATTAATATGCCACATAAACCACATTGACCACATGTGTCAACATGAAATGTATGAAACAGTAAACGTGAAACATGTACGGGCATGTTTCAGCTGATGTTATTATTTGTACACGACTTATTAACACATACACACCTACGTTGGTACACACTATTAAGTGTTTTCTCTTCGTCTTCCGAGGTCCCACTATCCTAGTGATGACATCTTTAGATGAACTATGTTCAGTATTTATAATAATAGGTGTATTGATAATTGCAATTATTTTTTAATATTTTGTACATAGGTAGTACGTCCTACATTCCATGTGATTTATAGGGTATTTTCAGTCATATGGGAAATATTATACCTAAATATATCGTAATATAATATATATCTACGTCAATCCACTGCTAGATGAAGATTTCCACGTGACAGCCTCTCTTTTTATTTATTTATTATATAAACTTGACTTGAATCCCTCGAAATGTTCTTTCACATGGCAAAAGAATATGATATCGTGTATCTTCATGTATGCCAAAAGGAGAAAAATTAGAAAGAGCTACTTCAGTCAGAGACTTGGGGGCAGAATTGACAAGACGAATAGGAATGAGCTGGCCTGCTTTTTTCAAACTCAAATATATTTACGACAACAAAGAGATTTCAATTAGCTTAAAAAGAAAAGCCTTTGAATTTTGCATACTGCCAGTGATGACGTAAGGAGTGGAAACGGTGTCCTTACGAAGAAAAGTGTAGAAAATCTCAAATGCACACAACGACCTATGGAGAAATCCATGCTCGGCGTAAGCCTAAGAGATATATTCTGCTATTATGAAAATAGCAATATTGGGATGCCAGATCCTTATCTCAATCTTGACATACGTATAACATTGTATTGCCGCCAATTTCGGTGTTTTAAATTTGACATGTTTGAAATTAATGAATTCAATCAATCAGAAAGCTTTAAAACGTAAAAAAAACATTTTTAATTAAAAAGCTTTTTAATTAATTGAATTCATTAACTTCAAACCTGTCAAACATAAAACGTCAAAAAAACGGCGTCACAATGTATACAATAACTGTCAAGATACAGAAATAGCAATATTGCTTATTTCAGAATACGGATGATAATTAGGAACAATGAAATTAGACGCAGAATTAGAGTAATGGATATCATGGATCGTGGAGCGAAGCTAAAATGGCAATGGGCAGGGTATGTTGCAAGGCAGAATGGTACAAAATGGATTCCTAGAGTTCTGAAGTGGAGACCTTAGGAGAATAAAAGAGGCATCGAAAGACCTCAAAAGAGATGGGCCGACTATACAGCCGCTGTGGGGGAAGGGGGGGAAGAAATGGCTACAACTAACAAATAACAAGGCAGACAGTGGAGAGATGAAGGTGAAGAAGAAGAAGAAAGAAGAAGTACTCGTTCATGAGATTAAACAATTCTAATAAAGTAAGAGAAGTGTAGATGCTGGATTCAATGACAATTTATCAATTAATTAATAGTGTGATAATTATTGGACACTAATAAAATATATAAATTGTAATGTTATTAAGAAAGCTTTTATACAGGTTTAATAAATAAGTACTATACATAAGATAAATAAATGATAATAATTAATTTATATAATTAAGTAATTTGCTGCACTTGTATTATTAATTATCATCTAACGAACAAAATATGTTGAGACGTCCTGATTTAAAGATGTAGTATATAATTTTATATTTTCATAATAAAAGGCGACTTTTGTATGCCTGTGTACGGTTGAAAATTAACCAAATTGAAAGCTTATTAATTTTTGATAGAAAATTAATTGCTATAAAGTTCCTACGGATCCCGACCGCCGAGCACTACCTCGCCCCTCGTTCATCTGGACTCCTGTCCGAGTCGGTATTAGTATCCGATTCTGTCGTGTTAAATCACCGAGTCACCGATCCTGATGCGCGCGCAATAAGAGGAGAAAGAATGTGAAACAGAGGGAGACGAGCATAGCCGCCCGAGCCTTGCACTGGCCCAGAAGATCCGGCCGTCGAAGATTCTCATCGTCTCAAATGTCTTCGATAAAGGTATTTAAAGAGCGGCCCGGGAGACCGATGAAACGAAACCGTTCAGGTAGAACCTAATGTACGAGTGTTATATTTAGACTGGATGTAACCCGTCAAAAATGACGGTACTTTTACGTGCTGTATTGTAATTTTAAACCCTGGCGTTTTTGCTGGGCGGAACGTGAAATTAAATTTCGTTTTTTTAGCCGTGAATTCGAACGAAATTACGGACGTTACACGAAGTTGCGGGGACAGACAGACAGACGGACAGAAAGATGGTCGGACAGACGACAAATTATTATGTTTGATACCGGACGCGCACGCGTGTGATGCTAAATATGCGAAAATAATAACACCATCTTCGAATTAAATTTTTTTACAATATTAACATATGTATATACATGTATATTCTAAGAACACATATTACTGGATTTTGTCCACAGAGGGATAATTATCAATTAAGATAAATTATATAAGTCTCACAGAGATGAAGCTATTTGTATGGGAAACGTGTATTGAAGTCTTTATAGGCTGGCCCAGGGCTTATGACCTGTATGAAGTCGCTTAAGTAATGTTCACCAATACCACCGTAAGAACAACCACACATAATAAATATATGTATGCTCTGTCATGGGAAGGACCATAGATGTATCTAGCAAATTCCCTACAAATATTTGAAAGATACTGATTTAGAACATAAAAACAACTTTCAATAATTTGATAATAATGTATAAATAATAATTTTGAGGCATATTTCAGTGTATATGTTAAATAATAATTTGGAAGAATATCATATAAATGTAGATTGCTTAATATTCCACTTTAAAATTATAGAGTAATCATTACCAGCTGCGAAATCTATGCAGACTATGTCATGGGAAGGACCATAGATGTCGCTAGCATAGTCCATTCAATTATAAGAAAGAAACTAATTTAGAACATATTTACAACTTTCAAAAATTTTATGTATGGATGTTCTTGTGGTGGAATTGGTGGAATTGCATTGTGTAAAAAGATTACTTAAGCCAGCTCATTCAGGTCATAAGCCTCGGGCCACCCTATAAAGAATTGCAAACATGCTTCCCATATAAACATCTTCGTTTCTGTGAGACTTCTACAATGAAGTTAAATAAATATTTTACCGTCGGTACAGTTCCGAACGGAATAATAAGATTAAATAAAACGTAATTTTATCACGTAAGCCTGGATAACAAATGTTGATTTATCCTGTGAATCATAATATTGCATTGTAAATATGTGAGGTACAACGCGTTGGACAAGTCAAATATTGATTTTAAAGTAATGTACCCACCAAGTTAACGATATTATGGAAGAGCAAGTACGACATTTTTTAAATGACCTTACTCATCGATTTATTTATTGAAACGATGGAATTATGTCAAGTTTTGTATTTATTACATAATTAGCTGATTTATAACATAATAAGCCCGCAGCCTTGCCCATTTGGAATTCAGTTTGAGACTGTAAGAGTATCAGTGAAAAATCAATATAACCTAAACTACTCGTCCAAAAAATGATGTGTAAAAGTAAATTTTACCTACATAAAATTTATCTGACGATAAGCAAATTTACTAAAGGAAACACATTCTTATTGCGAGTTTGTGGCGGGGATGGCGAATGTGAGGTCCGTGGTTCGAGTCCCGGTGGCATTTAAATATTTTTTCGTTAATTTGATTTTTTCTGTATGTGTTTTCTAATTGATTAATAAAAATGGTTTAATAAGCAAATTTATTTTGTTAAGAATTTAACATTACCTACTCAAATTACCCCCGACAGATTAAAATTAATTTTTAATATATATTTTATTCATATTTTATCTATTTGTGAATTAACCTTAACATATAAATATATGTTGTTCGGAAATCTTTTGGAGGTCTTTGTAAGTTCTACAACTTTTTTATAGAAAGCATTTATATTTACTCTGCCTACTCTCCACCCCAATAGTTAACTATATATATAATAATAATTTAATTTAGAATACTTCGTATCCTCCTGAGGAAGGGAACTTCTTTGCCGAAACTTGTAGAGGTATTTATTCATATTGAATAAAGAAAAGAAATATTAAGTGGTGTATACCAAGTCGTGTTATATCTAATTATTTATATATCTCTTACCGTTAAGGCACCGTTCGTAAGAAACGCATTCGCTCGACCGTTTTTTTTGTCGACTTACGTTGCAAAATTGGTCCCCACGAAAAGCCCTTTTATTTAAACGAGTTAATATATAGCGAATGTCCACCCTGAAGGTCCATTTTGAATATTGGTGAAAGAATTTTTGAAATCAGATGAGTAGTTTCGGAGATTACATCCTACAACTTAAAAAACTAAAAATACAAACTTTACCTCTTTATAATATTAGTATAGATAAGATATGTTATGAAATTGACGTATTCTGGTGTAGTCTGCTTTGCCATTTCGTCTGGCTTAGATTCTTTACCCATCTACAATTATTATTATTACTTCATTAGAAAATGAAATTTGTACTTTTTTGATAAAAAGCGGGAAGTTTTGATGGTGGACGGCATGAATATTCCTGAGATAAGATTAATTTTAAACAATATTCCATGTGAAGTTGGATAACGTCTACCTTCCTTATAAGGGTAAGGTTCTCCATCTTTGCGATCTCCGGTAACTGATTCAAACAACGTGTTGATATTCAGCTAATTATACGTCTGGTAACATGTTTACGGTACGAGAGTATCTACTAATTGGCTGAGTTTAAACAAAATGGTGATTCAAGAAATTATATAGATATACAACACACGATGCGACCGTATCTAGCTTTCAAGAATATGTGCGCGTTATAATACTGTGACGATACGTGAAAACAACACATTTTACGACAAATATATTTACATCAATTTTTTCAAGGCTCTATTTATTCTGCTGTGCGCAAGATTGATTAAAGAAAAACACAGGAAATATGGAAAATATTCACATGGACTAAACTAGATAAAACAACTGAAAAAGTAACTTAAGATGTATTATAAATACCTACTTTTTTTATATGGAAGTCTTTTTCGGGTGATCACAGGGCTTACGATATATTGTATGGCTGGCTTAAGTAAACACATTTAACAAAATGTAACATTCACCAATTCCACCTATGATCGACTACTATATATTAGAGGTGCGTCGTTCGCAAACGAACCGGCTCAGTGAACCGGATCTTTTCGTTGAGCGGCTGAGCCGGATCAGTCAGGTGAGCCGGATCGCCCACCACTACTACATATGTTGTATATCTTCCGGGATAATTCAAATACGCGTAATTAACATTGGATAATTCCGCGTATCTGACAAATGTAGCCAATTTGAGATTTTGCAGAAGATCCTGATTAGGAGCCACCCTTGTTGTTTAACGCTCGTTGCGATCGACCAGTAGATACATAGAACACATGAATTAATACTCTGTGAAAAAATGAGACTAGGAGACATTGAAATAAGAAAATTATAACGTTTTAAGTATTAAGAAAAACTGGGTCTGGTGTAGATACGCGCTCTTTACCTACGGTATATACGCAGATTTGCACTATCCCCGACGATATACATATGTTTAATATGCACACCTTGTCTATATGTGAGTTGTGTTTTTACCATTGAATTCATTTTTCATTTACATAAACCAGCACAGATGTCGCCATAGGTAATGTGATATCTATATGTTTTATTAGAGTTTTTAAAGTACGTTTGGTAAACCAAAGTTCTGGCGGCATACGGCATATAATTAAAAATATCAGTTGCGCAGCAACAGAAATTAACATCAAAATTTTAAAATGCTAATACCTATATATTTATTAATAATTAGTAAATACAAGTAAAGAAAATGTATGTGCATTTATTTATTATTGAATTTTGCCGCACTAGGTAGGTACCGCATATTGTTTAGAAATATGTTTGGTCAATTATGTGTTTTTATTTATTTTCATAGATGGCGGTAATGTGCCGCCATACATATTGTTTGAAAACTTTGAATAAATATTTAAAAATAATCACGTAAATTATATAAAATTTGAGAATGTAAATCATTAAGGGTAGTTATTGTTTACATTAATCTATTTATTGGATAGTTTCGAAGATATAAGTCAAAATATATCAAAGTTACAACATCCACGCGCTTGACATCAGCCTCGCAACATATATACAAAATCAGAAGCATTGGCTGGTAGTGTGCGTCTTCGCTGTGATGGCACTTGCTGGACATTGATTTTTTTACAAACGATAATTTTCTGTCCATCGCGCGTGCTCTGCGCGCGCTCATTGGTCAATGAAATTTCGCGCGCCTTATTTCCTGTTACGAATTTCCGTCCCTTTTCACGAAATAACTGCACAGATTGCAGGAAAGCAAGAGGAAAGACGTCACACATCAATAATAATTAATATCCTCAAACAAAAATAATTAATGTTACATTTTTACTCGCTTTAAAAAAAAATTAAAAATTGTTAAATAATAATGAAGGTAGATTGAATGAGATGGAAATGCGGTCGTTTAGATGCATATGTGAAAACCAAATTAGAAATGAATGTAATGCCGAATGTGGCGTAGTATAGATATAATAAAGAAAGGATCGCTGAGATGGTTTGGTCATGTGGAACGTATGAGTGAGGAGAGGATAGTAAAGAAAATATTCGAGGCGAGTGTTGAAGCCAACAGAAACAGAGAGCATCCGCGAAATACCTGGCACGATCAGAAGAGGACGGCCCTGTTAAAATCGTACAGTAAAATCGTAACAGTCGAAGAGCGAAGATGTATGAATGAGGTTGAAGAAAATGTGATGTACCGTTCTACCCTCTCTGCCTACCTTTTCAGGAAATGGCGTGACGGTTAGTTAATTAATTAGTTAAAAAAAACTTATACCGATTAAAATTAAGAAAAATATTAAAAAATATATTTTAATGGTAGAGTACGTTCACTTTAGGAAAGCCACATGCATTAGTGTGAGCAACAGTACGTTTACAAATTCTTGTAACATTCTTTTTTTGAGTAAATGACAAACGCCAAAATAAATATAAATACTATTTTAGTTTCTTAACCTAAAATAAGCATAGGCACAAGTAATATAAAAAAACTCATTCCGTTTTCAAAATAAATAAGATTTCAAAATTGTTATTAAATAAAACGAAAACATTAAGTATATGCTTTTTTAAATAAAATACCTAAATTGGATTTTTTTTAATATTTCACTTTATTTAAAATTAAAACTAATAAGTGAATCCATTACCTGCCGTATCGCAAATGTCATTGGTATTAATCATTAATCAAAATATATAATTCTATACGCAACACTGTCCGTCACCAACGCTACCAAAATGCTCCAATGATAATGTGATATAATATAACAATGAGGTATAAGAAGCAAAAAAAGCATAATTCTCTTTTTAACAATGTCCATCACTAACGTTATCGGAAATCAAGACGCTACTCTAGATAGCGCTGTTCTCTTAACATTAGCTGGCGGCCGAAATATATAACAAAAGCACGTCATTTTTGGGGGGATATAGCTATTTTTAAATAAACAATGTATAAGCAGGTGTAATTCTAAATAAACGGTTTCAAAATCTTATAATTATTTTTAATCAATAAGATAAACTATTGTCGTCCGCATCGGACTCCGAATCCTCATCTAAATTTATATTAAATTGATTTAAGTTTGTGGTCACAGTATCGTGATCTTGCAGTCAGTGTATTTTTAAATAAAAAATATTTGACAAAGAAACAACCGCTCCGCGTGAATGCCAGGGTGATACTGAATTGGACAATGCAATAGCTTTAAAAAAGGAATACCGATACACAATTTACGTGTTACAGAGGATATCACTTATACTAATGCAAGTGGCTTTCAAATAGTGAACGGACTCTACCTAAAGGAATAATAATGTGAGAAAAAAGTTAATTGCTTTTCAATCTTTATACACGATTCTATGCTTTACGCATCAGAATCTAAAATGCTATTTTTTTCATAAAGTATTATCATTATAAACCTGGAGCCAACTATTATAAATTTTAAATGAACTTTTGCTGTATTTACAATTTTTAATAATTAAAGCTACTGATACACATGCTTATTAGTGGCACGTGAGCATGCGCAGTATCGACCTTCCTTAGGCCTTGCTTATTAGTGGCATGTGTGTACGTACATTGCTAGTAATGCCACTGTCATTCACCATGAGAAGCTTGTGAGCATGTGTGAACAGCCATGCATATTATGAGCATGCTTATGTCATTCGCGGGCTTCGCGGCTAGTATTATCAATGCGATCTTCTCAGTCCGCGACAGATGAAACAAATATGGTGCGTTAGGGAGATGATAAAACATTACTTTTCGTGACTTATTATAGGAATCACGAATGTCTGTGGAATACTCGGTCACCGTTGTGTAAAAATAATATAGCGAGAAATAATGTTTATGAAACTTTATTGAAAGGCATGAATGATTCAAATCTTACAATAAAAATTATAAAAACTAAAATCAAAAATGTGCGGATGGAACTCGGGAACTGTTTTAATTTATTGGTTCACTCGAATTTTCAATTTCAGTTTGCAAAGTTTCTATTTTGAACAGAGCGTCTCTATTCTATGACAAGAGCATGCCACTAATAACCATGTGTGTTTGATTGCTAACTTTGAGCATGCTTATTTATGAGCGTGCCACTAATAAGCATGCTAATAATGAGCAAGTGTGTACAGTTGTTAGGACATGCGCGCTCATTAGCATGCCACTAATAAGCGTGTGTATCTATACCTTAAAAAATATATATCTTTGAAATAAATAAGCCTCAACATGATAACCGCTATTTGTCAAAATTAAAAATCTTTCGTATGATAACCAATCTATCAAAACAAATAAAAACATCCCACACTCCAATAAAAGCTCACATCTTATAAGCGACTGCTTCGTACAAATACTCAGAAACCCTGATAAGAATTTCGATCCATTGTAAAATCATTAAGTGTACCCAAACACGTTACAACCCTCTCAAACTGTGAGAAACATCCCAACAGCACGCGAGCGACGGGTAGCGGTTATCTGAACAGTAATAGGACCATTAAACCGTGAAGTCATTCCGTCACTAAATTCAGGACACAGAATAGAAGGGACACAATTTTATCGATCCGCAACATACATAGATTCTACATTTTGACTAGGCGACAAATTATTTAACTCAATTTTGCATCCAGCCGGGATGCGTCCCCGAGATTCAATCTGGCCCACCCGTCTTCGCGGCAACACTACAAACTAAAGGTGAAATCGTTCGCAACAGCCTCAATAGCAACGGGCAGGCTGGTAATAATAAGACTCAGAGTAAAAAGGGGGGTAATAATTCAAACCCCAACCTTCGTCGACTCGAGTAATTGATTTTTTTTATTTACATATTCGCGATCTGCCGAACGGAGACTCGCGAGTCAGGGCACCACACACGGGGCGAAACAGCGCTAATAGTCTTCGGGAATAGTAAATCTCTTTGGTTTAGCACTTGTCCCCGGCGTGCGGTCGGGCCCCCGCGGCCTCTCCCGATATATGGCCCTTTAATAGGCCCCCTGCCCTCCGCCTCCCTTCCCGTCCCGTCCATAGCCGGAGATAACAATGGAGCAACGTCCCTGACTTATCGGATCGGTGGAAAAAACCCGCGACATTCGGATGTTTCGTGGCGTCGGAACTGCCTTCTACTTCTGTGTCCAAAGAAGCGGGACCTTTTCTATTGCGAGCTTTGTTAGGCGGCTGAATGAAACCCGACTATTTCCAATTCTAACAACCATTTACAGAAAATTTAAACACATCTTATTACTTGAGAATAATTCATACGCATAATGCAAATATGAAAATCTGCAGGCCCAGACATTCTATACTCTATACTTTTAGTAACAATAGAAAAGAAGCTTAATTCAAAAATTAAACCCGCCGTAAAAGTATGCATTGAACAATAATTTTGCAAGTAGACCCGACGCATTGATCAAATATCTACGATCTGATCTAATTGAATTGAACAATATCCGAGAAAACATAAATCATCCAAGTTGTATTCACTCAGTTACCGCAAAAAATCAGAGCTAAAGCTAAGAATTTGAGCCGAAATTCAACCGCAACAAGCTTAGAATTTTCCTGAACAGGAGTTGTCAACCATTTTGGACGTGGATAAAGAAATATGTATTTATTTCATTTCCCATAATATAGATACTATTCAGATAGTCAAAAATGAAAAAGAATAACATTGAATACACTTTGCGTGCTAACGATTATAAGTATGTAAGAATAAAAACACTATATTTATTAACTTTACTTTATTACTAAATTAGTATTGCTTTACAAAATTGTTTGTAAAACTTTTATTAAAGATGAAATAAAAATTTAAAGTAAAAATTTTAGTAAAAATGAAAAATGCTTTTAAAAACGATTCGTATTTATGATTTGCCAAGAAATTATTATTTTAACTGAAGAATAAATATATTGTATTAATTTAAGGTAAAAATCATGTATTTTTTTTTATCATCCTAAAATGCGTCCTAAAATTTCATTCTGAACGCACCTAATGAAGGATAACTTCAAAATTACAACAAATTAGTCGATAATGTATTGTCGCTCATTCGTTCAGGTTTTTCAATGCCTCACGTACGAAACATACGAAACAAGGTATGCGAGTTAAACATATTTTTATACAACTTCCAAAAATTTGTTAGATGTGGTTGTGTATCATGTGTGGAATTGCGAACGTTAGATTGTGTAAAGTGATCACTCAAGCCAGCCATACGATAGGTCATAAGCCCTATGAACACCCAAAAAGATTTCCATACCTACTTTTCGTTTTTACTTCAATTTTTAATTATTGAAATATGTTTTTTTCTCTATACTCACGAAAAATACCGCCTTGTATTCATAGCCAGGCTTGCGGGCCCCTGGGCCCTCACGGCGGGCGGGCCCTACAAATATCCCCGTCGCACCTCACTCGTTTGTCATGTTTTTTTCCAAAACCCGGTCCCATTCTTTCTTTTGCGGAGGCGACACAGACGCCGCCCTTATTCAACTATCCATTACAAATATTATGAAATGTAAGTCAAAACGATCTTCTATTTAATAAACCGCCCTTTTTGCTGCGGTTTTGCGACGCGCGGCCATTTTGATGGCTGGTCTTTTTTTGTGAACACTGAAACAATCGGCAAGAAATGATGAAAAATTTTCAGTTTAGTGTAAAAGTTATATTATTTATTGATTAGGCATTCACTTTGTGGGATAACATGATTGATTTATATATAAATAAAACACTTGTATACGACCGCTTGTGAGTTAACTAATAGAACACTAATAGTTTGGAGAACTACAGACGTTTTTATCTAGGTACAGGTGGTTTATATTCTAACCTGTATCGGAAAGGATCCGATATTCGCATTAAAAAAATTTAATGAACTATACTGCCTATTGAGGTGATTCTGATGGGAAACGTTATTTTAATTTCGCTAAGAACATTTTGTAATTTAATATTGTATAATAATTAAATCAGATAATTATTCTATCAGATAAAGGCAGAAGATGAAAGTGAATAATCTGTCTAGGTATGATTCAAATAATTTTTGATAACTTTTGATAAAATGATTTTTGGTAACTTTTCTACAAACTAATATTCTAATATGTAATTCTTTTTTGGTTGGATTCTATTAACATAATGTGATATTATTCAGATGACATTATGTTACACCATCATTCACAAAATGTATGCCGGTGCTTGAGCATGTATATTTAATTCTAAATATGGAGAGAGAATACATACAAGAATTAAAAACATATATAAGAACCTTTATCAATGTTGTAGGAGAATACTGTTTCAGAAAACCCCTTCAGAGATATGGAACAGATCAATATTGAAAGTGATATTGTCCAGCATAGCGGTCGCTCTATCAACATACATAACCATTTTGTTATGGTTGGTCCTATGAAACAATCAATGTCGACGCTGTCTCAAGTAATTAGCAGGAACATACAAACCAATCCTCCGCATAATTTCAGGATTATTGATCACATCGCGCAACAAACTATAAAATGCGTAATCAAATATACATTCCTTCTATTCTCTAGACCAGTATTTCCCAAACTACGGATCGCGGGCGGATATTAGATGGGTCGCTACTTGGCATTTTCTCAAAGTTAAACGAACTCAATTTATACACGCAAGGATCAGACGGGTCCGATATTTTTGCAGTTCACGATAAAATTCGAGCATTCCTGAAATAAATTTTAAGCTAAACCAGGAAATTGCTCATTTTTAAAGTAGTTGTATGATTGTGGTGAGGCGAGAGTTATGTTTCGATGACAGAATGCGATTGTGAAACGATGAGATATTGTCTATTATTATAAGCACTTTTGAAAAATATAGTAAATATTAAATTTTTTCACCATCTCACTATTTATAATTGCACCAGGCATATTTTTTATAAATTGAGAACGTTTACTAAAAAAACGATCGTGATTACAACATTGACTATCCATCTGATAAGATGTGCAGGCGAAGCGGCGCGCCCGCCTGACATATTTCCAGTCTAAATTGCCGGTAAACTCAGGTCGACTCGAGTGTGAGATAAAATAATCGATTTACTATCGGACGGCGTACTCGAGCCTGATCGAGCACCTGATCAAACACTCATGTAATTAAGTGGTGTGATTAAGTCTAGGAAAATTAGTAAACGCCACATAATACACATAATGAAATCTCGGTCACGCACTACAGTGAAAACAAAATGAATAAATATTTAATTACCTAAATATTAAAATAATTTGTATTTTGCCAGATTTCCAACATGTTCTGATCCACAGCCAAACGCGTTGTCAGTTGCTCTAAACGAGGGGGCAAATTTAACCAAAGCTTAATTATGATGTGCATTTTTCCATACCGGAAAAATTACGTGAATCCGTGTGACGGCGACTTTTGACTACGTGACTCTAATGAGCCCAAAGAAATTTGACTACAAAAATTATTTTACACCATATTTATTTATATAATACAAATATTCCTTCTTACACATTCTTACTTCTAATTATTTAAAGCTGTAAATTCGCGGTGTGTAAATGCTTATTCTATTCATTACAATATTAGAAACCAAAAAATGGAAATTTACCCTAATGCATCAGTAACTACTAAAATTGTAGTAAATTTTTTATTATTAATTATTAATTTTTAAAAACAACGGGAGAAAATTATTTAATGTATGGTACAAATACAATTCTTATATATTTACATATCAAATTGACTTTTTTTAATACTTTGTAGTCATGTAGACCTCATCAGTGAAGAGAAGCTCTTGAATCTGATGATGATTTGAGTATGATTTGAGAATATCCCAACATAAAAATGAAATCATTACTAATCTTTTAAAATTATACTACAGAATCATTAAACACTCACTACTACATAAAAGTTACACATTGACTCACTGTCAAACACCGCTGTACTTAAATGCCCTAGTTTAAAAGAATAATGTATCAAGTAGTCTGAAGAAGGCCATGTTAGCCTGAAACTGGTACGGTCAAAAAACAATAAATAGTGGAAAAAATTAAATCATTCTTACTCCGTTATTCACTGTCTGCATTGCATTCCCTGTGAGTTCACATTATATTAAAATTGGAAATTTCTCGCCGAAACATATGTTGCTGTATATTTTTTTATTTAATCAAGAATTTGACACTCCTCATATGTTTCGCAACATGAGAATTACCAGAATCGAGAATTGAAATTCAAAAAAAATTTCGAGATGGGACTGAAAAGCTATTTACTACGCTATTCTTTATATTCATAATTAATAATAAAAAAATATTTTTTATTTTATAGATTTGGCAGAGAGAGAGAGCGCTATATTAATAAATGAAATCCAGGAATATTCTTGTTGAGAGTTTTGGGAGAAAATCATAGCGCTTTATTTGGTGCTCTAACGGATATCGCTAATCAAATCTTCGACACCAATTTTGCGACAAAATATTGACGCTAACACATAGTTAGCAGCCGTTTTTTTGGTTGGAGTATATATTTCACCATCACAAAGAGCGCGGTATATTAGTAACGAAATAAATAAACAAATAATGACTCTAGACATCTAGTTTACCGGCAGTATCCTATTTAAACGCGAAGTAGTCTAAAGAAGCCTTAAACCACCTTAACCCTGGGGCTTTTTTATTAGAACAAAACATCGTATAATCTATTTTGTAAATCTTATTTGTTTTCACCCAGCGATCTCAAAAGGACCGACGCCCTCATCATCCGCGGTTATTTAATTGTTTTACAATCACCTGATAAAGATGAAGCGTTCTTCCCGCCGCGCCGCGCTGCACGGCCCAGAGCAGCAGGACCGCGGCACCACTTCGCGTTATATTACCCGCAATATTTATTCAAACCCCGGTGCCGACCCATATTAGAGGGATAATGGCTCCAAACACTGGCAATATAATCCCACTAATCTGTACATTTTTTATTCCCGATGATAATAATTGAATAATTTTAAAAGGCCACTCATAAAGCGCCGTCAAGTGAATATTTATTTACCTTTATACTTTAATAACTACGTGAATTTTTGACAATGCCTTCAAAAACATGTATGTCTTAGAAATCCAGATCTGGAGGGCAACGGCGTGTCTACAACCCCACTAAGGGTTGTAGATCAAATAGTGAAGATGAGTCATATTCATTTTTAAATACTAGCAAACATTTTAGGAATCGCGTGAAATTGACAAACAGTTCATATAAAATCGAAAATATTTTATTACAATATTGTATTATTGAGTAATATACCACTTTTTTGTTGTCGGTGAGACAATAAAGAGTTTCGGATTTTCTGTTGATTCGCTGAAATCCAACATGCACAAATTTATCATTCCTTGTAGACAGACTATCTACCATTACATCAGTGAGACTTAATTTCCCTTCCAATAAAGCTAACCAAACAGACAGTTTCTGATACATGTGTTAATATTATTTGTACAGTATTATAATAGTATAACTAATCTATACCTATAAAACTCAATGTCTGTCTGTCTGTTCTCTATACAAATCCACACCGTTTGTCCGACTCGAATCAAATTTTGCATACCTATGCTTTAGGACCCGGCGGGTAACATAGGCAACATTTCTCCCCTATTCTCTTACCCCATCCCCTCCCCCTGACATATTTTCCATGCAAATCTGTACCGTTTGACCGATCGGACTCAAAATTTGGAAACTTATTCTTTATGAATCGGCGGGTAACATAGGCGATGTTTCCCCCTATTATTTTACCCCTTCCCCTCCCCTGAAATATATTCGATGCAAATTTGTACCGTTTGACCGATCGGACTCAAATTTTGGAAACTTATTCTTTAGGACCTGGTGGTTAACATTGGTGACATTTCCCCCCTATTATTTTACCCTTTTCCCTTCCCCTGATATATTTTCGATGCAAATCTATACTATTCGAATCGAAGCTTTGTTTACCCTCACATATTTATTTTGAACTTAATCCTTAACCCGTGCAACGCCGGGTACGAACAGCTAGTAAAAAAAAAATCTGATTTACGTAAGACACATTGAATAATTTTTACTACATAATTAATATATTATCTAAATCTATTTTTTACCTCATTTACTTTTATCGCGCATTGATTGAACACAAAAGTTTTTCAAACATTATTGAAACATTTTTTATATAGTATATTATGTACATTATGATGATTTGTTATAAAAGACCATCATTATCACAAAAATATGTGAAATATTCATTACTCATTAATATTTGGTAAAACATATGCACAATTAATTATTTATAAAAATTAACAATTTGATGTGTGTATAAATAAATTTGCTTAAAATCATTGTAGTCTTAGCTGATACAAGCAGAAAAGAGACCTGGAATCAATGAATCATTTAAAATATTGTGTATTTTTTTTTATTAAAAATAAATCATTACGTGTATAACAATTGAATTTGTGTTTTTTCCTCCTGTATTTTTTTTAACATCGATACCCATTACCAATTTTTATGAAAATATATGTAATGTAACTTAATCGTAAATATGCTTATATTTCAAAGTTATGCTTCAAATAGTTACCGCTGTGTTCAATTACCTACTAAAATAATATTATTGTGAGAAAATAAAAATAACAATGGCTATTTGTGTAGTAAAATTTCGATATGGATTAAATAAAGGAATTTGGTGAAATATTTGTTTAAAAGCGTGTTAACATATAGAGGACAAGGTGAGCTCTGGTCGGAGTTAGTGACCGAAGGTGTAGCGGCTCTAGCGGCTGTTTGTTTAAGTTTTTATAATGCAATCATGGTTTATGATATTTCACTCTACTTTTACAGCCGGCCCCGGTTATAAATAAAAAATATATAACATTTTAATCATCATAAAGCCTGTCAATTAGAAGAGGTTTTCTATGCCAGAATAGACGTCCGACAGCCTTCTCTGAATCGGGCCTTTTTAGGAGGCAATATATCTAACGCTAAATAAACATAATTATCAACTAATAAACTTTATCGCGGCTTTATGTCTGTTTGTATTCTTTTTAAATCACTGATTTGATTTTTGATTATCTGCGTGTGAATAACTAATGTAGACTGTATTTCTGATATATAATAAATTAAATGTTCCTTTTATTCGTAACTGTCATCCTTCAAATCGATGACGGTCTTACAATTCCAAGAATATTCCATAATATGTGACGGTAATTTTTACAGTCATTTGCTTTTAATGAATGAATAGGTAGGTGCATATAGTTAATAATCAATTATGTTTTACGATATACGGCGGTCCATGATAAACCCGTAGTAGCGATATTAATAATTTGTGATACGCCAGAATTGTCGTAGGAAAAATTAAAGTAGGATTAATATTGTGTGATTACGCTCAGCTGGAGAAATCTGCGAGAAGATGATATATGACGAAGAAGAATGAAGGTAAAGCAGGGTTTATTTATATGTTCCACAAGCAAATAAAGTGAGATTTCGAAAGAGACCAGGCATGCAACCTAACACAAAAAAGGAAGGAACTAATTTTCAAAATGTATAAATTTAAAAGGGCCTCAAAAATTGAAGCAGGAAGAGGCAAGCGTAACTATCAAAATATTTTATATGAAAAAATACAAGAATATAAGGCCCCTAATTCTCTCGGTTTATACGGTATATCTTCCAAGTGGAAACAATATTATTGGTATACTGATCTAATCAATATTGCTATTTCTATATCTTAACAGTTATTTTAAAACATTGTAATTTGTAATATTGTGATAAAACCACCAATTTTGACGTTTTAAGTTTGTCAGGTTTGAAATTAATGAATTTAATCAATTAGAAAGCTCATTATTCGTAATTGTGATTAACATATCCTTTGTTTACGTTTTAAAGCTTTGTAATTGATTTAATTCATTCATTTCAAACCTATCAAACTTAAAAGTCAGAATTGTTGGCATTACAATGTTTACATAACTGCCAAGATACAGAAATAGCAATATTGCTTAGTTCAGAATAGTCTTTATGTGATTTATGTTTTTATAATAACAATATTTTAAAATACATTCCATTCCTACTCAATGTAATTTTAAATGTTTTCATGCAAGCTAGAAACAGACTTTAGACTTATTATTGTAACTTTTTATAAGCCTTCCGTGTTTATTGCTAGAATGACTTATTAGTTAATAGAGTAATAAACAATCTCGCAATGTGCTATATGGAATTCTACTAATGTACTTGTATATCTTGACAATTTATTGTATCGAGACTCGTTTATTACAAGCCACGGTTAAAGACAGGTTTGAGGACAGAAGATTAGCACCGAACTGCTTGTGATGATTTTATTTTATGAAAAAAATTGATAACATGACTAATTAAGTAATTATAGATATATCTATTATACTGTAGAAATGATCATCACAGCTACTCAGTTTGCTGTTAGCGTCGCGTCGCCATCTGCAGCCAAAGCTCCGCACCGCCGGGGCGGGAAGCTCCGGGCGAGCCCGCGAGAAGCGTCGTAAATGTCACCGCGGGCTATTGCCGCGAAATGAGCGCGGAATAACCAAACGCAGTCATTCATTTAACCGCCACATTTAAATCGTTGCCCTCGGAATTTTCGAAACGCATAAAATGCTCGCGACTCGCGGAGCAATTTAATTAACGCGGAGAAATCAGTCAAACCAGAGGTGCACAACTCGGGTGGGTACCTTCGCGGTAAACAAATATGGAAGACAACAGCGATCGCTAACCGAGTACCTTTATCCATTTTAAATTAAACAGAAATATCCGCGAAAGCCTCGGCACGATCAGATGCTCTAAACATCGGAGGATGGCCATTTAAAAGCCTCAACAACCGTAGAGCATGCGTGAGAAGATGTATTAATGTAACCGAAGCGAAAGCGGTGTGCCAAGATAGAACGGATTTCTATCCTCTCTGCCTTCCCCGGCAGAGAAATATATAAATGCTGGTTTTAAATACAGGCTCGACAGAAAAATCTCGGCTAAAAGCCGTCTCTTTTCTACATCAAATGTAACGATGATCAATAATTTCTGATTATCTCATATAATCACATGAAAATAAAGAATATGGCTGTCAAACCAGTCTAGTTAATTACCAAATCATTCCATAACTGTCCACCGCAGGAAGGACACGGGCTTTCACAAATCTTTTCACTCATTTATTCTGGGTCTCTTCATCCACCCGACTCCACCAACACTACCAACTCATCTCGTGATCACGTGGCCTTCCTCTTCATCTGTTAATTATTCGAGGACGCCATTGCAAAAGAGACAACTTTTTCATTCCATTCTGGCTGTGTCCCGTTCACCTCCACTTTAGGTTAGGAATTACTAGAATCACTTCGCGAACCTTTATTTTGTATATGTTTTTTGTGAACAGTAAGTAAGGTAATATAATGTAAGATATAGGTAAGGTAAATGTAATGTAAAACGATTTTTAAAAGTTTTAAATGTTTTAAGCATCAGAAGTATACAAAAAAACAAAATTATGTTGGTTCACACGCTTCTTTCCAATCTTCGTGTGAACAGTCCGCAATAGCTAGAAGCGTAAAATAGACATCTTAAAATTGTTACGTATTCTGTGGACAGTAATAGAAAGTATTTAATCCTGCTATAAATCTGCCTATTGGGCGTCAATTTAAAAACTTACTTTACTTATTCATTAATTTATTATCCATTTAATAGCTCTTTTGAGCTATGTAGGTTCTGGATGACTTATTATGTGATATGATAAATAACTAAAAGAAGTACACATTTGGAAAGTACGTTTTGAAATTATATTTCTTATTTTTTTAGTTTTGATTTCGTCCAAATAGTCATTCATTTGTACTCTAAATCTAAAATGGCTAAAATATGGATAAACGACGATTTAATGTTGTTAATAATACAAGATAATTAGCATAAATTAATAAGTATAAACAGTATATTATCTCAGTCGTACATACAATGATTTAAAAACATTTACCAGAGGTAACACAGCATATTTTACGGGAATTAAAATAAATTGCTTTAGCAAAGCCGTAGATTGCGCAATTATACTACACCTGTTAAGGTAAAAAACCTTTAAATATTTGTACACACTATGTATGGGAGCATCCTTACACAATATGCAAGTTGCATTGTAAAGTTACGGGGTCAGCTGAGTCAAATTTGGCTCCAATAAATATTAAACGCAATCGCTTGGACCCAGTTTCCTGCCCTACTGCCCTGAAGAGTCCTTTATATCCCAAGTGTGTGGGCATGGGACAAAGTAATGCTTCGAAAATCGCCACTTTGCAATTAGGATAAAGTAAAATTACAGAATAATTTGATATTGAAATTTCTTTTTTTTTCTTTTCTATCGTGAAATACAAGAGAAAAAATAGTTTTTTTAGACCTTATTTAAATCTTTTAGAAAAATTTTAAACCTAGCCTACCAAAGCAATATAAGTGTTCAATTTAAGAGTTTAAACCCTCTCCTAAGTGTTCAATTTAATAAATTTAATTTAAAAAATCAATATGGTTGTAGATGCTCGTAGAACTCTTGTCTGGTAGATTCCGATCGGCATTTCCTTTGGCACTGAAAACCGGCATTTTGTAAGTGTTGAGAACGATGAACAGTCTCGATTATACAGCGATCGACGGATAGCGCGATGATAGAAACCTAGCGTTTGATTATGTTTATAAATTGTGTGGTGGTCGCGATACTTATTCTATTGTATTCAAAAATGTAGAAGCAAATATCTTACATTTTCTGGTACCAAATTAAATTATTATTATAAAAATAGATACTTACCTAGAATGAACGATACTTACCTAGACCTAGACGCAAACTCAGTTGATTCACTTGAAAAAAATGCAACGTCCAGTAAACAATAATTTTTCATAGCGAGTTAAGTGACAATGCTACAGACGGTTAAAGAATTATTTTATTCGAAATTTGGTACTTGTTGGCTTACGTTATTTAAAGTGTGAGCGACGTACAAACCGCGAGATTATTTTATACGTACCGGTGGCATTGAATCAGGAATAAATCAATTTTCTAATTTGGACGTGGTGTCTGATATATTTTTGAATTCTTATCGGATGTATCTATCGAGGGCTCCAGTATTAAAATGAGTTGCGAAATAACTTATGATCTGCGAAATACGCCTGTACACATTTTCTTCCATAAAATGAATGGGTTACTAGAAATTAGATTAAACGGAATACGTGAATGCTGAAAATAATAAAAATAAGAAGAGTCACGTTCACAGCATCCGGGCCGCTCTCATGGCTCGGACTTCACATTAAGTAAATATTAATCTGTACGTTTCCTAATAAGACAATGCCAGTGTATCCATTGTTCCAGCCGACCTTTTGGTCCACTGATCACAAATCACATCTCACAGTACCAGCGTTCAGTGTTCGCTCCATATAAAGGGTTGAGACTCCATATCTATCAGAGTATGAAAAAGGCTGTTCGATAGTGAAATTCTTCTTTGTGCTTGTAATATTCCGCTATAACTTTGTGGCTAGGCATTTTAAAATGATTTATTATTTTACGTAATGGGCGTTAAATAATCAAAAGCTAAGTATACAATGTCATTTTATAATAATTGTTTTTTGGACTGAATAACTATGGTTTGGGTTTATATTATTTACTTTTACCATTTATTCAAGGTGATTTTTAATGTTACCTGTGGATATAAGACGGCCCGGTGACATTCCCACATGAGTTTGCAACGTTTGTAGAAATTGACAACCTCACATCAAATCTCTCAATGTTAAAAATTTCAAAAAACTACGTTCACTGAGACAACACACTTGAAAGTCTTCAAAAATCATATATTTCATAAATTATTGAGTGCGGTCTTATGAAATCAAGTTAAGACACTTTAAAGGGATTTTTGACATACTTAACATGATCGGGGGCAATATTTTTTTAAATAGAGCCGAACGCGAAATACATGTCACATAAATATCCTTTCTATTTTTGAACTATGTGATTTCGTGCTACGAATATCTGGTCTCTTGGTATAGAGCTGCAACCACCGACCGCTGGATCACTCGGCGAGACTCTCGGCTTCCCCACTAGACCAACAAGCTAATCTAAATTTCTAGTCAAAATTGAAATGTATTTCAAAAATCTAATTGTTGTGTCACATTTAATATCAATTTGATATTTTTATTGGGGACATCAATGTGAAGGCCTTTATGCGGTAGTTGAAATGAGGATAACTATTCCTATTATTGCCGGTAGTATTGAACAGGGAGGGAGCTAATCTATGGCCCGATAGTTGTATTCTGGAACACCGCAGATCACCCTGCCTCGCTAAAATGTTACTCAGTGGCACTATAATGATAATCGAGTTATTTAATACAACTGAGCATACACAATGTTATGTTTCGTCCTGAAGACAATGATGCTTTACAAAAATATTCACAAAGAGACCATTTTTGTTGACATCGCCTTCACTCTCGTCATCCTGCCACTGTCGCCGTTTCTTGTTATTATAAAAGCAGAGCAGGTATTCTCGTTCGATTGTTCTTCTGTTCAAACACTTAGAGTTTATTTAATGTTGATATCGCGTTTATTATGAAAACGATAGCGATTGTTAAGACCAGAGTACACTAAACGGGGAACACATACAAGATAATTTATTCCTCAATTATACACGAAGTAAATTAGACATCGCGTCAATCTATAATAATTATACATGGTTGTTAATCATATTTATTATATGCTTGAAAACACGATTGACGCATGTGTTGTCATAAAAATCATGATGCTAAATTAGAATGAATTTCAGAAATTTTATATTAGACTTAATATAATAGCTTGGTAATAAAATAAATATATTTGACCCACGGTTCTTTCGGTAGCTTCCCCAGTAAAATTTGTCACAAAACCTACGCGAGTAACTTTCTGTAACTTTTTTGTAACCTTATTTTTAAAAAGTTTTTGTAGGAGTAGTGATCCCGGTACCACTCACAAGTTAAAACACCTCTCTAGCGTCTTAGCTACCACCTAGATAGCTACCCTGCCGTATTGTGGTTTAACAGCATAATGCTAGATTCATTTAATAATTGATTATTAACAAATAAAAAAGATAATAAAAAGTTTTTCTCTTCTAGCATTGAATATATTTCCCAAAAGGCTCCCCCAGAACTTTAAAAATAAACTTTAAACATCGTGTTCAAAATTAAGAAAATTTCTGAACATTTTATAGGACTATAATGTACATGTAATATATTTTTAGATACCAACGAGAAAGGAGTGTGTAGAAAAAACACACAAAAAGGGACTACATAATATATGTATCCGAGACATGTAACATGTTTTTTTTAGATTAATATTTCTTAAGTATGTATTAACAAATTATAAAAAGTAAATGATTATTAAGAATCTGTAAGATACAACGTCAGAAATTAACAAATTAATCAAGTTGTCATCAATTTGTTCATTGTTTTTTAAGAAATAAAAAGATTGTTATATTTACAGTAAAAAAATATATATGTATTTTCAATTATAGTTTAAAACACGTTGTAACAAGTAGAACGATTTTATGCAATTTCTGCTCATGAAACAAAACTTACCTGTCTCTTTTTGGTGGAATCGAGGTATTAAAATGCAAGACTACGGTTTATCTCTGACAGTTTAATGAAATAAAACCCGTGAATCGATGAGCTTCGTGATATTTGTACGCTATCATTGCAGTCATCGCGAAATATGTAAGCTCTTGGGGCGCAAGATATTAAATTATAAATTCATCCATTACTCGCGTGAAATTCACCTTCTTAAATGATATTAAATAATTCAAGATGGTGTTGACACCTTATTGGTATTAATATCGTACCTGCGTGCCGTAATTTATGTTTGTTACTCTAAATCGTATATTTTCAATACTCGTTTTATTTACTCACATCAAATACAAGCTGGCACAAATAGTCTAGTACAAGTGTATATACAGAGATGCACCTGGCGCGCTGTCATGTTGAGAACACAACAAGAAAATGTCGTTTCGTATGCGCGCATCGATAGCTATTAGCGCAACGGAGACGGAAAGATATTTCTAGTTATTATAACTGGTTGCAGAACATACCAACTTTTGCCGTGCAGTATATATGTATGGATTTTATGATGGAAAATGCAAACTGGAAAAAGTAAACAGCAAGAAATTTTAAATACGCTACTATTAATAAAGTTGTCCTATTGTCTGTTTCTTTTTGACTGAATACTAATAATCTAATCCTATTGTCCTAAAACCTTTTGTCCAGTTCCAAACTGTGAATTGAATCAACTATTAAAATACAAAAGAATAATGGCAAAGCAGGTTATCGCAAATTGATAAGTTTATAAATATTTGCTCGCTAAGTGATTTGATTTCAATGCAAGGTCTGTAATCACTCTGCAAAGATCAGAATGTACGAAATACATTTCAAATTATATGATTTCATCTAAAGTGTGTCATTTTATCCACTCTGACTCATTTAGTAACAGTTTCAACTTTCGGAGACCCGTGATCTGGTTTGTAAAAAAAGTAACCCATAAAAACCAAGTTTTTATTATACTCCCTTTCTCATTTACCTACTAGTGGAAACTGTTTTGACGCTTAACCTACGCGTTGGGCTTCGGTCGAGCGACGCTACGAAAGGGAGTATTAAAAAATTTCCAAAAATCCAAAATTATACTATAATCAGGTTCCGTGTCTACCAGACGCGTTGAAATATTTTCATACAACTTAGTAAGTTGTATGAAAAAACCATTAAAATTTTGAAAAATCCAAAAATTTATTAATTTTTTTTAACTAAAATTTAATAGATCTTCTTGATCGTCGCCACGAGTCTGCTTGCCAAGTTTCAGCTCGATTGGATCACGGGAAAAGGGTCAAAAATCGATCCAAAGTTTTTTTGACGGCAAGCCGGCAAGCAAGCAAGCAGACGCCACGAGTTAATATAAAGGGAGTAAAAAGATAAAGGAATACTTTGTCATCTTACGTTAACGATCGAAAAATATCATCTTATAAAATTAGAGTAGAAACGATCATTATCAGAAAACATATTAATGTTAAAATTAGCGAGTGAAAAAATGACGAAACCTCCAGTAAATGGAGGACGAAGCAGTCTTTTGATAAAAATAATTTTTGTAACATTATAAATAATTTTGAAAAAAAATATAACGAATCTTGTAATTGTAAAAACAATTTCGTCGAAGTATTCTAGAATCTTAGGAAGTTTCCAGATATATTGTTCCTGCTTCACGAATATGCATATGCAGAAATATGACAGGGGTGGTCCTATGTCGCTGGCCAAAGGGCGATATATTGCCTAGGGACGGGCCTGCCGGAGACAGTTTTAGTTGGTGAACTGTGGTATTCCGCCGGTTAGTGATGAGCGGTTCACGATTTGGTATTAACATAATTTATGTAAGTAGTTGAATTAATTATTTGAGCAGATACATATGTAAGCATTATGATAATGGCCAGGGAGAGCTCGTGAGGCCTCTCGGACGCCATCTAGCGTGGGAAAATGGAAACAAGCACCTCCCGGAGCAAACCGGTTTATGACTGTTCGCGGAGAAAAGTCAGGAAAATACTCTGGTATCACTCCCTCCTAGATTAACAGAAGATCCGGTATACAAGGCTATTATATTCAATGCATCATTCTTCAACAGGGAAACCGCGACATTATAATAATCATTAATTCAGCAGTTTCAAAATCAATTAATTTTCATTTAACCAAGTCATTTTCTTTTCATTCCAAGGGTATCATTGATGACTAATAGTAATAGTAATCAGACAGAAAGCGGAGCAACCACGAAATATCTGACGTGACAAAATAGGAAAAAAATTAATCGAATGTATCAAAAGCCAAAAGAACTGTGCGCAAAATTGTATATATAGTTTTGTAATACGCAGTAATTTGTGTACGCGAGTCAGACTAAGTAACGTGTGGCGGTCTATACTCTCCGCCCCGGGACTGGAAGAATGAGTCGCGATGGAAGGTAAATGCTGAGAAGGTTTTACGTGTTAAAATTTCATTTTAAGGGCAAGTTCACGCGCAATAGTTTTGACGGCAATTTGGAATCTCCCACGCACATTCTCAGGGATAACTACACCATCAGAATTCTGGTGCTGTTAAGTTTGTGATCTTTCTCAAATATTTTTAAAAATAATATATATTTAATTTTGTTTTTCAATTTTTAGCATCGTGTTAGGATTAAAATACCTGCAGAAGACTGAAATCAAACCCCCGATCGGTCGGAAGGGTTTCGCAAATTAATCAATAATGAATAACTATAGACAACTAGATTTCATATTTTTATTAAAAACTTAAATAAACCGAAAATATCAATACTTTGTTGTTTTGGGATGAAGATACGACGAGATTATATGTGTGTGACGGATACGGAGAATGGTACGCGCATGGTATCAGGTAGCAATTAATCATCATCTCATATAAGGTCAAGAATGCAATTTGTTATATGCTTTAGCCTCTAAGTAGTCACTCCCAACGCGAACCAACCTTTTGATAAATAAAGGCAATCCTACATGAATCAAACCCATACCATCGCGGATTTCAGCAATATTTTATGGCCTGCCCTCTCGGCCGCTTCTACCTGAGCCGTCTCTATACATAATTCAAGGCAAGATGGCGGCGGGCCAAGCAAGTGTTACCCACACATCGGTGTTGTTACGGAAAACAAAAAGAAAGAAGAAGAAACACGAATGCTTTCCCAGGGACAGAGCTTACGGAACTAAACGGACCGAATCGGCCACAACCAAACGCGAGCATTCTCTATGGCGAATGATTTAATACATTCGACCGCCTGAACATTGCGTTGGACAACATTTTCAGCGAATTGAAACCTGCACTTTTAAAGGTCAAACTTATAAACGATAGACCAAATAATATCCGTTAGCATATAGACAATTAACTAACGGATCGCCGTTCGTTAATAAACATTACCAACGCTCGTATTACAAATTTTTTTAACCCTCCGTAAGTATCGCAATATTTTACTGTTCTTGTCTACGGTTTTAGAGCTATCAGAGACGAAACATAACCCAAAATTTCTCTCACGTTTGTTTTTTGACGAACATATATACTATAATAGCTCGACATCATTATTTGACATTTTTCTTTGAAAAACACGAAATATGAAGCATGAACACATATTGACAACCTAACCTTAACCCTATATTGTGCCGAAAATGGAACATTGAATTTGTTTTCAATTATCACACAAAATATATGTCATTCTTTATATCGATCCTTATAAAAGTATTCCTCAGTCATTGAATTAAAAAAAAAAAAAATTGTCCAGGCCCAAACGGCCATTTTTTACTAAACTATCAAATTATAGAAAAAGTCCATGTCTTTATCGAGAAGCGAAGTAAGCCTTATTCGATCTAAAGAAATCTTGATTATTTGACAGATTTATTACCCGGAAAAATATAAAACGAGCAGGTATGTTTATCAATTTTGTATTCATACAATTATTTTTATCTTTTTTATACTAAATGCATAGGAAGTAATGCATTAATTTAGTATTAAATGCATGTGGTGCCGAAAACGGCACATGGTAATTTTTAAAAAAATAAATGGAAAAATAAAACAATGATTTTTTTACTATTTTTTCCTTAGTCTACGGGTGAAGCTCTATAAAATATATTTTTTTCATACAAAAATCAGACTTCATGCATTTAAGGGTTAAAATATAACACGCCCAACTATCATGCCATTTAACTAACGGACGATTAACTGGAGGTCCGAACATCGGTAGGGACCTTCGGTCAAATTTTACTTTTACTAAGCTATACGAGCATGTGAATGTCTTAATAGGTATAAAAAAAAATTCGATTGATTCAGCAATATTGTAGATTGACATTTTTTTAAATATATTGATTGTATTATTTATACGCACCTACTTATATTATCTGATTAATTACACCTCCATATTTCGGAAAAACACTTCCATCGCAGGGTGTTGTATATTGTATGTCAAAATATCAAAATCAATAATGTATTTTTTTTTAGTTTTTCTAAATTATTTGGAAAAATATTTTTGAATATTATTGACGAAGTTTTTAATAACTCGCATTTATTGGAAATTTCCTTTTTAAACATGTAGATGTAATTAATCAAATAATATAAGTAGATACATACAAATAATACAATCAATATTTTTTTATAAAATAATTCAATTTACTGTGGTGCTATAAATACATGTACCTACCTAATTACACACCTTTTCGTACACATTCTAAGATCGCAGTGATCTAAATTCCAACAAATAAATTATTATACAATAAGATTCCTCTGTTACCTGTGATCGCCAATAATATCGATAGATTAAGTAATTGTGAAGTAGGTACGCATACCTACCTGAAAATCGAGTTGTCAAAAAGCTCACCAGTAAAATCAAAAATCGGGGGTTCTAAGTTGGTTGGTCCCAATATCATAACTAGCATTTTTCCTTATAAATAATGTGATATGCACGAATTTTTATTTTTGAAAAAGACAAAAACTTCAAAAAGAAAATAAAATATAAAAATGATTGACGTCTCATTTTCAAAAAATATCACCAAGATCGAAGCTATGACCTACCGAGTACGAAATATTCTCATCATTAGGTATTTCAGCCATGGATGCGTGGTAGTGAAAAAAAGCATACAAGTATTTCTCAGTAATCAAGCTTAGTTTGTAAGCATCGTAAATTGTCGTATTCTGTGAAGCAGTGAAAATTTCTGAGAACGAGATAAAAATTTCCAGCGAAAATTATGTATCCAAAGGAAGTTTCCGATTATTTATATAAATATAGAATACTCGGATACCTCAACAGGTAGATAAAGAAGGTAATATTACGGAGCATACACGACTCACTTCCGGAGGTTGTAACCGTTGATAAAATAATTAAGGAACAGAAAGATAAACTTGCTGATTCATGATACTTATTATAAAATTGTAAAATATATTTCCATTTCTAATAATTAATATTTCAATTATATCAAAAGTCAAATTGAGTTAATTTATTGTCATCTTAAAAATTTATAAAATAAAACGTATATAAAGATTTTAACATGGCTCATTCTATGTAAATTATGACTCCCTAACTTTAATTCTCATTAATTAAAAAAACAAAAATGTTTAATGGATGATGTCGTAAGCCCTATTTTGCCTATTTACAATTTTGTACTACAAACATAAATACAAAGATATATTTTTATATTGATAAAATTAATGTTTGTCTTTTTCTTCTTAACAATAAATTAAAAATCAAACAATTTTTACTTATTTATTCTTCATGTACTAATAAAAAAATTAGCAAAAAGGTCATAAGTGGTGGCAGGGGCAGGTCGGAGCGTGCTCGGAGGGCGCGAGGCCGTCGTCATATTTGTCTCGCTTTACCAAGCCATTTAAGACAAAAAATATTCAAATGTCATGAACGATAAGGACAACATAGCCATTCAGAAATTCCGTTACCTGCATACTTTAATTAATAAATGAGCCCAATATAATTTTCTAAAGAAGAGCAATAGTTAGCCGATGTTCAATGTTTATTACCTCTAGATATTGGGAGTCATTAAAAATTAACGGCCCCAAAAAATGATCAATCGGTTGGCTAAACTAATTTTGGTAAGCACTCACATACTCTCTAGGTACTCTCATTGTGTACATATGTGCACTTCGGTAATATGTTAAGTAGGTACATCATCCATTATTCGATGACCTGCAAAGGGATTGAAAGAATGAAGAGATTACATTTTCGAATATTTTGAGCTATTTCAATAATTTGATGCTGACGTTGCCAAAATAATCCTTGATTTCCGATATATCATATCCGGTATCGCAATACTTGATTTTATTATAAATATTCAGCAATAAACTATTTGACGAATGAATTTCGATATTAACAATCGATTCGAGAAAAAGGTTTGTTACTGGGTAGTAACATTTTTTTAATTCTATAAACATATACATAAATGCCAACGAGTGCCAAAAAGCTCTTGCTTGATTCAGATCAAAACTAGTTCAGTTTGTAGTATTTTAATATACAGTAGACTCATAATACAATCTAATAAACTTAACAATATAATACAAATGTGGGGTGTAAAAAGCAAAGGCAGCAATATCCAAAAAAAAATATTTTGAATGCAGTCACCAGGATGAGGATTACTAATTCAAAATGTACTGAAATATAGATTTTATGTATCTATTTCTTCCAAAATTATGTTTCCTACAAATTTATAGGCAATATTTCCAAATCTCGAATTCAGTACATTCTAAATAATAATAATTCTCGATGACTGCATTCATTTTTTTGCATATTGCTCGCCTTTGCTTTTAAGTATATACCCCATAAATTAGAAATTTTAGTTGTAAAAACCAATAAATGTTTCAAAATTTCCAAATCAAAGAGAAATTCTCTAAAAATCATCGATACCAAATAATTTTCAAAACTGATTGGTAGACTTATATTGCCCACCATTACGAGGCTTCGATTGGGTGTAGAATTGATAAATGCACAGTAACAAATCGATAATTCAAAACATGTAACGTACTAGATTTTTTCTGCCTCCCACTGGCATCCTCGGTACAATCTCATTTCATATCTCAGCCGTGTGTTAGATGTATCTCTAGACGGTGCGTATGTATTGATTATTTTACATATATGAAAAAAAAAACCTTTGAAATGGCCGCAGCAGTAATGGCGGGCCGATCGGTCCGGACGCGTCCAGCCGAGGTTCGAGCCGCGGGGCGCCGCGCTGCCGCTGCCCGCCTCTCGAGGCCGACCTCACCGCGCTCCCTAGGAATTGGAGATGGCTTTTTCTAGACCGAACTTTACACTGCATTACCAAAAGTTGCCAACACAAGTTTTCGAACGAACCCCGAAATTCCGGAACGAAATGAAAAATGCGAGATTCGGAAAATAAATAAATTATTAATAATTTGCTTATTTTGTGTTTCTCTAGTGTTGTATATATTGCACATATCAATACAGCGTACAAAACTCAAGAAGAAAAAATAACAAATAATAACTAGCCATAACCCGACAGAATTGACGACTTTTATGTGTGAATTAGTTATTTTTATGTCCTAGTACTACATAAATCAAAACTCATAATTCTGTCCTAAAAATCTATTTTTACTTTATTTTTTTTATTAAATATGTAGAGTTTTCTATTTAGGTATTTCATTTCAACTCACTACTTTATTATATCATTATTCTATACCTCATCATTGCTTGCGTCATGTGGTAGAGTTACATAGAGAGTTACCTATTTTTTTTTTATTGTTAGTTTTAATAAACCTCGTCATTATTTGTACCGTCTGGCATATGACGGCATGTGGCACAGTGACGGACATTATTACATTTAGAATTATGATTTTTTTAACTTTATATACCTCATTGTTAGAATTGGAAACCTCTCTCCGTATCGTTGGTTGTTGCTAAATATTTACAATATTATCAAGACTAGCGATACCGAATATGTTTAATTGTATTAAAAATTTTCGTTTATTTCGGCACCAAAGATTTTAAATTGCTCAAAATATTAAAGGCGATTGCTAAAAAAATATGCAACTTCGGCTCTTCTTTTAAAACGCGTTGGTACTCCAAACGCCAGCACAACGGAATAAATAATGTACTTAAAATATATATATAGTACCTATATGGTAGGGGTAGTGTATTTGCTGCTACCAAAATTAATTTAGCGAACCCCTTCATTGTTTTTCGAGACACCACAGCATACAGCGTGTCTCGTAGCTAGTAGCACTTCTTCATTCAATGTTGAATAGAAAATATTAGTTACACTTTGGGTTGAATGTCGACAGTTACGGAGATAAGCGTCATCAAACTTTATATTTTTTTTTTAAATATTTCTGGCTTTTTTTGTAAAACGTTAGACAATGATGATAGTTATTTATATGGAATATTAAAAATTCATTCGCTTTGGTACAAGTCAAATAATTATCTTGCAAAATTTTGAAAAACATTTTTTGCAACGTTTTTGTCATTTTATTTAACTTTTATTAAAGCGAATGAATTTCAGTTATTCTATATAAGTTACTATAATGATACGATTAGTCCAAAGTTTTACAGAAAATAAGTCAGAAATATTGAAAAAAGAATGCAAACTCCGATGTCGCTTATCTCCGTAACATTCGACATTTCACGCAAATTTAAAAATATTTTGAATTCAAAATTTAATGACGTAGTTTTTGCTACTAGTTAGGAAACTCGCTGTATATACGAGTAGGTATGTGTGTTTCATAGTGAAATTATTTGTATCAAATTGTACTTGTTGCGTACAGTAATATTTTGGTAATAATTCGTCTCTGTTGTTTATACAGGCATTCCACCGCCTATAATACTGGAGTGTACTGTACACATTGCGATATGGGACATAGGAATCATTAATTCTGATTAACAATGTAAATAAAGCAACAGCTCGGATCCCGGGCTCGCAGATAGCACCATCTACCGACGTCGTGATAGCGGAAAAATTACTCTAAAATACACAATGGTTTCTTTAAATGTCTTGAAAATAAAAGCAATTAAAATACTCTTTACCAAATCGACCGTAAATATATATATATACAAAGTAAATAATCCAAATATCAGAGTCCAAAATCACACTGATAAACAATTGACAAGTCATACCTACTCGTGTCTGAAAAATATTTCACTATATAGGAGGAATTTACTTTTAAATACAAATTTATGCAACTTTTTTAGTACTCATAACGACCTTAACGTCCCAACCACTGTAAATCTTCCCTGTAATTCACGCAAATTATTTGTTTCCTATTATAACGCATGTCCACATACTTCATATTTCATTTATTTTTTCTAATTTAAGGTCCCAGTTAACACTGGAATGGAGCTCCACACAAAGGTACAATGGTTCAGCTATTATCCTAGTCAATTAGTCTCACAGTTATACAAAGACAGTGCCAGCCGTAATTTACAACACTTCTCCCTTACCTGAGTAGACAAAATTGGTAATTGTAAATCACTCTGAATACGCTACCGAAGCATTCGCAATTGAGAGTATTGTTGCCGAGTGAAGAGAGGCTCGGTACGTCATTTGTTTTGACAGATCTAACGTTTTGTTGAAAACACACGACACCGCGCCACTCCCGAACTAGCGCTGACGCCTTACGCGCAAATAATGTATTCCATCAAATTTCACTTTCCACGATCGGCTAGGTATAAACACTTAGAATATTGTAATTAACAAAATATACTTTGTATTAACGACTAATTTGTTAAAATACCAATATGTTTCGGAATACGACGTTTATTATAAATTAAAAATCGAAGTATAATAATATAAAAATTAAAAATCGACATTAAAAAATAAACACATGGGAGACGATAACTAATTAAGTACATCGGTGAAAATAAATCTAAAATGCAACTATTTACAAAAAAAGACCGGGATATTTATAATGTTTCATTTATTATTAGCGATTAATACAAAGTAGATTGTAGTGGTTTTTACAAAGTTAACTAACAATCTGTTCTTGTTAATTATATTAATAATGTCACCACAACGTCATTTTACAGTTGTGTAACATAGCTTAAAATACTTTTAAATCGTGAAATATTATTTTTTCATTCATTTCATTTCAGTCATATCACTTTATTCAATTTGTCTAATTTTATACATTTATAAGTACTTCAAAAATACGGCGTAAAAATTGCAATTAAGAAACTGCTACACTTTTATGTTTTGTCAGGAAACTGGAAAGAATAAAATATTGCGTAGATAAATTTGAAACAGTGAGACTAAATCAATTTCATATTGTGATACTACCGAAAACTTGTCCAAAAAAGATTCTACAGAACTAATTAAATTTCCCGATGAACTATCGTTTAAAGCAAAATGTCAAAAAATGTTCGAGGGTCGAATTATTTTAAAATAATTATTTTAAAAGAACTGAGCGGTATTCTTTGAAGTATTTCACGGACAGAGCTTACATTGAATGGTCCTTGACCCCCCGAAATCAAACAAGTAATCTTTCATGCAATAAAAATATCGATTAATTTGGCAATATTGAAATTACAAGGAACCATTTGATAAAGTTCTCTGAACTCTAGAATCCATGCAGGATACACAGGGTACACAATACGTATGTAACTATAAGTAATGTACGCAGTATACATCTAATGTCATAATAATATAGGGACAAGCTTAATAGGCCAACTTAAGTATCAATAAAAAAATTAAGCGCTTAACCAGTTTTTGGTAACCGCCTCTCTAGGAAATACCTAAACTAAGGCGTAAATATACATAGGTATATGTAAATCGGTACATGTATTATCTGATCACATCGGAAAAGTTTATCGCAATCGTTGTAATTTTAAGTTTACCGAAACCCGGTGCATATACCAAGAAAAATCACAAAATTATAAAAAAAAAATTATATATCGTGAATAACGAAATATTTTCTGACGTCTATACTACGCGAACATTTTTATTGTTTATATCGACAGAACTAAACTCAACAGGTGGAATTCAGTTTTATTCGCTTCTGTCTAGTAATTATTACGTCAACTTGACTGACAATGTTTAAAATGTAGATGAACTAAAAAATTTTTGATAACCGTAAGTCGCCACGACCGTCAGACACTTTTCCGGGTTTCTCCGTTAAAATTAGAAAGTCCCAAAATACGCAATATTATCAATTATCACTAACCGCCTTTTATTCATCGTCCTTATTTTACGTTACCGGGGTCATTTTCAATTTTTAACGAGTCACGAATACCCGCAAACGCTTAACATTCATCAAACTTTCACTACGTTTATAATTATAATTATACAGACTCGGATAAACAAATAATTCTAACAATCGGCAGCTCGCGTAAACAAACATTACGCGCCGAAAGATAGAAACGAGCGCGCGCTCCCGGAATAGTAGAACGAAAACATTTTAACATTTATTTTAAAAATATCTCATATTCGTCATATTTATAATTATCGACGTAATTAGTTTACGATCAATTTTAGCCGGAGAAGCCGAGGGCACCTACGAAGAGAACGCATTCCGCGCGATTAATTTCGCCGAAAATCTTTTTAAAAATTATTTCGGGATCTCTTCACGGCCGCGAAACGGAGTTCAATACGAAAACGTTCGCGACGGACCGGAGGAACGGAGACCGGTAGAGATCCGGGAGGGCGCGCCGCAGGGTAGGTGCCCCGAGCTCGGCGCGTACCTGCGTCATGAGGCGGTCGGCCCCCGTGCCCTCCTCGTCCTTGAACACGATGTCCCGGTTGTAGTTGGGCACCAGGTCCCTGAAGCGGGGGTCGGAGCGGTTGACGCGGCCCTCGGGCGGGCCGGAGGCGGCGGCCGAGTACTCGGACACGTTGGGCTCGTGCTGCGAGAACACCAGCGGCTTCAGCTTGCGGGGCCCGCGGCGCCGGCCAGCACCCCGGCCCGGGCCGCACGCGCGCGCCAGCCCCGCCAACACCAAACAGAGTAACAACACCGCGGCCCTCATGCTGAACCGCACTCCGCACGAGCGCACTCCCGCATCCGCATGGTATCTCTCGCCACCACGGCGGCGGCGCTACTGACTGGCGGGCCCGCTGCCCGCTGCCCCACCTGCGCTGCCTCCCGCTACCTGCGGGGGGGGCGTCGCGCCGCTCGGGAGGGCGTCCGGATGGCCGCGCTGCCGTCCACTCTCCTCTTGTAGCGCTCGTTCGCGACGTCTAAACGCTTTATCTCTTTCTACTCCGTTTATTGTTTGTCTACCGGTGCCTCGACGTATCCGTTCGGACGGCGTCGGAGAATATTTTGACGGACGATTAGGCTGTATAACGAAACGGGAACTAGGAATTTAAAAAAAAGATAAGCCGTGTTTATTTAACGATACCGGTATAAAGATTGCGAGGCGTTTAAATCGAACGTCGGCATTACCCCGTTAAATAATTTTTAGGTTAAATTTATTTTTTACAGCTTCGACGAGCGTCCGAAATTAGCGCATTTTACTAAAAGTCTAACCCACTTTACAAAATAATAATGGAATTTCGCGTTAGGCCGGCAGAACCGCGATTCGCTACGATTATCGGCTTTTCGGTTACCGCGAAATGTTTGGAAAAATCCATTAGCGCTTTAATTGAAAAGTCAAGCGATGCGACAGCGGCCCGCGTTAGACACCCCGCGTTAATTTGCGACAATTTGCGGTGCCATTGAAGTATGATAATATTAGAACTGACCGCTTCGCGCGTGGCATCTGTTTACTATCTTTTGCACCTGAATTATTTCCGACGTACACAAAACTAGATTCGTGGCTAAGCTCGAGGATCAGCAGTAGTATGCGAGTCGATTCGCGCTTCTATCGATGTTCGCAGTTAAACCCGCGGTTTTGCAATTCTATCTAACCTTAATATTTGAATTTGTATTCTTTGAAGATACACTACATTCATAGAAAAATGAAAAGATCAACAATGTAATGAATAGTACATTTGGTACCGTGGCATCAAATCTTATAATAATTTCGTTGTCTGTCTGTCAATCCGTAACATCCGTATCTTGCTGGAATTACAACTATAATATAGTGCCGGCCGTATTCTAAAAATGGTAATATTTGTATTTCTGTACCTCGACAGTTATCGTATATCGTAATGCCGTCAGTTTTGATGATTTAAATTTGACAGGTTTAAAATTAATGAATCAAAAAACTCTAAAAACCAGATATAATTTTATACACAAATTGTGAATTAATTTAATTGAATTTGAATTAAATTTCATTGCACAATAATTTCAAACCTGTCAAATTTAAAACTTCAAAATTGATGGCATTACAATGTTATACAATAACTGACGAGATACAGAAATAGCAATATTGCTATTTTTAGAATTCGGCCGTGTGACACGCAATCAGAGCGCAGCTCAGGCAACACGCTAGGGTCACCCCAGGATGTTACACGATCTTGACATTTTTATATTATTATTTTGATAATATTTAGTTTATGTTTAAGCGAATAAAGTCAATTTCAAAAAATAAATAGTTTTCTATTTATAAAATTTTAACTTCAAAATCCTGCAATTATAATGTCCCGCGATTTTTAACGGGTGTAAGGCTAGTTAATAATATAATGGCATTAATTATAGGGCTAGTTAATAATAAAATGGCATAAAAGTTAACTATTACCTACGTATCAGATTGTATTAAATTAAATCCATGACTAATCACGACTTTTTTTCGAATCTAATTTACTACATAATTGTATAAAAAAATATATTAGAATTAATGATTTAGATTTGTTTAATTTAAGTTATAAATTAGAAGTGATTTCATGATGGGCTGCTGACTAACTAAGCAAATTATACTTTCCCCTTGTATTTTCATTTAGTCGATAATTTAAAATTTGGATGGATATTTTATTATGAAAAATACATTAATAATTTTAAATAGCTCATGTATCGGTCATAATCGGGTATTTGTATTTATTTTTCTGGTTTTTTAAAATCAGTACAACAATTGTACAGTAAATCAGTACAGTCGACTTTCTTCCGGGGTTGCGCATGAAAATACTTATTGGTATTCGTTCCTTTGGTATTTTTAGCACATGTCCAAGCCACCTCACTTGTGATTTTTCTATATGTAGGAGTAGGGGCTCCAAGCCGAGTATGTGCCATGGTCGGCACTTCTCACCCTGTCCATCAGTGTGACTCTCGCTACTCCCCTTAGAAAACTCATCCCTGCAGCCTGGATCCTTGGTTTCACCCTCTCTATTAGGTTCCAAATTTAATGTCCATATAATAAGAGTGGGTCTGTATACAGATTTGAAAGCAGCCAGTTTTGTCCTGACACTCGGATTTTCTTATCACTGCACTGTATAGAGAACGTAGAACGAAGGCCGCAGCTCCAATTCTTCCATCTATTTCACTTTCCTCAATTCCACCCCATGGTATTTGAATTTATCGACGTGCTTCCGCTGGGTCGCCCGCAGGCTGATCGATCACTGCTCTTGGTCTCTTCCAACGAACATTACCTCTATTTTGGCAGTACTAATCTTCATGTCAACTTGAGTGCACTCTTCAGTGAAGGAATTTTTCCACTCTTGTAGGTCCTCTTATGTGGGCGCCAGCCTTACTACGTCATCCGCGAAGAGTAAGGAATCGATTTCCACATTTTTAACTCTCACGGCCTATATTGTTTGGCTTCTCCGGCTTATCCTGTCCATATAAAGGGTGAAGAGGATTGGCGAAAATGGGCAACCTTGTCTCAATCCTATTCCGATACTGAACTCCTCCGATTAAAATATTTTCTCTTCGGTTTTTGTATGTTATATTTTACTTATTTATCTTTTAGCAGACCGTCAACAGGTCATTATTGGCACTAATAAATGATTCTAGAGTGACGTTAGACAATATTAATAGTGTGGTACAATCTTGCTACCTAAATGGTAGGGCGAGTAACAATGCAATATAGGAAAACTATAATATTATTGAAAATTGCACGTCTACAATATTGGGTATAATCAAAAGACATCTTCTTGTCAAATTTTTTACTGGAACATAAATTTTAATTTTATTTGTCTTTTTTTTATTATGTAAACTATTTAACATATATGAATGTATGTCATATGTATACTTAACAAAAAGCGAACTTGTCAATATTAATGTTATATATTTTGAAACACTAAATCTCACACCCTTGCACCTACACATAACAGTGAATTATAATGACAAGATCAATATTTCACAAAACACATGAAATACGTAAGCCGAGACCTTTCACATCTCGAAATACACAACCCGAGAACACAATACAGTACATAAATCTATCGAGAAAAGGAATTGGACAATCACGACTCTTTTATAATAGACAACAACCTACCGCAACAGACCAGATAAAATAAATACGTGAAAAATATTGATAAAATTAGTTTTTGAAATATTATGTCATTTATTATTAAGTTTCACATAAATATACGGTCGATGGGCGAAAGGGTTGTGTAAGCTAGATTATTGGCTGTCTCAAAATGCATGCAAAAATGTATATAAAATTATCTGAACATGTCACACAAAAAAACAGATTGAAGGCTCCTTCCAACAGATCTTCAAATTAAAATAGACAAAGGCCGCGGCAACGACGGATGAGCCAAGAGATCACAACACTGCAGATACGAGATCATGTCGGTAGGAAGACCTCAGAAGCGATGGATGGATGATATAAAGGTGTTGGCAGGAGCAATCTGCTAGCTGACAGCATTAGAGGGGGAGCAATGGAGAGAAATAAGAGAAGCCTGTACCCAAAATTGGATCGAGACGGACTGAAGGAAAGGATATTACAAATACATTTTAGGAAATGGTTGACCCTAGAAATGAAGCCTTAAGCACTCATTTTTGGGTAGCATAACTCTTCATGAGGAAACTTATATTCAGCGTGTTTGTTTTTTCGATGACCACTTTCCATTTAAAATCAGTGAACCAGTTCAAGTTGACAAATTCACATTTCTTTACTAATTTTTCTTAATTACCATTTTTAACTTGCTATCTTAAATTTATTTGTGCTTTATACGTAGGTGGCTTGATACGTTTGGTAAATTTCTATGAAAGGGTGCAACGATTCTTTTGGTGGCGTCACGGCTGGGAAATCAGTTTTCAAACTAACTCGGGTCACATTTCAGCCAAAAGTGACGTGCTAATCATTTTCTTCAGGCATTTAATGCTAGCATTGCAGCAGTTAAAAAAAATATTGGGATCTATGTGGTGATTTTTTTATAATAGATGTGAAAGCCCACCCACATCAAAAAGGAATTGTGTAAAGGACAAGTAATATGGAGGGACTCTTAACTAATATTGAAGACTATTTATTTTTGGATAAATAAGTTTAAACGTGGCCAATTGCGTAGGTACTGAAAATGAAGCTCGTTTCGGTCGCTCGACAGAAGCCCAGTTGAGGTGAACACTACGTACCATTGAAAAATCCATTGTATCGTTATGTAAGATCGCCGAAAGCGTTTAAGTTTTTTAAGAATTTTGTTAAGAGTTAACATCTCAACTGAATGTGTCTATAAAATCTTGCATGAAAAATTGCAGATAAAAAGCTAAGTGCACAAAGAGTGCCGCAATTAAAAACATCTTAAGGTAACTTTATTAACCGACTATGAAAAACGCACGCGAAAGAACATTTCAACGCAAGTCGGGTAATGCAGGTGATATAAATATGCAGCAAAATATACCAGCAAAATAGCCAATATAAACGCACAATAAAGAGCTCTTTCACAAAGACAACTCGCCGTCCCACAAATAGACGGCGAGTTGTCTTGATAAAAAATTGCACGAATTAGGCTTCGAATTGATTTTCCATCCAACCTATTCTCTATACTCGTACTTGGCCCCGTGTAAATTTTTGCTATTTCCAAACATGAAAATGTTTCTCGGTAGCGATAATTTTTTTTCAAATGAGGATGTTATTGATTCCATCAATGCATATTTTACAGTGTTTCACAATTACAAATGTAATTACCAAATACCATAGCAAGGGTCCAGGCTGCCGAGATGAGTTTTTAGGGGAAGAGCGGAATTCACACTAGTGGACAGAGTGAAAAGTGCTGACTTAAGGCATACACTCGGCATGGAGCCCCTACTACTACATATAGAAAAGTCATAAATGACATGTGCTAAGAATGCCAGGGGAACGAATACCAATAAAAATTGTCTTGGCAACCCCGGAAGGAAGACGGCCGGTGGATCGCGCCCACTCCCCGGATTGAGCTGGAAGAAGCAACAAAAAAACCTGTATGAAAATAAAATGCTTCTGGACAGGTTTAGTCGTGCATTTAGGAAACAGCGCGAGATAGTGGAATATGGAATCACCTTTTAAAGTATTTGGGCCCTCGACCTTACTAAAACAAGGGATGAAGATGATGACGATGATGATGATTACCAAGTAAATAAATAAATATTGAATAAATGATGATGATGATTATCAAGTAAATAAATAAATAAAATACCCAGTCGGACGGGGAAAGGGGATTAATGTAACTTTCCGATTATCCAATTAATCCGACTTTCTCATACCACGTGAGTCTTTTCTTCTAGACCTTCTCTTTTGCCTAAATTCAAATTATTCTCTGTTTTCTATTTATTACTCCCTTTATATTAACTCGTGGCGTCTGCTTGCTTGCCGTCAACAAAAACTTTGGACGTGGCGACGATCAAGAAGATCTATCAAATTTTCGTTAAAAAAAAAAATAATTATAGTACAATTTCGAAATTTAATTGGTTTTTTCAAATTGGAATCATTAGAAAAGTTTGATTACGGCGCACACTGTGATATATTCCAAATCTAGCGGAACTTAATACAATGTATACTAATTTAATTTTTATCTCCGGATGTACTGAATAGATTTTTATGAAACTTTTCCTGAATGTTCATAAATATATTCTTTATATGTACACATAACTAAAATCTATTCAAATTCATAGAGTTTCATCCAAGAAAAAAAACAAAAGTCGGTTCATTCGCCTTATATTTGCACAAATTGAGCTTGTTTTATATAAAACATGTCACGTAATTAACGTAAACCCTGAAAGTGCTTTGTTAAGAATCGGTTACTGGTCTAAAATATTCAAGCAACCATAACCTAATATCAATAGTTATGGAGGTATGAAATATCAAAGTTTCCATTTTTTTTTCAATATTTCTGACTTATTTTTTGCAAAAAGTTTAATTATCATTACAGTAACTTATATCGATTATGAAAAATTCATTTGCTTCAATGCAACTTCAATAAAATGATAAAATCCTTGTAAAAAAGAACTTTTTTCAATTTTTGTAATTAATCGAATCTTGCGAAGGGTGGAACTCTGTTCCTTTCTTGACGCTTTCGCTTTCTTGACAAGATGGTAAGTTGGATAAATATTTAAACTTTTACCCCTCGACTGTTGTCTCAGTGTCACCAGTGTAATACTGGTGGGTTCTCAATTTGACATTGACCATTAGTGTCAAGGCGGCTTCTAGAGAGAGTTTGGCTCTGGTACTCCAAAAATTTGTCTCGCTTTTTTTATTCGAGTAGCTTAGTAAGGAGACTTAGCAGCTACTTCTATCATTAGATTGACTGAAATCCCTTTTCCCGGATGATCTCAGACCAACTTCAGTGGCGACCGTTAATTCTTCTTGAGATTTTGTAGAAACTAGATCTATGATTTTTCTCTTTTGGATTTTCGAAATACATTTTCGAATGACTTCCAAGGCCTACCTGATCTTGTACAATCTCGTAAACCTGCAGAACTTGAGGATGGAAGCAGGTCGAGAAACTTAGAAGGCAATAATACTATATCTTTAAACTACCCATCATGTTCAGACAAAAATTTCAAAAATTTTCTACTGCTTTTCTCCAACTTCGCATCTATTTTTGCGCTAAGAGTGCTAACGTAAATTTTTAGTTCTCAAGGCGTGCTTTTTGAATCAACCTGGTTGTGTTTTTGTATTATAAAAATCTAAATGCACCTGTTTTGATCTTTTTTTTGCCACTTAAAAGCCATACATAAAATATTTATCTTTTCATTATTGTAGGTACTCCTAAAGAAAATTAAAAAATATTGTATGAGTGTCGAAAACACGTGCCGCCAAATTTAATGAAATCTTTCAGAATATGAACCAAAGTAGTAAATAAAATTATTTTCTCGTTGGGTACCCATGGATATTTTTTGTAAAATCAAAGCAAAGTCACACTTCCTCAAAAATATTACAATTTCGACATGTACAAGTAAATGGCTTTGTATCTGGCAATAAAATACATATATTGTAATACAGTTTACTTTGTAAAGTAGCCGTAGACGTGAAGATAAAATATATATGTGTATTAGTAACTGTACTTCGAAATAAATTCACTTTTTTTCTTGATCAAAATGACTCAAATTAACGAACAAAGTTGCTGTCAGAATGACGGCCTATGCAAGTGTCATTTTGCCAGGTTGTCATATGAAAACCGGTGCTGTTATTTAGCAAATAATTATCAAAACATATAGTCTAGGTAATTAGCTACTGTGTATATTTTACTAATTTTTATTTGCTTGCTTTTTAATTTTTGAATAAAGTTCCGCTAGATTGCGAATATATTACAGTGTGCGGCGGCCAGATAACGTAATATTTTCTAAATTTGAATTACTCCGTCGGTATGTATAATAGGTTCTTCACTACGAATGTCGAAAATCTAAATTGACTGACAAATGTTTTTAGAATTTTTGTGTGTTTTCTATTGTTTAAAGCGTTCCATTTTTTACATTTCAAATAATTTGAAAATAATAAAATATACGTAGGTACCTACTTTTAAATGTGCTGATTTTCCTTACATTTTTTAAAATACATTACAAATTATAACTTTTATAATAAATACCAAATAAACAAATTTTAAATTAAATCATTATCTTATATCTATATATAGAAGATAAGGCACCATATTCCTAACGTTTTCGTTTCATATTAATTATTTTAAATATTCGATTATTATTAAATTATTTTTCACTTGCTTTTAAATATATAAAAATAACTTTTTGTATGATTTTGTGTATCGAAAATATGATTTTGTGTAAAATATATTGAAAATATCAACATGTTTCAGTGCCAATGGTCCCTGCGTCAGGATACAATGTACACTAACAAATTAAAAATCAAAAACCGAAGTATAGACAATCAAAATAATAAAACATTAAAAAATAGGTAATATTTGAATAATAAATAAGTACTAACATGAAAACAAATTAAAAATATCACTATTTGTCAAAAAGACCTGGTTATTTATAATATTCAATTTACCAATATATAAGTTAAAGAATATTAAAAATGAGTGAAAATTTTAATATTGAAAAAAAGGGAAATAATTCTTAAGAATAATAAATTTTGATAAAAGAACTGATAATATAATATACTTGCTGTTCGTACCCGGCGTTGCACAGGTTAAGATTAAGTTTAAAATAAATTTGTGGGGGGAAACACAGGTTCCATTGTTTTACAAAGCCTCTAATTAAAACAATGTTTCCATTTGATCAAAGCCGGATTAGATAGGATGTCTATGGAAGAAATGTGGCCTATTTTTTCCGTCGGGAATATGTATGCAAATTTTGAGTCCGATCGGTCGAACGGTGCAGATTTGTATTGAAAATATATCAAGTGGAGGGGAAGGAGTAAAAGGAGAGGGGAGAAATATCATCTATGTTACCCGTCAGGTCCTAAAGAATAAGTTTTCAAATTTTAGTCCGATCGGTCGAACGGTACAGATTTGCATTGAAAATATATCAGGGGGAGGGGAAGCGGTAAAAGGGGAGGAGGCAAACGTCACCTATGTTACCCGCCGAGTCCTAATGAATAAGATTCCAAATTTTGAGTCCGATCGGTCAAACGGTAAAGATTTGCATTGAAAATATGTCAGGGAAGGGGAAGGGGTAAAAGAATAGCAGGTAAATGTCGCTTATGTTACCCGCCTTGTTTCCCCCCACAAATTTATTTTCAACTTAATCCTTAAGCTGTGCATCGCCGGGTACGAACAGCTAGTATATTATATTATGAGTTCTTTTATCAAAATTTATTATCCTTAAGAATTATTTCCCTTTTTTCAGTACTAAATCTTTCACTCATTTTTAATATATTTTTAATATTCTTTAACCTACATAATTTTCATTTATGCACAATTTCTTAATATTATGGTTATGAACTTGATATAATATAACCGAGCGCGTCATTCATTTCATTTTTTAACATACATGAACCTAAGTTCCCCTCCTCTGTCCAAACTATGATACTCTGCCCGCATAAGTAATAATTGTGGAGACTATTCTCATGAATCAAAACTAGCCATGAACCCGTGAAAAATCACGAAACTTGAAATGGTTCGCGTCTTTACTAAGCCTTAGTATATTATATAGTTTATTTTTGACGGTCTATGGAGAGGTGGCGATAGCAACATGCGTTAAGCCGCCGGTTCGGGTTTGCTGGCCCAGGGTTCAAGCCCCATTTCCTTTTAATTTGTTTTTTTTTAGCCGTGAATTCAAACGAAATTACGGACACTACACGAACAGCAGACAGCGAACTTATTATATTAAGATTAAAAGAAGTTATGACCATATTAGTCACTGATAATTTTTGGCAGTCGGTATTTGATGAAGAAATTTTTGGCTGTATTAAAAATGCAAATACAGTTAGATGTCTAGTCATATTTTATTATTTCAGACAGGTACGCCCACTCGAGGATCGCGCTAAATAATTAGATATTAATGTCGCTTTTCGTGAATTCCTTTGGATTTCTATGGATCGTATCCTTACGACAACAAAAAAACTTTCGCTTTTGGACCGACGCGCAAAAGATTGGGACAAATTTCGTGGGCGCATAAACAGTTTTTAAACACATAAGTAATTATCTTTATAGTATCTATGTGTCCGTGACAATATATTACGTTCATAATCGAACGCCTTAAACATATTCATACGTATTCATTCAGCTTAAGCTGTGAAATATAATGATAGAACAAAATGTGGCCAAGAGAATTCATATAAATATGTGGGTGGCATATTAATAATGCGACTATCGTGTAGGTACCTGCGCTTTATAAAAATAATAATTTATTGAGACAATCTTTGTGACACAATACAATATATGAATTGAATAACCAAAAATAATCAAATGTGATGTACTTGAATATAAAAATCAGAATAATATCTGATTGAAAGTTACCTGCATGGTCCCAGTGCAAAGCCAGCATTTCTAGAAAATTTCTTGAAAAACTTTTGTCTATTTATTATAATGGCTTTGAATGACAAGATCTGAATAGCCAAGTTACTTGCTCTTCCCGTGCACCCATACTTCCACCTTCCCTTCTCTCTCACAGCATCATAACACATGAAATAATAGCGTCTTATGAAAGAATATGAAAGGTGGATATCGTAAAAAATATTTTTGTAAAATCTGTAGAATCGAGTTCTTATAAATGTACAATGAACGTCATTTAATTATTTTATTTTATTATTAGCGCGCCACTCATAGAATATTGGGTACAAAATACATTAAAAAAACAATAGGATTACTTATTTAAAACTCAGCCCACTATTATTATTATTTTATTTTTTTTATTTAATTCGATCATCCAACAGGAAAACACAATCGCTTGGTAAGATGAAATACAAAAAAATAGTTAAATGTCTCCCACAATTAAAATATAACACAAATAGAACATAAACATAGATGTCAAAAGTAGTAACAAATGTGCTCTCTGTAAAAAAATATATAAAACGATCATAAAGTGCAGTTTAAGTGAAAAGATTAGTTCAGAACAAAAAGGAAGATGCTGTGGCAGTTTTATATAATCAGTGTTTCTGTCTAGATCATTAATAGGTATTATATTGCCGATAAAGGAAAAATGCTTCCTGAAAAATATATAAATAATTCAATTAAAGCAGTAAAAAATTTGCAAGACATGATTCTTGACAGCAGTACAAGATTAAATAAGGAGCAAATAAATAAACTAATTCCAAAAAGTACCGAGATATTAGGGATAATTAGCGAAATGACACTTAAAATGGCCTAAATATGTGGAGAAAATAATATTTTTAAACAGAAGAATATAGATGTTTCTAAATATAAATCTAATATTATAAACAAAAATGAAATTATGGTTATGGAACCAAAACATACCCAGACAAGTGACAAAACCAAAGAATAAATTTTAAAAAATATTGATCCAACGATATCCGGAATAACTGGTATAAAAATGCTATCAACGGAAAAGTCATTATAAATTGTAAAAATAAAGATACCAAGAGCATACTTAAAGAACAAATAGAAGAAAAATTAGGAAAAGATATGGAGTCAAAATTCCTGAAAAAAGATTTCCATGTGTAAAAATCATTGGGGTATCTGAATTTTTCAAAGAGGAGGAAATTATTGACAAAATAATGAAGCAAAATGAATTTTTAGACAATTATATACCAAAAAAATCAATGTTGTTAATGTAAGGCAGAATAAGGGTAAATGTACGTCTTATACTATTTATATGGAACTGGATGGAGAAACCTGTTTAAAAGTTATTCAAGCTGGAAAAATTAACATTGGATGAGAAAGATGTAAAGTTTTCGATGCAATGTCAGTGAAACGATGCTACAAATGCTATGGTTTCAATCATAAGGAAAAAGATTGCAAAAGCAAACACAGCATATGCCCAAAATGTATGGAAAATCACAAAAGCAATGAATGCCAAATAATAAATCATGATGAAATGCGTGAACTGTGTAAATACAGTTAAAAAACTTAAACTAAAACTTGACGTAAATCATCCAGCATGGAGTTATAAATGCCCAGTATATGAAAAGAAAGTAGAAATGGAAAAGGCAAAAATTTCATTTTTTTTAATAGGAACCAAATGGAGGACATCATATACTTAAGTATACAAAGTTTACTAGCCCACAAAGACGAACTAGAAATGTTATTGGAACAAAAATAACGAAGAATGGTAATGTTCAGTGAATCACATATTACGGAAGAGGTAAAAGATTGTGAAATAAGTTTCTTATTTTACAAAACATTAAGATGTGACTCTCACAGTCGACACACAGGAGGGGTAGTAGTACTAATAAGAGAAAATATTAAATATGACATTATTACTAATGAAAAACATGAGAAAATTGCATGAAATTTGACTATTAAAATCAAAAGTGGTTTCAGAAATGGAATATACTGTATTATATATCATTCACCAAGTTCGAGTACCTACAAGTGAATTTCTAACTTATTTTGAAAAATGGTGCTCAGAAAATATCAGAGAAAGTCCATTATTATTTTGGGACATTTCAACATTAATATGAATAACACTAATTTCATATATATGAAAAGGTTACAAAATATGATTGAGTTTAACGGAATGAAACAACTTGTTCGAGAAGATACAAGAGTTACTCGAACGTCAAGTACAATGATAGATCTTGTGATTACAAACGTATTTGAACTAAATGTAAAACTACTAGACTCTCCCAAAATTACTGATCATACGATTATCCAAATTTTATTAGAACACAAAATTAAAAATTCAATTCCGTGAACACAAACATCTTTTAGAAACTAAGGAAAATATGATGTAGAACTATTTAAACAACTTAAAAACTGCAACTGGAATGGAATAACAGGTATGGAATTTTACAAATCTGTTTTTATCCGTATCGTCTTTCCAATCTTCCAGTATTAAATTTAGAGCCATTTCACAAGAGTGTTTACTTCTAATCTACACTGTTCTTCACATAGTATATTTTCTCTTTCTAAATAGTAAACAAGCTGTTCTTTTATAATATATTCTAGTATCTGTTCATACTTTGGAAGCGTATTTACTGATTTAAATTCTTCACATTTTTTAGTATTTTTAATCTTTGGTATTGGGATAACCCTTGATATTTTCTATGATTGTGGAAAAGTTCCTAAGTTAATAGATTCATTTATAATATTTATGAGGTATTTTTCTGTTATAGGTAGTGATTCTCGTATCAACTTTATGGTTATTCCATCTGGACTAGGTTTTGATTTCATTTGTTTAAATATACTTTTTAATTGTTCTATAGATTTGTCATTGCTGTATTCCTGGATTTCAAAAGAGCGTTTGAAACTATAGATCGAGAAATTATATTGCGAAAATTGTCTAGAATTGGAATAAAAGAAAATGCTTTGAAAAGGTTTACAGACTACTTAAATAACAGATATCAAACTACAAAATTTGGTGATATAGTATCTGACCCAATCATTATATCTTTAGGTGTTCCACAAGGCTCAGTTCTAGTACCAATATTATTCATAATTTACATTAATGATATAGTGAAAATACTTAAATATTGTAAATTTCGACTATTCGCAGATGATGCGCTAGTATTCATATCAGAACACGATTACATAGACATCATTAACAAACTAAACCATGACCTTAATCAAATATTAATATGGCTGAAAATAAATAAATTGAAATTAAATATCAACAAAGCAAAAGCAATGAACATAGAAAATAAGAGAATACCAGATACACCAACAATAATTATCGATGGAAAAGCAATCAAAGAAACAACTGATATAAAATACTTGGGAATAATTATAGATAATAAATTAAACTGTTCATTGAACACTAACTATGTAACAAAAAAAATAGCAAAACGAATTTCACTCTTGGGAAGAATCAGAAGATATATTAAAACAGATTCGTGCAAAAATAGTCCCCCACATCAACTACTGCAGCAGTACACTATTTCTGGCTAATGAAGAAGAATTGAAAAAATTAACAATACTCCAAAATAAAGCATTAAGAATTATACTAAAAAGAAATCGATACACAAGAATCAAATTTATGTTAGAAAGTCTACAAATAATGACATTTAGACAAATAATTAAATTTAATGTACTTCTATTTATATACAAAATTGTTAATGGACACAACAATTCATTTGAATTAGTAAGAAAAATAAGAGAAAACCAACATGAACCATTGTACAAGAAAAAAATACGAAATAAGATTGCCATTCAGAAAGAAAAAAAGATCGCAAACATCTGTGATGTACAGTGGGATGAAGTTGTACGTGAGTCTGCCAGAGGATATTAGAGACGAAAAATATATAAAAAAATTTAAGAAAAAACTAAGAAAGTTTGTGATACGATGTGATATGATTAGAAATCTGATATACTGATTTTCACAATGTATATATTAGGAGATATAAATGTTACTATATTACCTATTTTAAGAATTAAAAAAAAAAAAGTAGATAAGTCAATTTGAAATTATCCCCAGATATTGGTCAATTCTACAAAAAAATATTGTTGTAATAAAATTTGAATGTTATCTTTATTATTTAGAATTATGTGGTTTCTAAATAATACAGGAACGTTCCAAACTAGGATTATAATATCAATTTTTAAAATGCCAATTCGGATTATCTTTTGACAAGTGCATTATTTTAATAAGCTTGAAATTTACCGTACCGGAAAAAGCGAATATCCATTTAACTTATTGAAATCAGGTGTGTTACCTGCGCACGGGATTATCCTTCGAGATGTTTGGTTATTTCTTAAAAAATACATTAGGGAATGAACCCACAGCTCCGTCACTATGGTTTAAGTGTTTTAAAACGCTGCATGGAGATGTTGACTTAACTTTGAAGCGATAATTCCCGGTATTTGCTCAACTGATTTGTAAGATTTCATTCAGGACGGCCGCAGCGAGAGCTCACTTTTACGCTGAGTTTCTCTGCTTCAAACATTGCGATCAACCATTAATCAGCGCTTCGACAACATTTAGGAAAATATTTGCAAAAGTATTCCCAATAATTTGTGTATGTCATTAATCAGTGGCGTGCACCAGGGATAGCCATAGAATGTTTTACGACACCATACTCTTTATAGACATACGTAAATACATCTCCTCTATGTAGGCTTCTGGAATATTCTGCCGTGTATATATGACTTCTCTGGCTAGATTACCCCAGAAACCTACACACAATAAATTCTGAAAGGCCGTGAAAACCTGAGAACATTTTTATATGTACACCTATACTTTATTCGACGACAAAATGAAACTGTCATTTATACAATCCAAACATTTACATAACTATTTGTAATTTTTTGATAATTTTTGATAAAAAATTATACCGGCTGTCGCCGATTGCTTGCTGCTAGGCCCTGCGTGCGGCTATATAGGATGCTGCGCGGCCATTAGCGCCCGCTGCACATCCATTCGGTGCCTGCAATTGGCTATAGACTATTAGTATCTGCTTTTATCTATCGTTCAAAATATAGATGATGATCTGTCGCCGTGGATGCTATCAAATTTGACACATTTCAAACAAAACACATGTTCTAAACTAAAAATCAAACATTTTAATTGTCAACAATTTAATTGCGGAAAAAATTTAATTGACGTATGGAAATTAAAATTTCGAAGTATCTCACTTTAAATGTTAAATAATTTATATATAATATTACTACACATTAATAATATGGAAAGGTATTTTAAAATAATCTGTACACCTCGTTTCTTAAAAAAAGCGTATGATTTGGGTTTTTTATGCAGGCGATAGAAAACAGGACATTACTGTAACGCAATTATAATATAGGCTAGCTGTATCCCATTAAAAATGACGGTACTTTTACATGCCGTTTCCTAAAGGATAAGTATTTCTTATTTATGGCTGACACCCATGAAATAGTAATAATGACTTATCAAAATAATTGAATTTCCCCTACCGGCAGTTAAATGTACTATTCTAAACCCCGGCGATTGGACAAAACATAAAATGGTTCGCATCTTTGTTAAGTCTTGTATGTACTGTATTTTTGACAGGTAATGCAGGCTCGGCGATAGTAACATTGCTATCGATAACGCCTTCAGTTTTGCTGGTCCGGGGTTCAAGCCCCATCTCCGGCCGATTAATTTGTTTTTTTAGACGTAAATTCGAACTTTACGGACGGTTACACGGGGACAGACAGACGGACGGACGGACGGAAATTATTATAAATAGGTTTTTGTTTTCTGTAACACGATGATGGGGTCACATATTTGTAGCGCTTTCAAGAAAAACTATGTTTAAAATCTATTTTTTAAATAATACAATCAACTTCCTTTCCAAATAAAAATAATAATTAAAATTATTTTTGAAATCTCCATATAAGAGAACTACAAGAAACTACAAGAACACGATTCATAACTTTTTGAAAAATCTTAATGTGATAACTGATACAAAATGACATATATGACATAATGCTCCCTTCTTTATATCACAAGGTGTCACATAATGGACTATTTTCATTGTTAATTGATTATAATTTTGTTTTCCAACATTTAGTACCTAATCAAGACTTCCAAGTTAAGTGTTTCCATTTCAAGTTAAAGATAAACAAAATATTTGGCATATAAAGAATATATTATTGGTATTAGTTTTAATTAAGCAAATATATACTTGTAAAAATAATAATAACACAATTTGTTGTAGTGTTTGAAACGTAACCCAATACTACCGTAAAAAAACGATTGGTTAACTAGTAGAATTAGAGAATAAAAGAGGAAGTATCATTGTGCGCAGTTGAAAACATTCAGAAAAAACAAGAAATAGAATTAAATAATTGCTTACCTTATGCTGTTTTAACGTCTTCTTCTTCTTCTGCTTCATCTAGGACTGCGTCCTGTCATTGCTCGGAGCCTGTTCCTGGGATACAGATGTCCAGCTATCTCGCCATCTTTTATGCGGTCTTCCTGGGAGTCTGGTACCAGACGGCAGCTTGTTCGCTGCTATGCTCACTACTCTCTCAGTACAAGCTCTCTCCACATGATCTCTCCAGTAACGTCTTCTAGATCTTCCCCATCGGACAATATCCTCGACGTCACAGGTCCTTCGTATTTCGGAATTCCTCACTCGGTCTCGGATTGTCAGTCCCGCAATGGGTCGGAGAGTCTTCATCTCAGTTATTCTTAGGAGATTTTTTGTTCTGGTAGTGTCAGCCCTTGTCTCGATACCGTACGTCATGATTGGGCGGACACAGGTCTTGTATATCTTCACTTTGCTCTCCTTGAGCATATGTTCGTTTCTCCAGACAGCATTTCTCAAGCATCCAGCAATAGTTGCGGCTTTTTTGTTTTAACGTAAACAAGCAAATTGTGAATAATTTAAAAATTTGTTTACGCTTTAGGGTTTTCCGATTGGTTGAATTCATTAATTAAAAACATATCGAACTTAATACCAATTACATGACAAACTTCAGAACACGGCCGAATGTAAATTCATTATTTTTTATTTATTTTCAGAATTTCCAGAAATGCACTCTTTTTGCTAGGCCATACCTATTGAGCTTTACAAAATACCAAATTGAGCTTTACAAAATGCAGCGTATTATAGGTGTTTTTTATTCAATTACAAAAAAAACGTAATTGTTTTAACAGCTCTATAGTTTTAGTGCTTCGGACTTTTAGTGCTTCGTGCGACAGAGACGACGCTCTACGAAGCCGAAGCTGACTGATTATCTCTTTCTAAAGCTCGATGTGTAATATTTACTGCCGGGTAATGTACAATACATATTCAACTCTTTTGCATTCACTCAATTGTGTCACAACTTGACCGGAACAGCAACAGGGCTTGACCAAGATAGAACTAATTTTCACCCTATACTAGTGCAAAGACCACCGAACCCCGATTGTTACGCCTGGAAAACATTAGTAGAGTAAACATCCAAATTATGGATGGTTTGGTACTGTATGGATGCAGACTTTTAAACTGATCTAAAGACAATCGATCACGTACCTACCTATAAACAATTATTTTCACAAAATCAAGAAATTTAAAATACTCAACATAATTATGTTTTACTTTATAAAAGATTACATCTTTGTATACTCGTACATTACTCGCATGGAATTGTTAGTTATTTTTTAACTAACCTAATATAATATTGCACTTTAAAACCATCTTGTGGCGCTCTAGGGACGACTGTTTACGGTACTATTCCACTTCAATATTTATTTCATTTTCCCTTATATTTCACTAAAATAAAAGAGACATAATAAAAATAATTTATTTATTCCAAACGAGATATTCAAATCAATTTTATCCGCGTGTTCTTTAAAATTTTTCCTTTAAAATCTTTTTTTAAGTACCTACCTACAACATGGAACAAACAATATGGAGTCTTACTTTTTAACAATTGATTGAATATTTGAAAACTTAACGCGTGATGAAAATGACAAAAAAATGCGGACTGAAAATAGTTGCGTTGACCTAGAAATTCTAGTTCGAGAGTTTTTTGCTTCAGAAAAATAAAGTTTCCGCTTTATAATTAATAAAATTTCTCAAAATTTATTTTTTAGGGCTTATATTCCTTGCAGTGGAATATTGTGTATTGTCGTGTCTTCCGTTGCCTAAGTTAATTTTTTATGACCTCATTGAAGGCACAGTGCTAATAGCGCGAGACAGTCCAAACGTCTCATGCGCACAGGAAATAGACATACTACGTGTATCTTCATTTACTACGTATTTGACGTATTTTTTAAGAACTGTGGGTACAAATGGTCACGATAATATGCGTAGATAGTATTCTCAGATGAATAATATTTCAAAATTGACTAATAGTTTATTTATGTTAGGCGGCTTCTGTAAAATTTTAGCGACCTTGCTCTATTCTCTATATCACAAGTTGTCACATAATGGACTTATTTTCAGTGTCATAAACAGGTTCATTCAAGTCAATCATCTACACTTGCGCACTACATTACATTCACACATAACTGTTTTCCCTCCCTGAACCCTAATCCCAACACCTTCTCCTTTCTCAAATCATTCCTAATATACCTACCATTTGCTTTGTTTTATATTTAGCTTCATTATGTCATGATTGTTATTTTACTTCTGTTACTTTGTACTCTTGTATTGTTAAGATTCCTTCACAAATAAAATAATAAAAGTATTGTCATGAAACTACAGAAACAGGTAGAATCACACATAATCGAGGATTTTCTAGAGCTCTGGACGTTTTACAATAAATTGTAAATTACTAGAAAGTCGGTCGATCATATCCGAACGTTCTCTAAATTACATTCCCCATACAAAGAGTAAAACAACTGCTACAGGGACAGTCTGTAGTAACAGTTCGGCGATGTCATAGAAGCGAGCGAATCGTAAACCCATGCGATCGACAATAAACAAGCCATAGACAAAACTATAGCCAAATAGAAAAGTACCTACCTACGTTTTGTGGAATAATCTCAAGTGACGAATGTGAAATTAAATACTACTCCGGTTAAGTTCGTGTTCTGTCAGTTTGGTGATTAAATAAAAAGTTAATTAAGATAAATTATAGAAGTTTCACAGAGACGAAGCTATTTATATAGCTTAGAGGAATGTGCATGAAAGTCTTTTGTACGATGGCCCCATGAGCGTGCAGCGAGAACAAGAAATATGACTTTTTTCTAAGGACTTATTTTGAAAAGAAACCGAAATATCTAGTCATATTCCTATCACAACAATTAACAAATTATTCAGATTTTAATATTCCATAATATTCTGTCAGATAAATATTTTATTTTTATTTTTCAAATATTAACTCTTTAAATAAATACAGATACAGGGTGCATGATTTGGCTTAAGTGATCACTTTACATAATTCAACGTTCATCAATTTCATCGTAAGAATATCCACACATTACCAAAACTTCGAAATTTGTATATATATTGCAAATTGAAACCTTCCATACATTTGAAGGGACTATGTTAGAGACATCTAAACAAAACAAAGAATATTGCTATTAAGCCATATTCTTTTTACCTGAGGTATATGTGTGATATTCTTCCGAATTATTTAACATATCCACTAGAATACGCCAGAATATCAATATTTTACATTTTTTAACTTCTTTTATAGACCATTTTATTTTAATAATATTTTTATATACATATTCCCTCTGCTGGCCCATCCAGTAACTGGAACATACGTAAAAATATTTTTTTAAATAAAAAGTTTATTAATTTCAAATGTTTTTTTATTTGTCTCCCAGCGCTGCGATCCTCTGACTGAATATTTAAGTGTGCAGAACAATCTAACGATTCCCAGATAAAATATGCTTGCGCGTCTAATGAAAGCGGCATTGTTTCTAGGTAGCAAGCAAATGAGGTGTTATCGCCGCTGTCATGACGACAAGATGAGTGACAAGGCGCGCTGTTGATTTTAGGATTGACATTTTATCCAGGCCCGGCATGACTACCGTCCTTCATACATTCTCAGTCATTGATATCCTTATCTTGTGTTGATTTGTTGGCACGACAGCGTACGTAGACACAGCTTCAACTCTATTCCTTCTAAAATCCGTCCAACCGACGCGTCACAGAGCCAGTGGGGCCGACGCGACATCAGCCAAATAGATTTATGCGGTAGCTGGATAATAGTTGATAAAATCCTGTCCGATCAACGAGATCTCCAACCCTATTTCACACCAAGTTTTACTGTATAATCTAGGCTAGGTATTTCTGTCTCTTGCCTAGAATACTAAATTACTACAATGAAGTCTCATCCATTAACGCAAAGCTGGATTCATATTATTCACGACACAGACTCAGATTAAAAGCGAAATTAACTAACTACTTAACTAACCATCACGCCGTTTCCCCGCAGGGGTAGGCTGAGAGGATTGAACGCCACACTCTTCTACCCTGGCATACCACTTTTGCTGACATTCATCAGAAGTTCACTCTGCACGCGTACATCGGACATCCTGGATACCAGGCACTGCAGATCAGCTTCACTGTTAGCCACTAATACTGCGTCATCTGCGTATAGCAGACAGGATATGGTGAGTCCGTTCATTTTCGCTCCAACTTCTAGTTCCTTCAGTTCTTTCGTACAATTATCCATATACAGGTTGAAAAGCCATGGTGACATTAAGCATCCCTGTTTGACACCTTTTGTAATATCAAACCATGATGTGAATGTCCCATTAATTCTCACGCAAGCACTACTTCCCTCGTACAGGGATGCAATTGCCTGTATGAGTTTACTCTTCACCCCATATTCAGACAAAACCTTCCATAGCTTTTGTCTTATCACTCTGTCATACGCTTTTTGGAGATCCACAAAGGCACAAAAAAATTTTTGGTTCTTTGCCAAAAACTTTTCCGTCATCTGGCGCAGTGAGAAAATCTGGTCCATGCAACCTCTTCCACTCATGAAGGCTCCTTGTACATTCCACACTTTTTCTTTCGTTGTCAACCTCACTATTTCTATCAAAATTCTCGCATACAGTTTGCCAACAGAGCTCAATAGGCTAATGGCCCGATAGTTCGCGCAGTCCATTCGCGACCCTTTTCCTTTGTATAGAGACATGATAACAGCTCTTTTCCAATCCTTAGGAGTGTAGCTGCCCTCTAAACATTGGTTGAAGAGTCTATGAAGCCACGTGAGTATTACTAGACCACCACCCTTCATGTACTTATGAGATTATGTTAGGTATATGTGGGGTACAAAAGCAAAGGTAGCAATATTTTTAAAAAAGTTTCAATTTCTGATTTCGAGATTTTATAGGAAAATATAGCTCTAACTAAAATCATAATAATAATAATTAATAAATGACCATTAAACCAAATTAATTTATTATTATTAATTAGCATTTAATAGATAAAATTAAATCAACAATTCACTATACAAATCATCCACGCATATGCTCCCACAAGTGCCTCGGATGATGAAGACATCACCAAAGCCAAAAAATCTGAAAAAGTCAAACTAGTTATTATTACTGGCGATTTTAACGCCAAAATTGGAGAGAGGAAACAAGGAGATCCACATAGTATAGGACAGTTTGGATTGGGAAACAGAAATGAAAGGGGCGAAATGTTGCTGGACTATCTACGTAAAGAAGAATTGTACTGTCTAAATACCTTCTATAAAAACAAACACAAAGAAGATGGACTTGGAGAAGCCCAGACGGAAAGACCAAAAAGGAGATAGACTACATTCTGACAGACAAAAAGAAATATTGTAAGGACGTCTCGGTATTAAATAAATTTGACATAGGCAGTGACCACAGATTAGTTAGGGAATATTTTAGGATAAATACAAGAATGGAAAGGAAGGTTTTGACAAACAGAAAAGTCACACAATACCAACAGTAGATTTATTAACTAGAAACAAAGATACTTTTCAAGAAACACTTGTAGATAAAATAGAAGGAGAAAGAGATCTCGAACAAATGGAAAAAGACACTCTTAACAATAAACTAGCATCAATTATCCAAACATCTGTAAAAAAGATTTCATATAGACAACAAAAAAATAACAGCAAATTATTAAATAGCACACTCACTCTAATTGAAAAATCTTTTCTAGAGACTCAGATGAATATAAGATCATTAACAAAACTACCAAAAAAGAAATTAGAAAAGATACTAGAAGCTGTAACACAAAAATAATTTCGCAAACAATAGAAACTAATAAAAATATGAAAGTCTTAAAACGGATAAAATCTCATGGATATCATAACATAACTAAAATAAAAGATGAAAATGGAATTATTGTATGAGACAAGAAATCTATATCACAAACCATTGAAAAATTTTACTCAGAGCTCTACACATCACGAATTAACCAAAATGAGGTAAAAGAAAGATGCATATTGAATGTAGGATCCGAAGAATTACCAGAAATAGAAATCGAAGAGATAGAAAATGCCTTAAAGTAAATGAAAAATAATAAGGCTCCGGGTACAGATAATTGATAGAAGCCATAAAAATACTATTAGACAAATGTCTAGAAGAAGGAAAAATACTTTGTGATTGGCAAAACGCGGAAATAAAAATAGTATTTAAAAATGGAGACAGCGATAATCTAGAAAGCTATCGACCCATAAGTTTGCTTTCGCATTTATATAAATTGCTAACAAAGATCATGACGAATCGCCTAACGCTAAAATTTGATCACTACCAACCCGTAGAGCAAAAGCTTCCGCAAAAGTTTTGGAACCAGAGACCACATTCAAACTCTGAGATTGCTCATAGAAAAAACAACACAGTATAATATACCTAAACCCTTAGCTTTTATCGACTATCAAAAAGCAATTGACTCAATTCAAAGGTGGGCAATCATCGAAGCATTCCAAAACGCGAGAATAGACTCTAGATATACACGATTAGTAAAGTTTATATATGAAAATGCAACCATGAGTGTTATAATTGACGACGACACTAGAACTGAAAAAATAAAAATAGAAAAATGTGTCCGACAAGGTGACACAATCTCGCCTAAACTCTTCACGTTAGCCTTAGAAGATGTATTTAAGACCCTGAATTGGGATAATAAAGGTGTGAAGATAGATGGCACATATTTAAGTCACCTAAGATTTGCTGACGACATAATAGTTGTAAATAATAATATCAAAGAACTAAGTATAATGTTAAAAGAACTACACGAAGCTTCGAGCAAAGTTGGTCTTAAGATGAATATAAAGAAAACAAAAATTTTGGGTCCAGAGAACAAAGTCATCACTATCAATGATAATAATATTGAAATAGTAGATGAATATATATACCTAGGACACAAGATAAAAATGACCAAAGATAACCAAACAGCAGAATTGCCAAGAAGAATAGGAATGAGCTGGGCTGCTTTTGGCAAACTCAAACATATCTTCGAGAACAAAGAGATCCCAATTATCTTAAAAAGAAAAGCTTTTGAATCGTGCATACTGCCAGTGATGACGTGTGGAATGGAGACTATGGACCTTACAAAGAAAAGTGTAGAAAAGCTCAAATGCACGCAACGATCCATGGAGAGATCCATGCTTGGAGTAAGCCTAAGAGATAGAATTAGAAATGACGAAATTAGGCGCAGAACTAGAGTAGTGGATATCATGGATCGAGTAGCGAAGCTAAAAAGGCAATGGGCAGGACACGTTGCAAGGCAGGATGCTACAAGATGGCCTCCCAGAATTCTGAAATGGATACCTTGGGAGAACAAAAGAGGCATCGGAAGACCTCAAAAGAGATAGGCCGATGATATAGCCGTGGGGGGAAAGAAACGGCTACAATTAGCAAACAACAAGGAAGGATGGAAAGAAAAGGAAGAGGCCTATATCCAGCAGTAGAGAGACGAAGGCTGATGGAGAAGAAGAAGAAGAAACCAAATTAACAATTAAGAGCAAAGACATCAATAACTTCAAGCCGATTCATACTAATGTGAGATTTGATGTCGATTTTAGACTGAAAAATCAAAGTAAAGACAGGGATGTCCAATTATGTAAATAGCAAAAGCAGCAATGTTTGACAGGAAACATATGCATACTTAAAAGTTAAATATTATTTATTTTTACATCTGTATATGTAAAAGGAAAACTGAGGTGGCAATTGTTTTCAAAAACATATTTCCAATAAGATATAGGTTTTATAGATTACAGCGAAATTTCTTTGGGAAGTGACAATTTTTTGTATTTTTTTCAGAAACATCCTAGTGGGCTGGATATTACTGCCTTTGCTTTTATACCCTTCATGATATTTATTACCCCTTATATCATGATTATTATACACGAACGCGTAATACATTCTACTTAGAATTCACAATCTTGTTTACTCTTCTCAATGGTAAATTTTTACCGTATTTCTAGTCAATCAATCTACTATATAAAATGTATTCATAATATCCCTAATTGTCTTGAAATGTTTTTAAAATTTCATTGAACCTTAATGTCCATCTACCTGGGTCACTAGAAGCCTGTATATATATTAAAAAATAAAATATCAACTTCAAATTTTTGTAAATGATTTAACAAAAAGATGGGTTTCTGTGCTCGCATTTTTTCATTTTTATTTTACATTATTATTTTATCGTACATATGTACATACGTATGACATACCTATTTATCAATTTTCGTGTTAATTAATAATATTAAAATTAATTAATTAATTTTCTGTAAATTAATTTGTGTTCTTAGAAAGTAATTTTAAAATATTGTTATAAATATATACAGGTCTATAATAATAGGAATTAAAAAATAGTAAAATTGCTTTTCAGACGTTTTCTAGTGCATATGTTAAATAATTCGGAAGAATATCATATTAAAAAATACATTTAAAAGAATGTATATATTTTTTTTATTTCGAAAATAAAACAGACACAAGTTAATGATATGTATGAATAAGAGCATGAGTTATCAGAATCGAAAATATTACCCTGTGTCCTAATATATTTCACATAGAAACAAAACTTTAATTTATAAACAAAAAGAAGAACAAATAAAGAATAGAAGACAAGAACAGTAGCAATAGAATGGAAAAAGTGAATATAATGAAGTAATGAAATAGAAAAGTACTGAGTAATAATATTTCATTACTTTCTAAATATTGCTTAATACTCTACATTAAAAAATAGAAGTATCATTACCAGCTGCGACATCTATACACATTATTTCATGAGAAGGATTACAGATGTCTCTAGCATAGTCCCTTCAAATATATGGAAGGTTTGCATTTTCAATACAACTTTTAAAAAAATGGTGTGTGGATGTTCCTGAGATGGAATTGGTTACGTTTATCATTATTAAGCCAGCTCATCAGGTTGGAGGCCTTGGGGCATCGTATTAAAGACTTCCACATAATGAAGTGCTTCGTTTCTGCGAGACTTCCATAATTTATCTTAATTGATTTTTTTTGCAATTTGTTCGAAAAATTAAGTGTAATAAAAACACTATTTTTCTATAAATTTCATGTGGAACTTCGCATACTCTAGTCATTGGATCAAAATCTTCTAAATCAATATTATGTCTCGATCAAGCGGAATCGACAGTAATTATTTTATACTAAACCATGTGTTGAAAGTGAGTCAAAGTGGAGATATTCACGGTTCAAACAATGGCAAACAATGACAACGATTTTCACGGTCACCATGCCTCGCAGAAACTGTCCTGTACCTAGTCCTAGATCCTGCCCACCTGAGACGCCCTTATCAGATAAGAGTGTAGACCAAGATGTCACACACAATTAAGCGCAGCTACTTTCTTCCCAAAGTTATACTGCAAACAAATTACAGGATGTTGTAAAATCGAACACTTTTAAATGCACAAGTGCAACAATACGATGTCCCGGGCTGCAGGGATTTTCAACTTCTGAAATTTTCTTTAAAAGTTTAGCACATTGAATGCTGCTTCGCAAGTAGATCTTATAATCTGTATTATTTTTCCTGAAATATACTGTATGGAAGTTAGGTTACGAAAAAAAATTATTTGAATGAAATGGAGCAAGAATGATCACTCATAAGCTGGTCCAAAAATCGGAAAATATTATTTGAAAACTAACCAATATTAAAAAATTCTCTCTCGTTCAGTATATTACTAACTGCATTGATTTTGGAATTTTTCTGTAGTTTACTGTCATGAATATGCATTATCAATATCGGTAGTACCTACCATAAATTAATATATAAACTTTTAATTATTCATCGATCATCAAACTTCATAAAAATCACTAGAAATATATTACACACCCATTCCTGTAGAGGGGCCATTATTATTTTTTTTAAATAGAGATGCAAATAGGTTAGGAAAACAGAACTAGCTTGATCACTTCATAACCGTTGGCCCTACAACTAGGGTTGCCAACCGTACTCTAAAATAGAATATTGTAGTCTATGTCATGTAGGCGTACTCTATAATCTATAACACTAATAGAGTATGCTTTTTACACAACGTTTACTATATACTAGTGCCAGTCACGCTTACCTATTATCGTAACCAAAAAATTCGACTATTTATTTTTATAATATGCTGGTATTCCCAAGTTGGGAATCTCTACTCCCCAAGCCACACTCGGACGTTTCTGAACGCAGCCACTAATGTCAATCTGTGATGTCAATGTCACAAGTTGCTTTGAGGTTACATTTATTTTGTCACAAGTTGCTTTGAGGTTACATTTATTTTGTCACAAGTTGCTTTGAGGTTACATTTATTTTGTCACAAGTTGCTTTGAGGTTACATTTATTTTGTCACAAGTTGCTTTGAGGTTACATTTATTTTGTCACAAGTTGCTTTGAGGTTACATTTATTTTGTCGCAAGAAAAAGTGAACTTAAAGTTAGAATGTTTGGAGTCGTACAATTATTTTAAAATCAATGAAAAATTGTTACGTGCTGCAAAAAGTAGCAAAAAATACCTTTTCAAAAATTTGAAATAAATGATACGCTTTTTTATAAGTCCGTACTCTTTATTTACCTCCTTTGAAATCAGATATACCCTATTTCAGACTATTTCTTCTAATAAAAGTAGAAAACCCTATCTACTACCCCTGGTGGGTCTTGGCCTTCTCAAGATTCTTCCTGCACTCATTTTATTCTTGTGCTGACTCTCTCCAGTTCTGAATCTCCCAGGCAGGTATTTATTTGAAGACATTGTCACTTCAGTTTACATAATTTTGATTAGACCAAAATTAAATATGTATCTGACAGAATATTATAATGTATTAAAATATGAATAATATGATAATAATTGTGATAGGAATATTACAAGATAATACATCGACGGTCCCTAAGTACATTGTTGAATGTGTAAAAATTGGACTTTCATTTTACTATCTTAAACTATCCAATTTACTTTATATTTTCGGATAATATTAAAAGAAAGTTAAATAAAGTTAAAATAAAGTTCGGATAAAGTTAAATTTTCCTTTATATTTGCTTTCTTTGAAACGTAACTTTTTTTAACATTGTCCAAAAGTATAAAGTAAATTGGATAGTTTAAGATAGTAAAACGAAAATCTATACTTTGCAGATTTGACAGTATCTATATACGTCGATATGTTTAATTAATATCGACTTTTTTCCAAAATATATACCTAGTTCCGTAGAAGTCACGTTTCAATGTTCCCACCGCAGGCCCCTGCTTGATATTGGTTGATATGTATATTATATGATAATTATTGTATGATTAAAAGAATTTGTGTCACGTTAGTACTACTTATATTTATAAACCAAGATCCTGATGCGCATCCCCTGGCACATCCCTCGGGGGTATATCTGGCGCAGGGGTAGTAAAATAATTACGTCGGCTTACCTTGTAGGTGAGAATTCCCAAAGAAATCGCAAATGTTTTTTTCCCTTTGGCACCTCTATAAAAGTAGACGCCGTCTGTCTGGATACTATTAGCTGTACACAAACTCACCTTATCTTTATTGTACCCCGGAATGAGAGCCTCCATTCATGGACAGAAGTAAACAACTAATATGCCCGCTTACATGACTTGGAATAATTCTGTTCTCTCCGTCATTCTGTGTTATTCTGTGTATTCCGCTTTAACATCAATCGTCCGCTGTTCTCAGCTCTCGGTCAAATAAAAACTCATTATATCCATAGATCAGTATCTATCTAGACTGTCACTGAGCAGTCGTGAGTATGGACCTGCGGCTGGTTCTTGCAGATAATGGCGTGGATGACCTGTCGCCTATTCCATTCAGTTCATTTGATAGAAAATGATTTTTAAGTTATATGAGCCAGTTGCAGACCTTCGACTATTAAATTCGCTGTCATTGGACCACCTTTTTCTTTGTCACTGCTTTCCTTGGGACTAACTGTGCTCCTCTAAAACAACCTCGAGTTCAAAAATATTTTTTTAATGTCTCCTAATTTTTGCACCGTGTTATATCAAAATCTTATAAAATAAGACCACGTAAAAAGGGAATCTGGTGTATTTATTATTTTTTCCGACCTCTTCATTAACACAGTAACGGTTCATTTCTAGGAGAAATATTTTCCTTCTGCACTAATTAGGTTTTGAATGGAGCTTCAAATTAGAAAATACAATTGTTGTATTTTTCTTTTTTCATTTTTTTGTTTAATTTTTTGACTGATTGTAAGACGAAGAAATAAGATGTTATTCATGCAATTTAATCAATCCAGAACAATCACCTTCCAGAACGAGTCAGAGCTTTAATGCTAGAGGCCTCTCCATCGACCTCGATTTTCTGCTTCCACCAGTATTTACTTCACAAAATTTCTTCGAATGTTACTTTTTTATTGAACAAAACATTGAATGATTATTTCACTTTTATATTGAATTGAATTTTTATATACCTAATCGAAACTCGAATTGAATAGTCACTCCAGTGTTTGGGATTTTCTAAATTAAACAAAATTTGACTCATAACACTGATTATTTCTTTGAAAATAAGCTATTGGTATCTATTATAACTTGATAATAAAGTTTACATTCGGTAGATATTAGACTACCTAGTTCTTATCTGATCAATTTGCCACTTCTATTGAAAGTGGTTTTGATATAATACAATGAATTTCTATTAAGTGTTTTAAACTCAGAAATTTTCATTTTTAACTTGAATGCGACATATTATTGTTTACCCAACCTCATCATCTATTTCTAAGAATCACACATAATTTCATCAGGTACCGGTACAAATATCTTATCGAAAGTAAACACTAGAAGTGTGTAAACTCATTCTCAGGAAACATTTCATTCAGTTGTCGCTCGAGATACTAAACTTGGTAACTTTATGGTGTGGTATTATTTTTGTGAAATACAAAGGGCTGATTGGCTCGAGAAGAGACATCAGGTAGGAGCGCTCACAGCATAGTTTGCGGGAAAAATAAGAGAAATATGGAAATATAAATAAATATTGAAGGTACTGTGTCAACATCCGGTACAAAATATTGGTTTGACCGACGTTTGCCGAGAAGGCGCTAAGCAATAATTTCACCCTTGTATTCGAGGCGCACAAATGTGAAACCTTAATTTATTACTGGGTGAACTGAGGGTTGTACCCGAATAAATTATTATAATATTTTACGAACAAGTGTTCTTATTTGTTTTCTGTAATATGTATAATATTTTATACGTTAATTCATGTTTTCACCTTATTTACACTTGCTTTGATATAGAAATAAGCAAAAGTCAAAAGCTGAGCGGTTGCAGACAGTGGATCTATCCCTGAGCCAAAATTGCATTTCCGGGATTTCTGGATTCAATTTTGATATTCCCGGAACCCCAGATTCAATCCTAGCATTATTCTCAATTTCTCACTAATCCTACATTTATTAAGAACAATGACTGTTTAAGAAAGATATTAATTAATACGTAGAATAATAGGTACGTAGATAAGTACGGTATCTTTTAACAAAAATATTGCTTAAATAATAACAGAACAAAAGAATTTTAATGTGAAATAATTTTATTATTATGCATAGGTAATATGCCCGTAGCAAAAGCAAAGCTTCGAGTGTTTCATCATTTTTAGTGATGATCAAGTTTTGGTTTTCTAAATTAAACTGAAATATGAATCCCGAACATACCATTTCTTGGGATATTTTGCCATGTGTACACGGACTTTTTGGCAGACATTTCAGATCCCAGTACAGGGTCCATCATCAGGGCTAATGTATGTGCGAAACGTGGATTAGAAAGGTTGTATACACACGACAGAATATCCCAAAAATCTCAATTTCAAAATAGTAATAATAAAGTTGTATTTTTTTTAAATTTACAACTAACTATCACGCCGTTTCCCAGAGGTGTGAGCAGAGAGGATAGAACTCCACACTCTCCTGTCTTGGATTACCACTTTTGCTCCGTACATATCCTCTTAAATACCTACATCTCTGCGGTTGCTGAAGTTTCTAACATCTACCTAACTATCTAGCTATCTGGTCTTGCCAGGTCTTCCGCGAACTCCTTCTGTTTCTGCTGCCTTCAACACCAATTTTTTTTTACTATCCTTTCCTCATGCCTAAACCATCTCAATGACTTTTATTTATTTTTCATTTGAACGGTTTTACACATTTTACAATATATATCTTGCATCTAAATAACACAGTGTACTTTATTTGTGTAAATATATATGTATGTGTACCTACCCCTCCTTTCTTTATTCTATCTATTACAAATAATGAAATATTTTATATTATCAATATTATATGTAAATATTATATATTATCAAAGTACTTAAATTGACAATAAAAATACATTACATTCTGAATAATATTTTATCGGAAAATTTGAAATTTTACATTTTTCAAACAAATCAACAACATATCATCTCAAATTATTATTATCAATATTTGCGTTCATATTTTTTTATATTTCTTGTTTCGTCACACATTGCACGAAAGTTCATTCACGTACATCATTGAGTAAGGTGTGAGATAATTGTTTTTCTGCATTTATATTTTGTACAAACTTTGAAACTCAAAAATATTCTTGCTAACGCGTTTTACCAATTTTCGAACAAAAAGTTAATTCGCGATAAATAGTTGAAAGATTAACCGCAAGGGTTGAAACTATTTATTTGAGAAAATTATTTATGAGTTATTGTAGATTGCTGATAGATTTTGCTAGCATATGGTTCCAACTTTCTGGGGAGGTTTATTTGCTGACTATTTTGTTGCCACATCCACCATGACTTCTTTATTTTTACAATTGATGTAAATTAATTTTGTTAAAACCACTTATTTATTGAAAAAAAATTCAAAATGTTTCGAAGCCAATTAAGGGGGGGGGGGTAAGGTTTTTAACTTTCTGTCAAAATTTCAAGCCAATCGGAGCAAAATTGACGAAATTATGAACATTTGAGCGATACTCAGACTGATTTTCTATACCTGCCCGGGCAACTAAGAGACGCGCTCACCTGAGGAGTACCGGACGTTTGTATTGGAAGAGTTTTGCGTAGACAAGGACAAAAAGATGCTGATGATGAAAGTTCTTTGCTATGTGAACATGGCATCGACGATTATGTGTAAGTATAAAATAAGTGTTGAGTTTTATTTTGAATTTTAGTGTGCAAAACTTTAAAGCGTTTTCCCCACATCTCACGTTTTCAAAGCCGTTGTCCATCATAACTTCAAAACGCCTGCACCGATCCTTTTGAAATTTTGAACACTATTTCTGTATATAATTTACGAGGTAACGCTGGAGAGTTTTTTCAAATTTGTTATTAATTTTTATTTTTTAATAACAAATTAGTCGATATTTTTCGCAAAAAATAACGTTTTTCTCTTCAAAGTGTTCCAAAAAATTGAAAAATTGAAATTTCAAAAAACCTTCCCAGCTTTACCTGGTAAAACCTATTATCTAACTAATGAACTTTGATTTTTTGATTTCAGATGATCTAGCACCAAGTTATGATGGACACCGCAATTCTCCTTTTTTCCGAGACACGTCCGAATAATTGCTGCAATTGCCGTATTTTTTAATAATTCGTCTTAAAAATTTTACACAATATTCTTCAAATGTCATACTTTAATTTCCTATTAGTTTTAATAAAGAGGTTTTAACTGTGTCGTCACAAAAAATTCACAAAAACATGCCTTTTTTTGTACGAATTAACCTTATCCCCCCCTTAACAAAGTTAATTTATATCAATTATAATTATGTTACCACAAAATAAATTTGCTACATTTGAAGAAGACTTTATTTTTACGTTTGCGGTTTCCACCTATCTTCCGGATTGAAGATTTTGGGATGTTTCTCATGTTTTCAGAAAGACTCACCACTAGCATCATAAAAGAATTAATTTACATTCAATGTATATTATCCCGCTTATTTCGTTTTCCTAATCGTTTACTTATCATACATATTAGCGACTATTTTAAAATATTAATACCATATTATAAAAACTATTCAATGGCTGAAGTGTAACCGGGCATTTCATTGTAACCTATACTGAAAAAAATATGTGTTTTTTATTTTATTCACGTCACACCACTATCTCAATTCCTTTCATCCCTCGTATGTAGTCGGATCATCATCATCGTTGCAAATCCTTCTGATCGTAACTTATCTCTATAGTCCATAATACTTTCGAGAATGTGTTATAACTCAAAGTATTAAGAAATATTGAGTCCAAAAATTGTTTTGTAAATCAATAAACATTATTTTAAGTTCGTAATTATAACATGTAATTTTATTTACTCAAAAATAAGGCGGCACGGTAATTTAAGTGTCCTCACCTAGTAAATTTTCCTTTTTATTAAATTACAGTAAAATTTGTACAGGTTTTTTCATTAGAATTTTTATTAGTAGATTCGCGCTATTTATATCCAAATGCTGGTATTTTCGAACTTTCCAGATTATTCTAGTGTTTAGAAGAAGGTTCTCGATCCTTCTATAGTGTTGTGACATATTACAAGGGATTCTGTAAGTAATCTCTTTCACCATTTCGTTACAATATGACATAGTTTGTAATTTTTATTGTTACATATTAAAGCGAATATCGCTGATAAATTTGCAGTAGTAGAATAGGTGTCGCACGCACATAAATTACATATATAAGTATCGTAGAATCTAATGAAATGGATAAAAATTGACTTACATATTACACACCAATGCATATGCTAAGTAATATGATACGTTTTGTGAATAATGAACGAGTGTATGATTTTTTTATAGAAAGCATCTGTGTAGTCATGTATGTTTAGGATCAGCAAAAAAGTTGTGTCGATGCCGACTACCCAGACAGCTGATGCTTAAGTGAAGAAATGGTATGACAATATACAATGTCCCGTGATTAAATACTATTGGAAATGTAAATATTGTCTCGAGATTCTAAAGTCTAGAATCATGCATATTGAAGTTTTCCGAATGATCTATAAAAATCTAGAAGATTTGAACTAGAAATCAGTAGAAAACCCAACTATATTCGCGAAACTTCCTTAAGTCCAGGATATTATATAAATACGCAGGCCGTGCATGGCAAGTGCAGCTCTTGTTTTGACAGAAAACACAGAAAGTGAAACAGACAGCGGGCGATACCACAGATGATGATAGTCAAACCGTTATTTTAAACGTTTATACGGGGTACAGTTATTTGAGATTTATATCTTATAGTATCGATGATTGAACTAAGATATAACTGTTGTCTAATACCATGGTTGCCCGTTAAATCGTGAAAAATCAGTTACCAATCATCGACACAATCAGATACAAATCTCAAATAACGGTTAGTATGTCACCGGTAAAATATCATAACTACCACAGACAAATGGCGCGAGTGGAGTACCTACGTGCGGAATTTTCTAGTGCAAACCTGAGCGATGTAAACGACGTGCGTCAGTTTATCAGAAACTAGTGGAATATTCTCGAGAAATATTATATGGTGATGAATAAAGCTAAAAAAAAATCTCCCACCGCTGAGAATCATGTCTGATATTATTAATTTAGATAATTTTACGTGTTCCGCTTCTGAATTATATATAGATAAATAGATGTAGCATAAATTACAGAGATATAGAATTTGGTATCGGCGCTAGAAATGTCAAAATTACATCTCGCGGTCCGAGTGCACGTAGTACCCACGTTAATCGTAGATACTAAGTAAAGCCGATATTTGAAGTCCTTACTTATACTTGAAGTGGGCAACACATTCTTCTGTGGATAATCTCAAACAATACAGACTACAGACCCTTGCCTTGGTCAACTGGAAGGTGTAAATACAAAGTTCTCGGTGGTAATCTACGTGACTTGAAATTCGAGACATCGGTCAATATTAAAAATAAAGGGTTCTCATTTACTTAACGCGTGTGCATCACCAATGAAAATGAGTTTACTCTTTTTACTGTTTTGACTGACTGGAAAGTTGTTTCTTTAACAGCCCTACGACCGACCGCAGCCGAGTCTTGGGTGTATTCAGGTAAAAGGGTAACCATATTACATAATATATCATTTCCCTAGAGATTCGTAAAAAAATTATACACAAATTATATTTTGATAAACGATCGAGAATGGCCACAAACGTTCAGACAACATTAAAAATAAGTTTCTACGCGCTTACGCCCAACAACTTTTATTAAGTAATACAAAATGGTTCAATCGCCACACCCGGCGACAAGCCAATTATATTTTTACAGAACCAAATTCTTAGCCGTAGTATCAAAATATAAACAGCTCGTACCTATAAATTGCATCTGAAGGCCCTACTAAATATACAGGGTTCGCTATACTTTGCTGGTGGATTTTTTCTAATAAATTTTATGGGTCAAAAATATTATTATATGCAAGTCGATAATAATTGAGATACCTGAGAACCTTCAAAGTTTGCATTGTTTTAAAGTATCGCGGTCTTCGTAGCCCAGTGGACATGACACTGGTTTCTCACACAGAGGGTTCCGGGTTCGATTCCCGGTGAGGTCATAACACGTCTGTGTGATTTACTCAAGCTGGGGTGTTTTAGTGATGTAATAATGATGAAGCAACCTGTAAAGTATTGTAAATGTTCAATGATAACGTTCCAATGATAATATTTTACCTATTTATTTTATAAATATTAAACTTAGTTATGCAGCAAAAAATATGTTTATATTAAGTAGTAAAACTCTCGAACGGTGCGCTCGGGTGTTGGGATTTATAGGTCAATGCGACTATTTTTAGCTCGTACAGTTGCCGGCAAACTTCTTGAAATTTTTTGGCGTAGTGGGGGAATGCGCAGAAGACAAATTTTGGGTCTCGTTGGTGGAATGGTACATGCGCAAACTTCCCCCCACTACGCCGAAAAATTTCAAGATATTTGCCGGCTACTGCAACATCATTTCCATATTTCCGTTTGTTCCATATTTTTCTATAATAAAAAAGTTTTTAAAGAATTCAATGAAATGTTGAGACTCGCTTTGAGTAAATAATATTCCATGACTTAATTTGTTTCAGTTTTTTTCTTAAACGTAAAGATAATTTTTTTCATCGTTTTTCAGTGTTATATTAGAGAATAGGAAATATACCTACATGGTGTCTCGAAGCTATTAATCAAAATCATTTTAAAATCCTTGATGTTGGTATGATAAGTCGATATTAACAAATATACCTACTACTCGCACATATTGTATTTACTCATTTGCTTTAATGCTTCAACTACTATTTAAAACTAAGCTACTTACCCGAATTGCACATATTTATGTATTTTTTCAACAATTATTATAATAAAATTACATATCAAGACATTAAATAAAGAAGCTAAGTATTAACACACCTTAAGGGGGGGTAAGGTTAATTCGTACAAAAAAAGGCATGTTTTTGTGAATTTTTTGTGACGACACAGTTAAAATCTCTTTATTTAAACTAATAGTACATTAAAGTATGACATTTGAAGAATATTGTGTAAAATTTTCAAGACGAAATATTAAAAAATGCGGCAATGGCAGCAATTATTCGGACGTATCTCGGAAAAAAGGAGAATTGCGGTGTCCATCATAACTTGGTGCTAGATCATCTGAAATCAAAAAACCAAAGTTCATTCGTTAGATAATAGATTTTCCCAGGTAACGCTGGGAGGGTTTTTTTAAATTTCAATTTTTCACTTTTTTGGAACACTTTGAAGAGAAAAACACGATTTTTTGCGAAAAGTATCGACTAATTTGTTATTAAAAAATAAAAATTAATAACAAATTTGAAAAACACTCTCCAGCGTTACCTTGTAAATTATGTACAGAAATAGTGTTCAAAATTTCAAAAGGATCAGTGCAGTAGTTTTGAAGTTATGATGGACACCGACTTTGAAAACGTGTGATGTGGGGAAAACGCTTTAAAGTTTTGCACACTGTAAAATTCAAAATAAAACTCAACACTTATTTTATACTTACACATAATCGTCGATGCCATGTTCACACAGCAAAGAGCTTTCATCATCAGCATCTTTTTGTCCTTGTCTACACAAAACTTTTCCAATACAATAAGCACGTCCGGTACTCCTCAGGTGAGCGCGTCTCTCAGCTGCCCGAGCAGATATAGAAAATCAGTCTGAGTATCGCTCAAATGTTCATAATTTCGTCAATTTTGCTCCGATTGACTTGAAATTTCGACACAATATTCTTACGATGTTATACATTCGTTTAAAAAATTAAAAATAAAATGCAAAAAAAAAAAATTAAAAACCTTACCCTCCCCTTAAGTTTATTACCTAATACCCGTCGCTCGACCAGCGTCTAAGTGCGGGACGGGTATTAAAACCTTTAATAGTAAAAAATTGTAAGTAAACCTTTTGTTCATTGAAAAAAAATACTAATAATAAATCACTTCTTTATGTATCATATTCTATCGTATAATGCATATATCATATTACTATAATACAGCAATTAAATCAATCTTTTGTTTTATTATTTATTTATTTATTTTAACAACATTTTATTACAACAAAGGAGCCCGTGCAGTAGCCGCTCGAAATTGTATTTTTGCAAAAATGTATTTTATTATACATTTTATTATTTTTATGACACTATGGAAAGTTAAAAAAGGGTAAGGTAAGATAGGTAAAGTGATTAATGTATAGGGAACTGAATTTTGAAATGCGATATTTTGTGGGATCGCTAACAGGTTCTTTCTATTGTAGTTACTATATAGCACTATAACTATTGTTTTTCAATGTACATATATCTAGCCAGGACGCACAAGACTTATAAGAATATTTTATCGAAAAATATTCAGCGAAATAATGAAAAGATTTTTTTACGATACCCTGGACATAAAAATGTATTTATTAGCTTAAATGTGTATAAAGCCGATAATGCGTATGTACCTATAACCTACAACGTCTTTGTCAAATCGAAAAAACAACGCAAACACGTAGTTTGGGAATTTCATATTATTTATTTATTCCTCCTTGTCATTGTTTGGACAGAGTCCGGAGACGTGGGACGGCGCAAACTCATTCAGAGCTTTATGGATAGGTAAACAATTTAAAACACTATCGGCGCAGAGGTGTTGAGTTAGCACTTGTCGGCGGAGCCTCCATTAAGGCCCGCCTCGACTCCGTCAAGTGGTAAACAAGCGCGTCAAAAATATGAAAACGTACACAGCTGTCCAATACCTTCAATTTCATACTGCAACAAAGATGTGTTTCTTTTGACTCAGACTCTTAATTTTACTTATTATTGGTCTACGATCCCAACATCTATCCGACATCACTTCACCACATCGAAAATAGACATAAAAAGAATGCATGCATGGCCATAAACAAAAAAGTTTTTTTATCAGTATGGCAATAAAATTAATATTATTGTAGTGAAATTAAAAAATCACGTGTGCTACTTTATATTTTATATTGTACATTTTAGGTGGGGTCACAATGTTCTCATTTTGTCATCAGGACTGGCATCGTCGATACAATCAGATACCTACTTTTGTATGTGATTGTATCGTTGATTATTCACTGATTTTTAGCATTTCAGTGTGCAAGCATATTTTCATTAATAAGATGTATTTTGTCGGGACCCAAGCAAAATTCTCACTCCATTAATACTAGTGAAGGTATTTTATCGGTGACACACTAGCCGTTATTTGAGATTTGTATCTGATTGTGTCGATGATTGGTAAGTAATTGATTTTTCACAATTCGACGGGCAACCATCGGTACCTACTAGACAATAGTTAAATCTCAATTACCAATCATCGGTACAGTCAGGTACAAATAACGGTTGTTTTGTAACCGGTAAAAATAACGGTTTTGACCATCACTAGTAAGCGAGAGGAAAGGATATCTATATGGCTTATGATATATGCATCTTATGCTCGCCGTGTTCCCAATAATAGTCAATTTATCATATGAAGTCCTAAATTATTTAACAATACCTTTAAAGAAAACAGGGGTAAAGTCCATTAAATGTATATAATATCAATTTTTGTATTTGTCATCTCAGTCACGGCATAAGAGCTCCACGGGAATGGATATGACGCGGTGATTTTTTTTTGTAAAATTTTATAGTAAAATAATAGTTTAATATGTATATTAGTCTCATTTAACAATTAAAATAATAAGTTACCTTCTTGTGAAGTTTCAGGTTCCCAGGGTGTTGCAACTCCTTAATTTCTCGAATGTGTGAACTTTGACAGCTTTGACACAAAATTGACATAAAAAATATTACATTACAAAAAATTTAATGTTTAATTTCTTCTTAGTAAAAAAATAATTAGTTGAATGGCATCAATATTGATCCCTATTGTCTTATTCTATACACACGTATCCGTTTCAAAGGTCTTTATTCCTTCCACGCGAATCGAGATTTAGCTTTACATAGCAGGTACAGTATCGACTAGTGAATTTTCATACCTACTCCTAATAGATTAAAAATTAGCGACCGTCAGACTTAGGTGTTATGATGTGTTGTTGTGAGTGTTAATGTTGTGGTTAAGTACTGACTTGCAATACCGTGTCAATAAACACATCATTTATAACATTCGAATCACTTTAAAGCGATATTTATATTTTCTTACGTCAATTTTATTATTTCCTGGAGACAAATATATTTTTAACCTTTAATTTTTAGGTTAGAATGTACCCATGGTGGGAAATGTGTCAAACTCGAACGCATATACGGCGATGTATCTGCTGTATGTATGTAATGCTTCAAAAATGCAAAACGCAGTGCGTGGTTTTGCCACTGCCAGTTTCAAAAGATAACGAAATTGTATAAAAAAATATGTACATTATATAAAAATATCTATATTGTATCTCCTAAACGATGCATGCAGCGCGCAACATTTCCATTGTCAGTTACAAAAAATAACGAAATCGGATGAAAAGCGGTAGGCAATGAGCGATAATCAATCGCAGCAGCCACTATCAGCCGCTCGGCATCCAGTACAGCCGTTAGCCAATTGCAGACACCAATGGCTGCGTAGCGGCCAACACAGCCGCTCGCAGGGCCATGCAGCAAACAATTGCTTAACTGCTAGTAATATATATATTTCTTCTCTGGCCTGGTATGTTGATACGTGTAGGTATTATGTACCACGCCATCAGTAAGGTCTCACACAACAGTGAACAGCCAAGATTGGCCATAATATATTTCTTCTCTTTATACCAGTGGCGTGCAATCGTCATCGATAACATCGATGCACTATTAGGTAATTAGCTGCATAATGAACTTTCTTTCAACCAACGTATTAAGGCGAATGGAGGCGAAGGCGATTCCACCACATATTATGTTATCTTTTAAGGTAATATTTATTAAGTGTAAGTAGGTACCTATATGTTTGATTACAATAATACAGTAGGTAGTACAAGAAACGGAACAAGATTCATTGACTTTTGAAATCTCTTTTTCTAATAACTGAGGCAACATTAAAAATGTATTAAAGATTATTTATCAATGTACCTAAGTATAGTTGCCGGCAAACTTCTTGAAATTTTTTGGCGTAGTGGGGGAATGCGCAGAAGACAAAATTTGGGTCTCGTTGGTGGAATGGAACATGCGCAAACTTTCCCCCACTACGCCGTAAAATTTCAAGATGTTTGCCGGCTACTGTACCTACATAGAAAAAAAACATCAATATTGAACGATTTATGTACCTATAAACTTATCCAAGTTAAATGTATTGCAAGATTATAAAATAAACATTAGGTATTTATTTCTTAGATAATAATATCGAATTACTTAAGGAATTCTATCGTCATAAAAAAGATTAAATGCAATTTAGCTGTACTTTTTAAGATTTTTTTACTTTATTTATTCGCTTACGTGAGAACTAAAATACTGGATAGAATTAGGTAATGTGTTTAAAGATTGGTATAACTTTGTTATACCTATCAATTTCTGCACTTTTTAGTTAGCACTTTTATTATTTATTTCTTTGCTTTTAACGGTATTAATTCTTCTTAAACATGTCTTAATAAAATAATTTTATTTGTAATACTAATTTAAAACAATATATTACAACATATTTTACGTTTATTGGAGTAGTTACATCTTAAGTAGGTGTATTAAAACAAACGGCAAATATTGTATAAATAATGGATGCACATACAAGTGATCTCCTCCCAGTAAATGTGTGCGTATCTAGATGCGCCACTGACCACAGTGTAAAAAACAACCACGAGGACGGACGACTCCCAGGCTCCGGAATGTGGTCGGGCGCTGAAAAACTCTGGAATTCTCGCGAATTACGAGCCGGCTCTTTGTTGCCTGCCGTGTTTTTGGGCCGGGGTTAGTTGTTGCACATACCTGAGTCTGCATATCGATAGCTCCCGCAGGAATATGAATTATAAGCAGTGATTTATCTAAAATTACTATATACGTATACATATTGATAGCTACCAGTACCTAGACGCCGAACTGCATCTGTAGTTGGTCTAAAATAAAATTGTTAATTGCTATTTTATAAAATCGCTATATATATATATATTATTATATCTATATATATATATATATATATATATATATATATATATATATATATATATCTATACATATATAAATTTCAATATTAATAATAGAAAAGATTAATCTCTTGTTCTCATAAAAAGGCAATTTATACAACCTACTTACTATATCATTTTTAACGTGAAGTGCATTATTTATGATATAAAAATAAACTAAACTTACTAAAACGTTTTGTAATGAATAAAATCGCATTTTTATAACAAACTAAAATCTAGAGTAACATTTTCCATGAAATATATCTGCCAAAAATACAGTTAATTAATAAAAATATTAATGTTTTCAACGTGATTTCTTTTTTGGAATCGTGTAGAGTGTGCTTAAAAATATTTTAACGATAAAATACAAAAAAATATATAACAAAAGACTATAATAAAACATTAAATATTTTCAATGTTGCAAATTCGAAGCTAAATTATTTGATTCGGTTAAATATTTTGCCGCAAAACATGCGGCGACCCTAGCGGCGAATAAACGAACCAAAATTTTGAGCGGGTGGTCCAGTGTTGCTCTCTAATTGACAAATTGGAATCTTATTAGGGGGAGATAAACGTCAGCTTCTAGTTGGCCTCGCGCGTGTTCAGTCTGGGTGGGCCGAGCACTTCCGAAGCGCCACGGAAACACCCGAAGGTGAGGAGAGAACCGAGCGGCTACGGAGCGCGTGCCACACTTTGTGTGGTCCTCCAAGGTGGTCTGCGCCAGTGATTCTAAACATAACTGCAGAAGGGCACCGCTTAAACACAAAAGTTTTAATATTGTCCCAACCGCCAGTGATCAAAAGGCCACTAACATGATGGAGTTGATTATATTTACAAAATATGTATATTTATATATATTTTTTATTTGTTTAATTTATGGTACAAATACAGTTCTTATATATAACATATCAGATTAAACATTTTTTTTAAATACTTGGTAGTCATGTAGACCTCATCAGTGAAGAGAAGCTCTTGAGTCTGATGAGGGAGCCACAGTTCTTATTCCTTGTTATATATAATATATATAACAAGTTATTTATTAATAGTAATAATAGTATTTATTAATCAAGAGTAGCTTGTTGGTCCTGTGGTTAGGACACTGGCCTCGTGATCCAAAGGTTGCGGGTTCGAACCTCACTCCAGACTAGCAAGTTAGTCCTATTTTCATAGCACAAGCGTTTAGCTTAGTTTGAAAATAGTAAGAATATTGATGTGACACGTATTCCGTGTTCGCATCTCTATTTAATAAAAAAAAAATTAAAAAAATAAAAAATAAAATAAAAATAAAAAAAAATACAGTAAAAAGGTAAATTGATCATGAAAGTATAGGAGTTATTTTGAAAAAATTTAATTTAAGTTTTAAATGATTTATGAATTTAAGTTTGATTTTAGGAAAATTTTAATATTTTGATTTGCTCTGAGAGGTTACTGATGCATCGAATCTCGATAGGTAAGTTATTATGGTAATTAATGGCTTTATAAATATAGTGATGCTGCATTTGGGTTGTTTTACATTTAGGCATTATGAATTGGTTTCCATTTCTCATAAGTTTGAAATATTCCTGATTTTCTGTAAAGTTTTTTCTTTACATATTTTTAAATATCATGTACGTTTGGTACTGGAAACAATTCAAAGAGATCTTTTGTTGGAAAAGTAGATTTTTTTTCAGTATTACTTTAATGATAATCCTTTGTGCTATTTTTAATGAGTTTATATTTTTCTTATAACAACCTCCCCATCCGATAACACCGTATATGAGTATAGAGTGAACAATGGCATATAGTTTTTTTATATATGTTTTTGTACAATTAGTATGCAAAAATGAGATTATAAAAAATAATGCCACTGAGTTTTGACAGCAAAGCTAAAACGACTCATTATCCTATCTGCTATATTACTTTAGTATGTATTGTTTTATAGCAGACATCACTTCCTGCAAGTAAAATGAATATGATAGACTAAAATATATAACGCCAGCAATAAATGGATAATCGGCCGATTTCTGAAATAAGTAATATTGATACTTCTGTATCTTGTCAGTTATCGTACCTATAACGTTGTAAGGCCGCCGATTTCGACCTGGTGTTTTAAGTTTGACAGGTTTGAAATTAATTAATTCAATAAATTAGAAAGCTCTAAATTGTAAACAAATGTTAAGTTATTCACAATTATGAATTAATAATAAATCATTTTAATTTAATAAATAATTTAAATTTCTAATTCAATTTCTAATTGATTGAATTCATTAATATCAAACCTGTCAAACTTAAAATTAGTGCCATTACAAAGTTATACAATAACTGTCAAGATACAGAAATAACAATATTGCTTATTTCAGAATACGGCTGAATAACTATGGGTATTTTAAAATAGGCATTTTATAAATATCTTATATTTATAAAATACCTATTTTATACCTATATTCATAAAATAAATTTTATAGATATATATAAAAATCCATAGAAACGAAATTATGGAATGCTTAAATTTAAAAATAAATTTTATGAACTAAATTTTGGCTTGTATAATATCTCAACAAATCTGTTTCAATGGTTATTTTATATTAAAATACAGAATACATACATTTTACATTTATTTTGGAGATTGACTTAAAATCCGATTGTGTCACCGAAGTTTAAACAGCTACAAATCTCTTCTATCCGCATTCTTAGTTCAAAAATGATATTAAGAGCCGGTTATATCAACTGAGATTATTGTAATCTTTCGTTTAAACCGTCGATTTTTGCATTTTCCACCAATCAAACAAACCGTTTTCGAAAATATCTATGGTATTTATGAAAGATTACAATAAATAATCCAAGTTGATAACCGGCTCTTAGTATCAGAATTACTAACGTTCAATTTTTCGTATTCAGTATTTATTATAACTACCTAGCGCAATCATAATATAAGATTATAGTTTTTGATTTGGAATCCACAATATCATAAATTTATTTTATATTCTCCATAAAATTTATAAATGCAGAGCTAGAATACAATAAGTATGAAAACACTAAGAAAAAATCAAACTTATACCTGTGGCAGGATAATTCCGGCTTTATTATTAAATTACAACTTGGAGTATAATACGAAACTTATAAGAGTTAGTTCACAATATTTTACAGGTAGGTTCCTGCCTAAATTATAAGTTGAAAATATTCAAACAACAATCTCCTGATATCAATAGTTATGGAGCTAAAAGTCATCGACTTTTTTTCTGGAAAACGTTGGGCTATATTATAGTAACTTGAAGTATGGAATATTAAAAAATCATTTTCCTTAATAATAGTCAAATAAAATGACGAAGACTTTACAAAAAAAAAATTTTTTTAAATTTATGTAAGGTTCGATTCATTTTATTTTAAATATAATTAAACTAGTTAACTTTGTTTACACCACTAAAATTTATTTGGTAAAACCAACCGGTTTCGGAAACGACGTTCCTTCGTCAGGGTATACTTAATACTAATTGAACTTTACAAAAATTATAAACAATCATACTTCAGTGTTAAGTGTCCAAATGGGGGTAAATAGTGGGGGGTGCGAAAGAAACAGGTGATAGGGTGAAACGGAACATATTCAAAATAGGACTGTAAATTAAATTAAACTATTTACCCCCATTTGGACACTTAACACTGAAGTATGATTGTTTATAATTTTTGTAAAGTTCAATTAGTATTAAGTATACCCTGACGAAGGAACGTCGTTTCCGAAACCGGTTGGTTTTACCAAATAAATTTGAGTGGTGTAAACAAAGTTAACTAGTTTAATTAATTATATTCATAATGAATAACCACAAGGTTATATCAAAATACAACAGTACATTTTATTTTACTTATTTTGAAGCATATGAATTTAAAAATATCGATATAAGTAATTATTTTTATTTTATTTTTATTTATTTAACTTGGGAAACTAACAGTACATATAAGATCAAATTATACATGATTATTAAACAGTATAGAGACCATCTTACAAGTTTCCACAGAATTAACATGTTATTAACATATGGCAACAATAACTCGAGTTATACAAAAAAAAACAAAAAAAAAATGTTATTTCAAAAAAAATAATGTTTTAATAATAATGACAGTTCAACGTTTTTCAAAAATAAATCCGAAATATTGAAAAAAGTAAAATTAGATTGCGTTTCTTCATAACTAAAACTTGAATTTCGCTTGAACATTCTCGATTTATGATTATTATTAACTCACCTGTAAAGTATTATGGACTAGCTCTTTTAAACCCTGTATAATAAAATACTAAATCAGCAAGCGGTTTTGTCATGCAGCTAAAATTAACCGGATCCATCGACTAAACTAATAACATTGGATAGGATCCAACGTGGTAATAAAATATATGTACTTAGTGTAGTTCATCTAGCTCAGTATTATGTTTAAAATACTCAATTAAAACAAAGAGAGAGAGAGAGAGAGAAATAAGATAACAGATTTCACGTTTAACCTCTAAACATTAATAAATTGATTTTGAATATTTTAAAAATTACTCTACTACAATTAGGTGTATCCTCCTAACTTAACTTAAATGTACATATATATATATAAGAATGAATTCTATATTCAGTCCATTTTTTGTTTTTTTTCAAAAAATACAAATATTATGTGACCTTGTGTAAAATTAAAGTTTTAATGTGTCACTGTCGTTTTTCAATCCTACTAAGTGCATAAATATATTAAAGATATTAAACAACATTCAAAGAAGATATTAACCGTAATCCGTTCAAATATACCCCTTATTTACTACATAGAATTTTTCTCAGAAAAATATTTATATTGCAATGTTGGTGAAACCCGCTGTCATTCTTGACCAGTATTTTCCTTTATCTATGCTCGTATTCCAGTTGCTTCCCGCCATTAAGGTCTGATCTTTTTGCATAAGCATTTTATAAATTTAAAAAATTTTTCGTTGATATTCAAAATGCCGGGTCTATTAGATCTTTGTGATAAATATTTTCAAACAAGAAATCTTTACGAAGTTCTGGATATAGAGAAAGATATTTCCGAAAAAGAAAGTAAGTGTTCTACAAGACGTCAACTAAATTATCATAATGCATTTCATAAATTACAATAACTAATTGTGATGCTACATTTTAGTTAAAAAGGCTTACCACAAGCTATCTCTATCAGTCCACCCAGACAGAGTGGATGAAAATGAAAAATTGGAGGCAACTGAGAAATTTAAGGTTCTTGGGAAGGTTCACGCTATTTTGAGTGATAAAAATAAAAAAGCTGTCTACGACGAGTCTGGCTCCATTGACGAAGATGATGAGGTTACTGAAAGAAATTGGGAAGAGTATTGGAGAATGTTATTTAAACCGATTACGGAGGAAGACATCGCCAATTATGAAAAAGATTACAAGGGTAATTATTATTAACACAAATTTCTGTAATTTTATCTAGAATAACATTCACAGAGTTCTCCATGTGTGAGGTGATCAAATTTCATAAAATGCTTTTAGTTTTTCATAATACATAATGGAAAACAGCATTTTAGTCATGTCTATCTATCCCTCATTTTCATGAAATATGTTTAGAATTCATAATTTTATTACAGGTATGAATATGATAATCCTACAAGTCCAAACAATCCGATTGTCTTACAATAAGATAATATTTACATGGACTCCTTTTTTTAATCCATTTTTATTAAAAAACGTTTTATTGCACTGTTGGATTCGTTGTATTGTAACCACTATTACATATTTCCACCAGTAAAACCAACCAATCACTTAATTTTTTAAATAAAAATATTTTAACAATATATCTGCAGGCTCCTGTTTAAATATCGTATTGGATACTTAAATACTCAAGCCGTTTTTTTAAATAAATATTAATTTGGGTAACTAATTTATTGTTTTGTGTTTAGGAGTTCACCATTACTTTTAATTTCCTTTTTATAATTTCATGTAATGAAAGCCAGCAACAATAAGTATTTTGTGTTATATAGTTTCATTCAAGGTGGAGAATATAAATAAATATGTGTTCATGTTCCATTCAGGTTCTGAAACTGAGATTAGAGATTTGAAGAAAGCTTATTTGGAAGGTAAAGGCGATATGGATGTTATTATGGATGGCACTCCTTTTGCTCACACCGTAGATGAACCTAGACTGCGAGCCATCATCAAAGTAAGCATTTATAATTTAATGTTAATGTAAAACTAAACTATGACATAGAATATACATTTTCATCTAAATTTCTATTACAGTAGAACCTTGTAATTTGAAATTCAAGAGACCCAAAAAAAAATTTGGAATTATGTGGAAGCTCTTTAATTGAAAATTCAGGACACCAAAAAATAAATCGCACTGCGATTGCGAAATTCACCAAAGATTGTAAAAGCTCATGAAAAAGTTGTTCATTTTATGAAAAACTGATATATTTTTGCATATTTCATTTTGAAAACGCAATATTTATGAAAGGCTTCTTCAATCTTCACTCAATTTTAACTTCTGATTTTCTGACTCAGATCAACACACAGCACGGAAATGTGAAATAATAAGATAAGTCACTTATAACTACCTACAAAGAAAATTAAACATTTTACCAACACAAACCAAAAGAGAAATTTAAAAAGTAAAGAACAATTTTAAACACGTTCGAGTATGAGAAATTAGCGTAAATTAAAATAGCATTCCCAATTTTAGGGATCGCGACACACTATGTATATAAAAGAATGAGTGCGCGCGATCAAAAAGCTTTCGAATTATTCGTTTTTAAAAAAATTAATTATGTGATTAAAAACATACTGATTTATGGCGCAAGGGTCTAAAAATTATTTAGAATTACGGATTTTTCGGGAATTATGAATTTCTTATTAAGTATCGGGGTTGATTAAATTACGAAATTAAATTTAAGTAAAAAATTAAATTAAATTAAATATTACGAAATTAACATTTTGTGTACTTTAAAAATTTTGAATTATGGCACATTTCCAATTATCGGTGTTCTAATTAATGGGGTTTTACTGCATTACAATCTTTCGCCCTCAGGGTTCGAAAAAAATTTATACTAAAAATTAAAAAAATTGATTTTTTGTATATACATATTTGTATATATCCAAAAATCAGATATATATCCAAACTTCTTTTCTCCTTTTTTGCACACATCGATTGATACAATCTCGAAATAATTAGGAAATTTATTTTTTAATTTGTACATGAATATTTATTAAATAAATGAATTGCGTACTGAAAAAGCTAATATATGTAGCTCTTATTGTTTATTGCGTTTCATACATTGTAGTTCTTCCAGAAATCTTTTAATGTAGGCCCACCTTCCCTGTCAGTTGCCTCGATAGCCTGAGTCATTATTGACCTCATATAATTATCGTTTAAACATAGCTATCACCGTTTGGTCCATAGGCTGTATAAGGCAGATATTATTGGGAAGAAGAAACACAACATTGATTTCTGTATATAAATTCTGTAGAGATTTTGGGTGTCTTGGAGCATTGTCTAAGATTAATAATATTTTAAATGGTAAATTATTATCTTTCCTTCCTGCGCAAGACTAAATCTCTATCCTAGCTAGCTCACAAGCAAAGTGACGGAAGGTGGCAAGATGCAAGTGATACCAGGATTCCACTGCTTGTAAGCGAGCGAGAGGGGGATATCTTTACCCCACAGCGAGACAGCGTGAAATAGCGAATTGTGCGAAAGTCGAATGTTCGAAAGTCGAAGTCCGCCTGTATTCAGTAAATATCTACTATTCGGTGAATACAAATATTCGGTAAATATCTACTATTCGGCGAATACGAATATTCGGTAAATATCCACTATTCGGCGAATACGAATATTCGTATTTGTTGCATCACTAATGGTAATGTGTGCGGTGAAGGCACTAACTGAGCATACCTTATTTTTATATATCGGCATAACACCCACTCGATCTCCCACAGCGTCCCAAAAATGCTAAAAATTTATAAACACCCACAAAAGGGCGCTGGTGCCCCGGTTAAGAATCACGGATATGGGCCTTAAAGGAATCTACACAATTAAAAAGTTACGATAAATGTCTCGGTTTGGCCAGTACTTCGGACACTTATTTATTACAGTAAGTAGAAAATATTGGCCCTTGTTGAAAGCTACATATATATTTTTTCAGGGAATGATTGATAGCAAGGAGCTACCCTCATATAAAATATTCACCCACGAACCGGCACAGAAGAAGAATCGTCGCCATAAACGAGCAGAAAAGGAAGCCAAAGAAGTGGAAAATCTAAACAAGATGCTAGAAATAGAAAAAGAAGATAAGGAAAAGGGTAAAACTATTTTATTTTCCTATCATTTAAAAATACGAGACTTGCGCAGAAGGATCTCGGAACCTAGCCAGAACAGTAAACTGGAATCAGCGGGGAAATTATAAGACATAGGTTCATGGCCGGTTGCATCGACTTGGTTTAAGTAATCTTTCGTAAAAACCATAGATTTTAATGAAAAAAAATTGTATAATTGGTAGAAAATGCAAAAATCAACAGTTCAAATGAAAGATTACTTAAAATAAACCAAATTGATGCAACCCGCCCTAAGGTCCCAGAAATTTATGTTCATTTCTATCGGTTTAGGCTACTGAACTTACATTGAAATGTGTATTTGTACTAATGAAAAAAATGCAACCTTTTTATGGTTAATGAAATAACTGTAAATCCTATCTCCAACGGCAGGGCACACTGAGCTCGGGAACGCCAGCCTGAGCAATTTCCAGCTTTATTAATGTCCCTGTAATTACAGCCCATTCTCTTTCTACATCTGTGTACTCCCAACTCATGAATTTACATTTTTATTAAGGCTGGTCATCCATTTTTCAAACTATCAAAGTGTCAAATTGCGTCGAAGATCATGCTATTTCAGTACGAGAGCAAGACATGAACAAACAGATAAACCTTGCACAAGCGTATAAACAAACAGATAAACCTTGCACAAGCGTATTTACTTACGTATTCCTTGCAAGACAAAAAGTTTGCGAGGAAACGAGAACCATACGGAGTGCCGACACTTAAAATATATGGGAACGCCTGAGAGCAAGTCATTCTCACATACTATTATCCGAATTTTAAATGTTTTAAGTCTAGAATTTAAAAAAGATATATTTATATTTCTCCAATAATTTATGTTTTGTAAAAAAAATAGTAAACAACAATTTTTCTTATATCACTGTTTTTTAATTTAAAACTTATTTCGCATAAGCATATTTAGATATTATTTTAACTTCCGGCTGAAATGTCAAAACATGTGTGAATTTAATTAAATTCAAATAATTTTTATCTAAAATAAAAATAAAAACTACTACAACAATATGTATTGAATTAAAAAGAAAATTAATAACCATTTCTCTATATTTTAAAAATTATGTCATAAATTAATATCTTACTTGACTTTACAAATTACAATGATATCTCCACAAACATAGCGAGGCATTCAAGGTCACCAAAGCATGCATCACGACAGAAAATGTGACATTCGTTTAATATTAGATTATGAGTAGAAAAGCAACTTAATATAAAACTATGTGGCGGACCTGAGGGATGAAAACTAGACACTAGCACCATCTCAGGGCCAGTAAGGAGCGGCTCGACAGGATAACATTCCAGAAGGTGCTGGACTACCTAGCGAGGTGGAAAACAAGTAGTCGCTAGGAACGGCCTTCATTCGCTCTGCCACCGCCAGCCAGCTAACACTGGGATCCAAACCTCCCGCAATTCAATTCTCGGGAGTGCGCTTTTTCATACAAAACCTTCCTACCGCACATGCAATATATTATCTAGTTCGGTGACATAATAACCTTAATCTTCATTTACTTATGTTATATCCAAATTCTGAATACACGATAAAATGTAGACGCTCTTTTATTTGGCATACGTTACCTGGCTGAGTGTTCGCGGAGTGTGGGAACCGAAACGGGGTGAGAACAAATCCGTTACATAGAAGTAAAGGCAACCGATCTGTCGTCAGGCTAATTATCAATACCTTTGCAAACCATGCCAGAATCACTGGCATGGAAGATAGCGTTGTAAGACGCATGTCAATGCTATAACTAGTTTTAAAAAAAAATGAATAGATTGCTTTCGAATATATTATAATATGATATTTTTTTGAACTAATGTCAAATCTAGCATAAAAACACGTTTTAAAGTGATTTTTAATGACAAAGTGAATGGGCTGATAAGAGCGTCCGCCTCTCCCGGCCGGCTCTCAGATTCTGATTTCAAATCTACGTCATTTGTTGACACTTTTTCCACTTTCGAATTTTTACTTTTACATATTAATGAACGTGTTTTTAATATACAAAAAAACTTAAATAACGCTTGAAGTCTCAAAGTGCAGGAGTAAATACAATATATTGTTTAAAGTCATCTGGTTATATGAAAAAGAGCATTTGAAAATTTTCAAAAAACATAAAAATTTCTTGAAAATTTAAAACATTATAACTTTATTAATATTGAATATTTCTTAATTTCCTTAGTACGGATTCTAAATAATTAAGTACATAAAAAAACATATTGTGCCCACATACAAATATTAATCAAACCTCTGTTCGCCCTGCAACACTAAAAACGATTTTTTGACCGCAGCTTGTCGATTAATGTTTATATTTTCTTAATTATTGTAAATATTGTTCAGTTTATTACTTTTATATAAGAACAAAGGTTCTATCTAAGTTATCGCCCTAAAAAAATTGCAATCTATCATATACATTCTGATATAAATGAATAATAAAAATCCACATTTTCGTAATATGCATTTGCAGTGAATGCGCCGCCTTAATTAAATTCTTTACGTGGTAAACAATTTTAATTGATTTTTGTTATATCAGAGTTTTTTTTTCTTTTGTTTCTGTTCCTGCTAATAAAGAACAATGGATTTTTGGCTATGTAAAAGCTTAAATGATGGCATCTTTAGAATATGTTTATGGCCAATTTTATTTTATACAGGGTGTCTCATCTCTACTAACAAAAACTTTACAGGTGGACTTCTGTCTTGATAATAAGTCGAAAATGTTCAAGCAAAATCAATAGTTATGGAGATATGCAATCATTTGCATTTTTTTTCTCTCAATATTTCTGGCAAAATGTTTAACTATCATTACAGTAACTATTGATTATGAAAAATTCATTCGCTTTAACTTTAACTCAAATAAAATGATAAAAACCTTGTTAAAAATTTATATTTTCATTATTGTAAGATTTTTAGCATTTTATTTGACTTTTACTGAAGCGAACAAATTTTAAATAATCAACACATGTTACTGTAATGATAGATCAACATTATGCAAAAAATAAATCATATATATTGGAAAAAATGCAAAATTTATATCTATTGATATTGATATTAATATTGTATATCTATTGATATTGGGTCTTATATTTCATACTAGCTGTTGCTACCCGTCATTGCACGGGTTAAGGATTAAGTTGAAAATAAATTTGTGGGGGGAAGAAAAGGTTCACCCCGACAGCACCTCCCTGCCGCGATCACCACCAAGCTGAGTAGATGCCTTTGGCAACAGATTTACGGGAATCAATTGATAGTTCACATCTAGGAACGCACTCTCTCACCCCCACGGCACCCCCGCTCTCCGTGGCCGAGCGCGTTTTTTTTTGGCAGACCGGCAGCGAGTTGGGAACATATCTGCTTTGTGTAACACGGCGGAGAGCGGACGCTCCGCCAATGTAAAACAAAGTATAAAGCGCATCGTCATGCAAGAAAAAAAACGAAAACCTTCAAAAGTAATAGAGATTATAATACGCCGCGGTTTCGCCTAGAAAGTTTATTTTCCGAATAACCACGATTTACTGATCTCCAAATAATTTTCTGCCGCGACAAGTTAAGTGCGTCACCGCTAATTAATAAAAACTAATGACCGATCTCCCGCCGGTCCAGTGTGTTAACCTCATGCGGACACTGAGAAATTGTGAAAGTCGATAATATTCCATGTGACAAAAAATTACGCATAACTGTCCGCGACTAGTGACTGAACACCAGTGCATATCTCTGATAAATATAGACTTCAACCTTTATATGTGTTCATGCGCCGTCTTTCCACCACCCCGATATTATTACATTCGTGTGATATCTCGAGTTAATATGCCCACCATCTAGCGAACAGGCAGAGATATAAAGTTCTCGTAAACCCTCGTTCATTGGGCTTATATTCCTCCAGCTCTGTTTTCGACACCTTGGGAAACATGGCCAAAAATGTTATAAATGTCAACGACCACCGATGACTTTGCCAAGCGCCCGCAACCGATATAAGTATCTTGTTACTTCAAACCGATGCCTCACTCCCCCTGCAATCCTCCCGTTTACGGTAGAGTGCGTGGACGAGCTGCACCGCACACCTGCTCCTCCCATACCAGCCTACAATGAGTCTTTATATGTATCAAGTGAACAGTTAAATTATTACAGCTTGCCATGACTCTTTTCTTAAATGCATAAAAGTGTGTGTTAATCATAAATTATAAATGTAAAGTTTGACGATCTAACTCCTCGATTTGGTACCTGATTGTACTGGTTCCTAAATAAGGACACTTTGGTTTATAAAAGGGCCCGCTTATCTTATGCTTTAATACTAGCGGCTGCAAGCAGTTTATCCCCACCCAAAGTATTAAAAACAATGAGTTCTTGTTGTCCCAATATCTAGTGTTGTAGTTAAAGGAAAAACCAAACGTAGGATTACTTAACCTTACAAGTGGAAATTAAAGTCTAGAAAATGTCCATTTCTATACCTTCTTGACCATTATATTTAAGCCTAGGGTTTTATTTCAAAATGTAATTCTTAATTTTAAGTGATAAGATTTAACCTCGAAGAAAAACCGATTACAGACACAATACAGGATAGGTCTGGTTGCTAATTATAACTCTTGTCATATTATGTCATGTCCTTTCTACCCAGGCTGAAATTTTTTAATTATACCTTTGTATAAATTATATAAATAAAAGAATTTTACCTTCCATTAAAATTCCTATTTTGTTTCCCTCGACGCCTGGAATCCATTATGAGAGAACAGCCTGCTGTTTCGGCACTTAGATACGCGTTCCTACCCCCTCTGATTCCCTGTTTGCGACATAATTTATTCCTGCTGGTATCCCTATTTCCGGTTTTGGCGGCGTAACGGTTTTTATTTCATATGACTCATAATGCACCAGGTAGGGATTACCTGGATTCCAGGCATCGAGGGAAACAAAATAGGAATTTTAATGGAAGGTAAAATTCTTTTATTTTGTGTTCCGTCTCGACGCCTGGAATCCATTATGAGAGATCTGTTTGTTATCACCTGGTGGCCTAGTGGTTCGATGTGATTGCCTATATTGCTACACTGCTATTCTCCAAACTTCCAGTTGGAGGTCTGACACCCTCAGTGGGGGAAGCCCTGTCGACGTATCGATCAGGACGCTCTTCAGATCTCTTACGCTTATTGGCCCTCCCTTTGCTCGTTGTTTGAGATCGGCCCTCCAAAATGTCTTCTCCCATCTTGGCACAACTAGGAAAAAGGTGCCTCTTGCCAGGTTCAAGTGCGCCAGTACTCTTGGGACGAGATTCGGCAGCGGAAATACCCAGGCCAGCTCGTAATCCCAATGCTGACTGAAAGCGTTGAGATAGGAGGCCGAGCAATCAGTTGAGTATAGCGACACGTAGTTTGGCACCACATGGGCGGTGGCCGATGCGAAGAGGTCGATCTGAGGACGTCCCCATATTCGGAATATTTCCTCTGTCGCTGGTTCCAGGAGGTGCCATTCCGGGAGTGGTGTCCCCCGAGAGAGTCGGTCCGCAATCCCGTTGTATCTCCCTGGAATGTACTGCGCTGTCAGAGATATTTCCTGCTGGTCGATAAACTCTAGGAGGTCTCGAGTTATCTTCAGAAGGCCCAATGATCTTGTCCCCCCCTCCTTGTTGATGTAAGCCACTACTGTCTTGTTGTCTGTCTGCAGTAGGGTCTTCGTTCCTCTTAGCAGGTGAGCGTGATCCCTGATCACTGCGTAAACAGCGAAGGCTTCTTTCTGGTTGGAATGCCACCGCATCTGCTCTGGGGTCCACTGGCCTGATATCGTCTTGTCGTCCACCTGGCCGCCCCAACCTGCGTCCGCTGCGTCTGTAGTCAGGAAGTGGGAGAAGGGGGCTTCGTGTATTGGGCAGGACTCCCCTACGGCCTCCAACCACCACTCTAGGTCTTGCCGAACCGCGGCAGGAAGCTCCACTTGTCTGGATGGCTCGTGCCTCTGCAGCTGGCGGCTGAATCTCTGCAGTCTTCGGCAATGCAAACGACCCCGAGGGGTGGCGAAGTTTGCGAAGTTGAGTCTCCCCAAGAGGCCTAGAACCTGCTTGGGGGAGCAACTGCCGGCCTCGATCGGGCGGCGCAGTACTTGGCGAAGGCTAGAGCACTTGCGGTCCGAGAGGGATTTCTGGTTGGCTTCGGTGTCCCAAGTTATGCCCAGAAACTCCAGCTTTTGGGTAGGTATAAGGACACACTTGTCGCGGTTGATGCACCAACCCAGATGCTGGAACAGATTGACAGTCTCTACTGCCTGGGTCGCTAGCAGGTCCTTTGACTGATTGGCCAGAAGGAAGTTGTCCAGGTAGACTACGGTCCTTATTCCTTTCTTCCGCAAGAGTCCCGCTAGCCAATTTGACAGCGTTGCGAACATTCTCGGGGCTGACGACAGGCCAAAGGGCAGGCAGGTCATCTGGAGAAGTTCCCCTTGGTAGTATAGTCTCAGGAACTTTCGGTGCGATTCCGCTATTGGTAGGTGAAAGTATGCCTGGGTTAGGTCGATTTTCACCAACCAATCTTTGGGCTGGAGGAAGTCTGGGACCCGAAAATGGTTGAACAGCCTGAAGGGTTTCGCTTTCACAAAGGCATTCAACGCCTTCAGGTTGAATATCGGCCTTAGGGAGTTGTCCGACTTCGGAGTTAAAAACAGATTTGAGATGAAGCTCGGAGAATGATCTGCTCTTTCCAGCACGCCTGACATCTTCAGGGCCTGAATGTGACTCGACATGTCTCGAGACTCCTTCGTGCTGAAGCTGCTCAACAGCTGCCTGGTGGGGAAGACTAACGGAGGTTTGGCCACAAAGGGGATTCTCGCGCCCTTGAGGATTCTCAGCACTATAGGTGGTGCCCCGAACTCCTTCCACGTGCTTTGGAACCTCCTCAAGCGTCCTCCCCAGAACTGGTTGTTCAGCCTCGCGTCATCTTCTACCTCTACGGCTACGGTCACCAGCGGGTTTTCGGCCGTGGTCTGTCTTCCGGTTAGGTCTCCTGTTCGGGTTCCCTGGGCCTCGCTCCCTGTGTCTCGGCTCCGGCAGAAAGGGCTTACGGGACTGGAGGTATCCCTGGTTCGGAGCCCGACGAGAAGTTGACGGCTGGGGCTGAGATGTTGACGGTTGGGCCAGGTTTCGGGTTGCGGGCGAGACCATCACCTTCTCCTGGCCCCCATTCTTCAGGATGTACGCCGATAGCTCTTCCCTATTGAACAGGTATCCCGAGCTTGGAGGGATTTTGGCCGCACCTTCTCGCACGAAAGGATCTTTGAAGCCCTCCAATACGGCCTTTCGCCGGTTCAGTACACACTCTGCCCGTCTGCCGCACACAATCTGCAGGATGTCGTCCGATATCTTATTGTACGGAGCATCGCTGGTGAACATCGACTGAATCCGCTCGAAGAGAGCCGAAGCGGACAGATCCGTGCCGGGTTCGGATGCCCAATTCACCAGTAATTGCATCCCGTCTCTCGAGGCCTCTCTCTGGGCGAGCAAGGCATTTGAAAGCGCGGCGAGCGATCTTTCCAGCAAGCCAGTATGGGTCGGCGCATTGTCGATCCTCCTCAAGTCGTCGTTTACCGACAATTCCACAAATGTGGGAGTCGCCGCGTAGGTTCTCTGCGTTTCCGCATAGCGAACGCCTGACCACCAGTCGGAATCGAAGTGCTGCAGCTTCGAGATCTGTTCGATCCGCTTCGGGTCCGCTCTCGGTACTGGCGGCTCCTTCACGACCATGCTGAGCTTGCCGAACTCCAGCGTATTCTTCGCCCTTCTGAGGCTCGGCGGCGGCTGAATAAAGGACGCATTCGCGTCCTCCACGCTGGGCTCGCTCGCGGCAACGTGTTCCGGCGTTGGCGGCGTTGTTGATGCAGGAGCCGCGCCGCCCGCTAACAAGGCCTCCGTCAGAGCAGTCACTTGTTTTAGCAGGTGGTCTACACACGGGTCGTATGCTACGCGGCGTCTCTTTCGACTCGGTTCTTCGAAAGAATACTCGTCATTCGAGGATACCGGCGAAGAAGCTTGTTCGTCCGCCATCTTGTTAACAAATCGTTTGACGAAATTCACGGGATTCACACTAAAATATCAAAGTTCTGTCGCACTATGCTATAAAAATTTGTATAGTCTAATGTTCGTTAACCTAGGGATCAAAAATTAAGGGGTAGATTGCAAAAGAAACACAAAAAAAACACAACAAAAGTTGGCGTGTCTAGACGCGTGCAAATGGCGCAAAACAACGACATTATATGAAATAAAAACCGTTACGCCGCCAAAACCGGAAATAGGGATACCAGCAGGAATAAATTATGTCGCAAACAGGGAATCAGAGGGGGTAGGAACGCGTGTCTAAGTGCCGAAACAGCAGGCTGTTCTCTCATAATGGATTCCAGGCGTCGAGACGGAACACAAAATATATAATTATATATAAATATATCAAGGGGTGATGAAGGGTTAAAAGGGGAGGAAGTAAATGTTACCTATATACCCGCCGGGTCCTAAATAATAAATTTCCAAATTTTGAGTCCGATCGGTCAAACAGTACAGATTTGTATTGAAAATATATCAGGGGAGGGAAAGGGTTAAGGCGGCACATTCACTGCAAATGCATATTTCGTTTTTTTTTTTATGAAAATGTGGGGTTTTATTATTGATTTATATCAGAATGTATAAAATAGACTGCAATTTTTTTAAGGTGATAACTAGAATAATAATAGAACCATTGTTCTTATATAAAAGTAATAAAAAATAAGTATTTACAGTAATTAAGAAAAATATAAGCATTAATCGACAGGCCGTGGAAAATAAATCATTTTTAGTATTCTAGGGTGAACAAAGTTTTAATTAATATTTGTATGTAGGCGTAATATGTTTTTTTTATACGTATAAAGTTTACTTAATTATCTAGAATGCGTATTGAGGTAATTAAGAAATATTCAATATTAATAAAAAAAATATATATATATATAAATATACTTATATAAAAGTACTATAAAATAAGTATTTACAACAATTAAGAAAAATATAAGCATTAATCGACAGGCAATGGAAAAAAAATTGTTTTTAGTGTTCTAGGGCGAACAAAGTTTTAATTAATATTTGTATGTAGGCATATTATGTTTTTTTTTACACGTATAAAGTTATAATGTTTTAAATTGTCAAGAAATTTTTACATTTTTTAATCATTTTCAAAAGCTTTTTATTTGTATAAGAGATGATTTTATTTTTTAATAATTTTATTTATATAAAATATTCTACTTAATTCTGCACTATTAATCCTCACCCACTATTTAAAAGTTTTTTTTTTATTAAAAACAAGTTAATTACTATTTAAAAAATAAAAAAAACACAGTATGATTATGTTCCAAAACACGGATAGAAATGTCATCAATCAGCCTATGCTGCGGCGAGCGGCGGACGTGTCTTTGTCGATGTTTTATTTTGTCAATATAAAGTCACTATAAAACGATATTCTATGCAAATATTACTTTATTGTTAATTAATAGCGTATTGTATTGCCAAAAGCATTTGGATTTCACTCCTTCAATAAGGTTTTTAACTAAATATATACAGATTTATTGATACTATTGAAATATTCAATGTTGAAAGTGCGTTAATTTCACACACATATCTGACGTTTGACAACATCATGGTTTGTGTCCACGCACGTGCATGAGTGTATAAAACATCGCAACGTTGTAAATAGCTGGCAAACATCTTGAACAATGACTTCAGCTGCGCAGAAGACAAATTTTGGGTTTTTGTAGTGAGGTGTATGGAGGGTAGTAGTATGGAGCGCAAACTTTCCCCCAATGCACCGAAAATTGTTCACGATGTTTGCCTGCTACTCTATTTATTCATGCGGATCGATGTTTCGATGCAAGAAATGAATATGAAAACACAATTTTATTTCTAAATTCAGTTTAATGTGTAATAAAAATATGTGGATCGTATTTCGGTTTAAATTCGTCCGAAGAAAAAATGGAGGAAATGAATTTGATAACATATTGAATATTTACTTTGTCGCGTTTTTTAGATATTAGACATTCCACAAAAATTGTGGAGAACCGAAAAATTAGAAAACGTGGTCACACAAAATGCTCGAGTGTTTTACATATTATTGTAGTAGTTTTTTTTTGTATTTCTATATCAAAAATTATTTGAATTTGGTCAAAGTCACGAGCCGGAAGTCAAAATAATACCTAAATGTGCTTATGCAATATAATTTTTAAATTAAAAAACAGTGATGTAAGGAAAATGGTTATTTACTATTTTTTTACAATACTAAAATTATTGGAGAAATATAAATACTCTTTTTTTTTTAATTCTTAACCCTTTGAGACCGTATGTATATTCAAACGAATACTAACTTGGCGATTTTATTTTTCCCATAATATATCGAATATAAATGTCGGGTTTTTGTTTTCTGATTGCTGGCAATCTTGTCTATGGCGTCTATTTTTTCCACTTGGCTGCGATACATAATCCCGCCTAAACTGTCATTTGCATTTTGACAGATCAACTCTCAGTGAATCTTCCAATTTCATCCATTGTTATTTGCATATTTTAAGGATAAACTTACCTTAATTTATCCATTTTTTTTATTCAAATTATATTTATTTTGTTGCCTATAACATAAGTAAATATTAGGTCCTTACATATGAAATTGGCGTTTTGCCGTACTGGGAAATTTGATCTCAAATATCTTCTCTTTGGTTAGGAATTCCAAATCCAAATTTATACAGCTATTTACTCATTTATTTGTGTTTTGAAAATTATAATTCATTTGTTTTTTTCCTCAATTGTTTTTTTCTTTGCGTCACTCAGTTTACAAAATGAAAAACTTGAAATATCGCGTTATTTACGAGTACGAGTTCCACCGTGGCACCAGTGCTGCAGAAACGGCTCGAAGGATTAATGATGTGTATGGCGACGGTGCCGCAAAAGAAAACACAGTGCGTTTTTGGTTCCAACGTTTTCGTTCTGTAAATTTCGACCTGCAGAACAAGCCCCGTGGACGGCCGGAGACCAAAGTTGATAATGAAGAATTGAAGGCTATTGTGGAAGCGGATCCATCGCAAACCACATCCGAGTTAGCTGCAGGCTGCGGTGTTAGTGATAAAACTGTTTTAATCCACTTGAAGCAAATTGGTAAGGTGAAAAAGCTTGAAAGGTGGGTACCTCACGAATTGAGTGAAGCAAATCAACAAACGCGCGTTGACTGCTGCGTTGCATTACTCAACCGGCACAATAATGAAGGGATTTTAAATCGAATCATTACCTGTGATGAAAAGTGGATCCTGTACGATAATCGGAAGCGCTCATCGCAATGGCTGAACCCTGCCGAACCAGCCAAACCATGCCCCAAGCGAAAATTGACTCCAAAAAAGTTACTTGTGAGCGTTTGGTGGACTAGTGCTGGTGTCGTTCACTACAGCTTTCTTAAAACTGGCCAGACGATTACGGCAGATGTCTATTGTCAGCAACTGTAAACCATGATGGAAAAGCTAGCTGCTAAACAACCGAGGCTGGTTAATCGCTCTAGGCTACTGCTGCTTCATGATAACGCTAGACCACACACTGCACAACAGACGGCTACCAAATTAGAGGAGCTTCAATTGGAATGTCTAAGACATCCACCGTACTCTCCGGACCTTGCCCCAACAGATTACCATTTTTTTCGAAATTTGGATAACTTCTTGCAAAGGAAAAAATTCAACTCCGATGGGGCAGTCCAAACCGCCTTCAAAGATTTTATTGATTCCCGTCCGAATGGTTTTTTTAGTAAAGGGATCGATGAACTACCTATGAGATGGCAAAAGTGCATAGATAGCAATGGTACATACTTTGATTAAATAAATATATTATAATAAAAAAAAATTGGCTTTACGTTCCTCCCATACTAAACGCCAATTTCATATGTAAGGACCTAATACATCAATTTTTCAAAGTTATTTGTCAGAATATTCATCTATAAGTTCTATAACAACTTCTAAACTAAAAGGAAGAAAAAAAAACACCAAAAATTTTCAAAAAATTCTGTGATGTGTTATCATACATCAAATATTTTTTACAACTGCCATAATTAATTCAGGTTTCAGAGGGTTAACTTAAAACATCCAGAATTCGGATGATAAAAGGTTCGCGGCAAGAGCAGCTGTCGGACTCTCAGGCGGTTCTTTATATTTTAAGAATCGGCACTCCATATAGTATTGATTTATAGCACAAGAGTTTAAAATTACTTCAAATTATGAATTATTGGGGTTGTCGAATTATCGAAGTTGATCACTATGAAATTAACATTTTAGTACTTGTGTGTTCGATAAATATTGAATTATAGGGTTTCGAACTAACAGGGTTTTAATGTATTATCAATGTGGAAGAGTGTTTAAATATTTTAATATCTATAAAAAAAATCATTCTCATAGCCACCTTTGCTCATTTTGACGATTAAATCCAAAAAAAGCCATCTACAATAAAAGTCACTTAAATGTTGATATATTTGTTATCATAAAATGTATTATTTCAGAAAATAGCCTGGCACTTATGATCAGAGAGAAACAAGAGAAGAGGGGAGCTCAGATGGACAGCTTCTTTGACAAGCTGGCTGCCAAGTACGGGGGTGAGGAGAAAAAGAAAAAAACAGTTAAGGCTGAGAAAAGGAAAGCCACTCCTGGAACAAGGGCAAGTGCACGTACTCAAACAAAAAGACAAAAAACAAATTAGAATCATTCATTTAATGTGACCTTAATGTGAATCAAAAGAAAATGTAAATTTTCAGTATGTTTCAAAAGTGTTCATTTTTTTACACTCGTGATTTTTCGAGCAAAATGTATATGGTCCTAGAAATTGTGAGTCAACTTTCTGTAAATCTTTTACCAGCATGATTATGTAACATTAATTTTCCCATTCAGTGTAAAAAAAAAAATCTTTGTGTTTATATGATTATTTAATAAATTATATACCAAATACTTAATTATTTCATATGTTTTACTTCGTCTAACCAATTGTATTGTATCGAACTTTTAAAATGCGTCATTTTCTTTTAATTTTTTATTATACTATCCCCTCTGCAGAATCTTACCATTGGATGTTGAGAGTAAATGTAATTAAAAAAACACGAGCGAGCCTTACGGTAGTCGTATATTTCCAGACACCGCTAACTCCAAACCAAAGAAATTTACAACAGGTCAAGTAATTTATACCTTATTGTGTGAGATATTATTATCTACACTGTTAGTTTTTCTAGAAAGTTTGTTTACATTTATAACAAACTTTCTAGAAAAACTAACAGTGTAGGTAATAACATCTCATACAATAAGGTATAAATTACTTGACCTGCTGTAAATCGTTTTGATATGGAGTTAGCGGTGTCTGGAAATATACGACTCATATGATGTGTAACATTTGACATTTCACAATTAAAAATATCAATTGAGCAGCGACAGAAATTAACCTCAAAATTTAAAAAACTAAATATGTAAATATTTATTCGAATAATTATTATTAAAAATTCATTTATAAATACATTTATATAGATTAGTAAATACATGTAGAGAAAATGTATGTGCATTTTTTAAATATTGTATTTTGCCGCACTGTGAGCTGTCATTAAATAATTTTTGGCGGTGTCGATAAAACAGTGTACTATTTATTATATTTAAAAATTTGGTCATTAAAAAAATATTCAATCTGGATTGTTTTAAAAATGTTAATCAATTAAAAAGAGACTACATATAAGGTCGAAAAATTTTCGTTAACTTACACAATTCCGTGGCGAAATTGGATAATGCTCCATCCCCAGATACAGAATGGAGGTCCGTTGTTTCGAATCCCGGTGAGCAGTTCAAATATTTTTTTGTTAATTTGATTTTTTTGTATGTCTTTTCTAATTGATTGATAAAAATTTGTTTAAAATTCACAGAGATTCGTTCTGAAATTACAACTTCCCAATAATAATGTTTTTTCTTTAATATCATATACATTTATTAATACAGTACCAACCTCTCGGAAAACAGGTTGGTACCATCTGACGGCCAACTCTATCACCGCGCATGCTCATTGGTCAAATGAAATAGCGCGCGCTTGTCTTAGTTTCCTGTTATGCATTTCCGTCCATTTTCACAAAATCACTCCCACAGATTGCAGGAAAGCGAGAGAAAAGATGTTACACATCAAGAACATTTAAATCCTTAAGTCCACAAAAATAGATGAGTAATAATACCTGGAGAAATCGATGTTTGCTCAAGAGATCACTGCGGATTATGATTATTGTCTTATACAGATTATGTCTCCTTAAAATATAAACATAAAAGATAATTTCAACAAGATCACAAGTATTATGCAATGGATAGGATCTGGAGAGGTGCTTGAATGTTTGTATGTGAGAGATCAGCAAGGTGTAGATGATGTACCCCTTTTCTTACCCCTACAGAAATATTTATTATATTACGCTATAAATACTAGTAGTACCAATGGTATTTATAACGTAATAATTAATTAATGCATATTTAGCCAAAACAAAAACTCAATATCTCGGTTCGTTTGGCCTTTGGCGCTAGAAGGTGGCTCATGTGTTTAACGTCACCATTCACATTCCAATATACAGGACCAACCTGCCGATATACCTGTAGGAAGAGTTATCGCTATGCTGAACAATATCGCTCTGGATATTGATCTGTTCCATAACTCTTGAAGGTTTTCCGAAGCAGCAGGAGTTTCCTACATCTTTTAAACGAATCATTTTATATATGAATGGTTGCAGTAAAATAGGCACCAAGTACCAAAATTTCATTTTTCAAACTAAGTATGCAGCTTGGTTCTATATGACATCGCCACTAACCCCAGTAATGCATTATGTCCCTGCAATGTTGCATTTAGCCGTTATGCTCGTTTGAATATCGCGACTTCGCCAAGTACCGCCAAGTATTATTTTAAAAACGGCACTAAGTGCCTTGGTCCGCTAACTTCAGATTGTATGAAAATGACTGACCAAGTAGGGTGCGCGTCATGTGAGCTCCCCATGCAAACAACAAGGTAAAGGTGTTATAAAGAATATAATACAAATAAAACAAGAAAAACACAAGGCCTGGAATATACATCAATAACTCGGAATATCATTCCAGCAAAAAATCCACCAATAAATGAGGTATGATTTATTTTGTGTTTTGAAATTAACATTCATCCCGGTATTTTGTTAGGACAAGGGATACTGTTTGAATATGCTGGGTTAACCTAATGTTAAACTACACAGACGTTGGACTTAGTGCCTTTCATAGGAAAGAGCGCTGGGTACTTAGGAGTTGTTTGAAATGCATATTTCACAACGTAATTACAGGAAACACAGAAAACTTTTTCTTTTAGTTTTTATGTAGAAAAGACAGGTAGGATGTATAGTATAGATTTTTCAAAAAAATCTCATAAAAATTTATATATGACATTTTTATTCACTATATCTTGTTTTCCTCAGCTTGTCGGTCATGGTACTTAGTAAGTAATTTGATTCAACCATTCATATCTTTAATTTGTTACTTACCATCACACTGTTTCCCCATGGGGGTAAGCAGAGGATAGAGCGCCACACTCTTCTGTCCTGACACAACCCTCGACTCATTCACATTCATACTTCTTAGCATGCAAGTTCAACAGTTATTGAGGCTTTTAACGGGACCATCTTCCAGTATCTGGTTAAAATACCACTTACTGGTCGTACTGCGTTTTCCCCAGCAGCCTTCTCTTTCTGAGAAGACATAAACTTGTGTTATATGTCTTTCTTACCGTTCTTTCCTCATTCATTCACTCAACATGCCCAAACCATCTGAGCGGCCTATCTTTTTTAATTCTATTAAGCTAAGATCAGCTTTACATTCATTCCTAATATCTTCATTCAAAAATGGATTTACCACACATACGTCTAAGGGATCTCATCTCCAGTATACTTTTATTTCTCTTCTACTAGTTTCACATATATCAATTACGATTTGAATGTATCTATGTTTGTTATGTAATGTTATATACAAAAATAAATTGAATTGAATAACCAACTAACCATCACCCCGGAGGATTTTATAATCATGTATTATATAGTTAAATCATTTTAAAATGCTTGATTGTCCGAAAAATCTGAAGTCAGATTGCACTATGGTAGACGATACATCGTCATGATCGTTAAACAATGGAACATGGGTGTGCAAAAAATTCCACATTGACTTTTTTGGATAGTTAAAAAGTGAAAAAAAGAAGCCATCTAATGGTATATAAAAAGTTTTTTTTTTCATAAATTTAGAAAATACAAAGTCGGTATAATGACAGTTCTGATTTGCGATTGTAGAACAATGCATCATGCGTAAAAATATCGTACTGCGCTGACTATATTTGAGGTTTGTAGGTACCAACTTTAAATAACTAACCCAAGTTTCAAAGGAAAATCTTTTGTGGTTATCGAGCTATGACATAAAGTGTCTAAATAAAACTTCAAACTGCTCTCCTGCAAACCTGATAAAAATCACATGTGTCGTTATTCTACGATTACGATGACATATTCCTTTTTTCGATTATAAATTATATTTTAAACATTAAAAAATAACTTTTCGCGACAAGTACGCTTTCTATTAGAAAAAAAATATTTTACTGCATAACATTATTACAAAAACAAAAAACTCTAGTATATTTTTTTATTTAAAATATAAATATACAATGAGATAGTACAGTACAATACAATGATGAACTTTTAACACAAGAGGTTTTCCAAAACACGTGCCATGAGTAGTAAATTAAATAATCCAACAAGGACATGGTTACAGGTAATTCTTACATAATGTCATTTGTGCTATCAATGTTTCATCTCTAGGTATGAAACATTTTGTAAAACTTGTGAAATTGCATTCTGATAGTTTAAAGTACTTTCAATATCAATAGAAAAAAATGATAGTGAGATTGACAACTAGTTTCAGCTCAATGTGTAACTGAAGATAGTATTGAATTGTGCTCTAAACATAAACACAGTGATTGCCAAGTCATTGTAACCATATCAAATCAGTATTTAAATTAACTTTGGTCCTAACAGATGTTAATACAATTATCCAAAAAGTAAATACATACATAGAAGAGATATGTGGCTTATAGTTCAAAATTTTGAGGAAAATTTTCAAAGATTCTCTTCTGCTATAAATATTTCCTAATATTTGAATATTTATTATTTAGAGCCTCATCTAGTGTAATTGAAATTAAAAATTATTTTTAAAAAATTCAAAAACATGGAGGGGAGTTCTTAAATCGATTTTCGCATAATGACATTCTCTCTCATGCCTTATCCGTACAATGGATGTTAGCTGTCATCGATTCATTTACAGCCTAAAAAAGCCCCACAGTGGACTGGCCGCTCGCTGCCTCAGATTCTTCTTCCAGGGCTGAAATTTCCAGCAATCTTTTTCTACATTATGAGCTGTACGATCTGATACTTTCCTGGATGTTTCATTACGGGTCCAAGATATTGAAGTTTTCAAACTTTTATTGTTCTAAATACTTCTTTACTTGTTATTTTTATTGTTTTTCAAACCAAAACATTTTCATTCATAATTCTATCCATTCAGCTTATTTTGAACATTCTTGTGTAGATCCACATTTAAAATACTGCAGGTCAACATTTTATCAGTAAGTCTGCAATGCTTCCGTTCCATAAATAACAGCAAAAACACAGCATCTGACCTTTCTCAGGGGCCATCCATAAAGTACGTCACACGTTAAGGGGGGAGGGGGTCGACGAATTGTGACATTGTGTGACAAGGGGTGGGAGGGGTCCTAAGTTTCGTGACGTCACATTTCAAAATCTAATACTTACATCTAAATGTTAAAATGCCAAATTTGAACTATTAAAGAAAAACTAAAAATATTTCCAACTCTATCTGTATGAATAATCGTTTTGTTGGAGAGTCCACACTCGCTCTACTAGTGTCACGCGCCGGTCGCAAGTGTTTCGTCTATTCGTCAATTTCTAAATGTAAAATTGCTAAATATGTGACATCACGCTAGGGAGGGGGGGTCAAAAAATCACGAAATTAGTGTGACGTACTTTATGGATGACCCCTCATTCGTAATCTCAGATTAAGATTGTGACTGCTGAAAATTATTTGAAAAATAATTTAAAATGGATAAAATAAAATAGATAAAAATAATTTAAGATAAAATAGAAGTTGTGGTGTAAAAAAATTTGTTTGACTAAAAATTACAACCCAGGTGAATTTTGAAAAATTTAACTATTTAACACAATAGGATAATTTTATATTTTTATGATATAGAAATAATATATGTGTAGATAAAGACTTGAAGTTACAATTTTATAGTTGCTTAAGGATAATGATTAAAAACATGCTAGCTTTTTAAATGCCAAACATCGTTGATGTGAAGGACGTCTGTAAGCCATAAAATAAATTTTAAACACATTATGACGTAAAAGTGTGAAAAGTTGTCAAAATAACTGTGATTTGATGAAGTTTTTTAATTCCTTTATAATAAAATATACAACGTTGTCACAATTTCATTTCTTTATTTTTTTTAAATAAAATATTGAAAATTAACAATTTTAAGTCACCAAAAAAATTTTTTATGGGTTTCAAAAACCTTGTTTATCAATGATAGACATCTTTACCCATTAAACACTAAAACCACATTTATTGAAATAATAATTTATAAATCATAAATAAATTAAAATACCTATTTCCAACACACACAAGCTCAGAACAAAGAGCAGACACCAATCACCTGTTTTGAAAAAGAGTCAAATTAAATAAATTACATAACTGATTCTGAGGGCCGGTTGTTTGGTCAGACATAAAAGTAAAAATTAAGAAAAAGCATAGATTTTTTTTATAGACAGTAGAATTTTAATAGCAGACATAGAAAAACAAGTCATCTGATTCTTTTTTCTTCATTCTTTTACTACTAATACAACTGACCCTTATAAATATTTGCCAAAACCATGGTGTCAAAATAATAATCCCTTTCTATCATATATGCATGGTCAATTTTCAGTTCATAAAAGCCTTTTAGTGCTAATCAGATAATTTACATATTATCCTCAAGTGCAGATTATAAGATTGAGAGTAATCATACTGTTAACAAATTTAATTTGGAACCATTCATCATGAAATCTACCACTGGTTTGGTGTGCACTAATAATTGAAGATGTATTCCCCCGTAACGTCTCTTTGTTTCAAAATGTATAATTTTTTACAGAAACATATGTAGTCATGCACAGATTAGTGAGTTACACTAAATTTTGAAACAATGTTGTCTATCAGATGCAGTAATACCTGAGTTATGAAAATTGAACGCTATTATACACCATTCAGTGTACACAGAGTAAGTAATGTATAATAATTATCAACAAAGACTTCAAATTATATTATTAACCATTGTAATAATAATCTTTAAACCAATCAAAATGCTTAACATTAAAGAAATCATTTGTGCTAAAATACAGTCTCTTAAGTTTTCAACATTCATCTTTGAATATGGATGCATTACTTATTTTGCCTAATGTCACAAGTTTCAACACCACAAATATGACACTGAGCAAGAACTACCTGTTTTTGTTCACTTTATAAATATTTCACTAAATCACTCCCGATGGACCAACACGTACAGACCCAAGCAGGCGAGGACGAAGAACTGAAACAACAATATTTGTGATTAAATGAACAGCGCTCATGGTTTATAACTGTAGGACATGCTTGTTGTGACAAATGAATCAGGGGTTCAAATTTCATCCTAGAAGACCACCAAGTTAGTACTAAGCCTAGTATTTGCACAGCATCAATGCCTAACTTAATTAGAAAAAAATAGTAGGAATATTAATGTGACAAATGTTCTGTATTCTAAATCTAAAAAATAAAATCAGTTGTGAATTTACACACATATTTCGTTCAAACGTATGTGTTACTTTCTGTTTATATCTGGTGGAATATTCAAAGAATGATTCAGTTCAACTCCTAGAACAAGGCCAAACTGCTACCATCGATGAAACTTTTACGACAGCCAACCTTGCTTAAACGACAGACTATTAACTACTGTAAAATATAAAGATATAGGGTTGTAGATTTTGATGCACCCTCCATATTCACCAGATTTACACTTTTACCTATTTTAGTCACTTAACATTTTTAGTAACCAAGAACATTTCCAAAAAGAATCAGGAGTAAAACAAAGTAATAATAATATAAAAAGATATACATTTTGATTGCGAAATTTTGTTCTGTGGTTAGAACTCTCGCCTCATGATCCAAAGGTCGCGGGTTCGAACCTCACTCCAGACCAGCAAATTAGTCCTATTCATAGCACAAGCGTTTAGCTTAGTTTGAAAATAATAAGAATATTGATGTGACACGTATTCCGTGTTCGCATCTCTATTTTATTTTTAAAAAATATAAACACATATGCATATTTACCTTAAATTTAGGGTACTCATTCATATATATAGTGACCATTCCAACATAAGGCAGAAAACCTCGCGCCCTCCCAACTACATCCTTAGCGTGCAGCCACAGCTGTCCCTGCGCATATAGTCCTCGGTCGTCCACATTGTTATTGTCACCTTTCGTTAAGAACTTCACCGTACCATTACTAAAATGATCCAAAATACATCAGTTCATCCACAGGGACATTATAAATGTCTGCAACAAGTTAAATAACTGAAGTATTCGGAAAACAAGCTTACTCAAAGGAGGGAAAAACTGTTTTTGTTACTACACTACACAAAATAAAAGTCAACTTGTGAGATTGCAACACCTAACATGCCAGAAATTAGGCATTTGCAAAAGTCAGGCAAAGGAAATGAAATTGGGTTTGATGATGCGAAAATGCAATTTCCAGCTTTTAAGTTCTGTTTATATTATATTTACAAAAACAATATTTATCATACATCACATGTGGGGTATGAAAGCAAAGGCAGCAATATCCAAAAAATTTAATGTTTTGAATGCAGTCACCGAGGATCACTAATTTAAAATGTACTGAATTCTAAATTTTATGTATCTTATCCATTCCAAAATCATGTTTCCAATAAATTTATAGTCTGTTTCCTATAAAATCTTAAATTTGCTACATTATAAATTAATAATCCTCAATGACTGCAGTCAAATTTATTTGGATTTGTTGCCTTTGCTTTTATACCCCACACTTGACTTATTTTCTTAAGAAATCTAAAAACAGCGTATGACACTTACTTTTCATGGAGCTTCAGCACCCGATGAACTATGGGAATATCTCTTCCCTCAACCTTAAATACAACAATTTCTCCAACTCTCACGGGTTCTTCGGGATAATTTGTGAGGAAAAGTAGATCACCTCTGTGGAAGGCTGGCTCCATACTACCTGACAACACCACTACGATAGGGCTTTCACTGCCCGTCACAACCATTAAACCTTTCCATATCATTAACGCCGATGAAACTATCATCCCGAAACTAAGCACCTGATAAACAAACTAATAAAAAAAATATGATTAGATCAATGGACATATTCTCAGTAAATTATTGAGAATTTTTCATAACAAAATATAATACATGGAGAATCGAAATATGTCCATGAAATAAGACCAATGATATTTACAGGATAAAATCATATTTTGCAAATATTTTGCTAGTTTATGACTTGTAAACATACATATTTTGCAGTTTCTAATTCAAGATTACCTGTCGTTTGTTCATCCGCTTTACATCGTCAAAAACGCTTTCAAACATTTTGTTAATTTAAAAACAAGCCGGTTTTCTTCAATAAATCCGAAATCTTCACCACGTCAGTCAAAAATCGGAAAGTGGCGTGGAAAAATATGTTACCATAAGAAATAGGTACTTCATCCACGTCAAGATCCGACGACCAGGGGCACGTTCAGGTACAACGATCGGCGACTTTTACTCAAAGGCTAGAAAAAATCCGAGTATCAACAAAAGATTTCATGATTCTTTGATTATTCGAACATCGTAACTGAACGTGTTCGTTGGTCATAGATACGAAATCTTAAAAATATGTTTTTGTGCATACATTTTTGAAAAAAGTTATTTTTCGGACTACATACATCCGTATTTTGAAAATAACAATAAACTGGCGAATGCGGTAACTCCTCCGATTTTTTTCAAAAGGCAATATGCATTTCATTTCAGGTGCATTTATTTCAACGTGGCTTCACGAAACTTACAATAACGACCCAAGGGTAATTAATTTTTTTTTATTGATTCATTCATATGAAAAACATTTACACAAATCAGAAAGTTACCGTATTCTCAATTGCGTATTGTTACCTAAATGCGACATTTGCTTGTAAAAAATTCGTAAATTTAAGGAGTGATATTTTTTTTAAATGTTTATGACCCAATCAATCGTTTACAACATAAATAATTTTGAAAATTGTAGAAATAAATGGTTCGAAATGCTGATTTAAGTTTTATTAAGAAACGCGACATTAATTCAGAGTGTCACTATATACTATTACAGTTGCCGGCAAACTTCTTGAAATTTTTTGGCATAGTGGGGGAATGCGCAGAAGACAAAATTTGGGTCTCTTTGATGGAATGGTACATGCGCAAACTTCCCCCCACTACGTCGTAAAATTTCAAGATGTTTGCCGGCTACTGTATTACTAGTTGTTACCCGTCCAAAATGACTGCTTTTACATGAGAAAATTCCTTATGTATTTATTTAAGAAAAAAAGAAAAAAGGAAAAAAGTTTTTATAAAAGATATTACTGTCGTTACGGATTTTACGTGAGAAAATTCCTTATGTATTTATTTAAGAAAAAAGTAAACAAAGGAAAAAAGTTTTTATAAAAGATATTACGGACGTTAGGTACGGATTTTACATGAGAAAATTCCTAATGTATTTATTTAAGAAAAAAGAAACAAAAGAAAAAAAATTTATTAAAGATATTACAGACATTACAGGAAGCTACGGACAGACAGAAATGAAATTATTATTGGGATTGCATTGTAGGGTATATATTATACGTACAACACATTAAACCTTCTGGTTTGCGTCTTTTGGGGTATTATGCCGTGTTATTACGACCTTTCTGGCCAACTTTTCCGATCCCATTGCAGGGTCCATCATCAGGGCTGATGATGGACCCTGCAATGGGATCCGAAACGTCGGCCAGAAAGGTCGTAATAACACGGCATAATACCCCAGATGATACAAACCAGAAGATTCTGAGTGGCCGTGAAAACCTAAGAACATTCTTAACATATTAACCAAGTGTCACAGCTTATTTAAATACTCCTCATAATCCCATCTTAAGCCATGTATTCACTAGGGGACAAATCGCAAAACATTCCGCGCGGCATGTCGCATCAACATCTACGCTCATGTTTCGGGGACAATGGCGCGGTCATTTGACGTGTACACACTGGGACTCGCATATCTTGTCGCGGAAATGTCACTCGATGAGCTATGATGACAGCCGCGGTATCTCATTTGGCGAAAACGGGGTTCCGCGCAATTCGAAATGTTTTTTTGTGTCGCAATCTCAAATTAACGAGGTTTTACTGTAGTAAATTGAATATTATTAAAAATAAGGTCCTTTTTGCAAATAGACGCAAATAGAATCACGTAGACTGTATGCCGCGCGTGCTGTTGAGGGACAATTTGTCCCCTAGTGAATACATGGCTTTATACTAAATGCATAATATTTTTGACATACCTACTTCTTTCAATAAACCATCATCAATATATATTTCAGAGTAAGCCTCAGACTTTAATAAATCTGACGTTAGTCTCATTGTGGAGCTAATATAGTTTACAGACCTAATCTAACATTAACTTCACAAATTAGGCGAAAAATCTTTCTCAGAATTTCAAACTCATTAATTAGATTCAAATCAGACGTATTCTGAATGGAACGGACAGGGTTGAGCCATGTAAAAAATGAAAACATAATCTGACAAATGTGAGCGGCGCGTGGCCAAACAAATCAGCCGCTACATACAGAAAATTGCATTGGAGACGAGGTGTGTATGCCACCACTGGAAATTGGATTGCCGATCGGAGCGCGCGCAAGTCAGCGCCCAGCGGCCGTTGCCGCGACTGGAAGGGGGCCGCCCGCGCACGCTGCTTCCAACTAGCTGTAGAACAACATCGTCCAGACACTAGCCGTGAGGAGGGCCCTTTGTTAAATGAATATGAGAATGTGATGTCTGGCTTGGCCACCGATGTTATTTCCAGCCACAAGTGTCGATACAAATATGTGTGAAATTTGTATATGTTATGAAAATGTTTTAAAAATATGTTGATGCCTTGTGAGAAGCAGCGCTTCGGCGCCCTTTTGTATGCAATATTGTCATGTGCATTATGTTGAATCTCTGGTGAGAAAATGTATTGGAATTTTATGAATTTTATAAATAAAATGGAAATAAAGAATTTTTATTTGGCACCTGCTGGTGCGTGGACAGAGGTTAGAAGTTTGAGCTGAAGGGATTCTTCCGCGATGTAACGCCCCAAATAAAGTATGTGTGTGGCACGCGATACAGTTGCCGGCAAACTTCATGAAATTCTTTGGCTAAGTGGGGGAATGCGCAGAAGACGAAATTTGGGTCTCGTTGGTAGAAAGGTAGATGCGCAAACGTCTCCCCACTACACTGCAGAATTTCAAGATGTTTGCCGGCTACTGTACCCGCGATGTTCGCCAACACTAAATGGGCATGAGTGTGGCACGCAATATCCGCCAACACGGGAGACGAGTCTCGCTGCAGAGGGCCTCGTCTCTTTCTTTCCGCCGACGGGCAAATAAATGTTTTTTGAATATAAGAGATTTGATAAGCTCACCTGACCGGCTATAACTTCTAACGCCTAGTACTCCTCACATTCCGAGCCCCCGTCTGAGATGCGTATAGGGTTACCCTCCACGGGGGCTTGAAGGCCTGAACCGGGCACCATCGTGGAGATGGTTCATCATGAAATAAATGAGTACTGGAAGACCGTGAGAAAATTTTGTATTTTCTCGATTTGGAAACGGTACGCCTGCTTTCAGGCCCACATCACGGTAAGCTCGCGCGCACAGCGAGCTTGCTCGCCGTGGAGAATATTAAAAAGTCGAATTTTTAATCGACGATTGGAGCGGCTACCGTGGACGGAATCCTACTGATGTAGTGCCATTGCATTCCTTTACTGAATGTCTGTCTGGAGAATATATTTTTATATATGTAAAATGATATAGGCGCGCCTGAGTGGAATAAAAAATTGGTTTTTGGCGCATTTTTAAATGCCTATAACTCGGTAAATATTTACCTGACATATTTGGAATTACTGTTAAAATGAGCGCTTGCATGCGCAATTTATATTTGTCATAGCAAAACTTGTAAAAATACTGTTTTTGATTATTTTATGAATTTGAGCCGTTTGTGGCAAATTTAATTTTAATATTTTGGCCTTGTATGACCCAGCCTGTCCAAACAATTGTTATTACCATCTGCTAGGTCTGTTATTATAAAATAATACAGTTTAGTCCCTTGGGGGGCTACAATGCATTTTTAATAAATTAATATGTATCTGTTGTATGGAATCTGCCTCGCGGTGGAATTGCGTAACCGCGAATGGCCTAGTTCACCGCTCGGCCGCCGGGAGCGCTGCTGCGCCTTCCCAGAATCCGGCAATCTTATTGGCTTATGTAGCATGCTATGACGCAATCTTGCACAATTTTCAATTTGGTATAAATATACGCATTGAAATAAGGCGATTGTTACGCAACCCGCGTGGTACTAAATCGCCGTTTGGACAATCTTCTCGCTGCTTTTTATTTCTGACCCCTGCTCATCTTTCTAGACTTCTGCTTTCTTGAATAATTGGGACCTTTGCCTTCTGACTTGGACTTCGCTTCGGATTTTTGTACGATAAAGCACTACCTCGGCGTTTGACTTCTGGCATATCCACGGACTACGAGCTACGCAGCGAATTCTGGTGGCGATCTCTGCCTCACCAGCGAAGACAACTGAGCCGCATCATAAAAAAGTGTTCTTGTCCGGAACACTGAAAATAGCAATATTGCCATTTCTGTATCTTGACAGTTATTGTATAAGATTGTTATGCTGTCAATTTTAATGTTTAAGTTTGATAGGTTTGAAATTAATGAATTCAATCAATCAGAAATCTCTAAACCCAAAACCCTGTTGGGCTTTGTACTCTTTCAGAAGTCAAAATGCGTTTAAGTGTTAAATGACAGATACATCTAACTAGTGGGTTTGAATTAAATATATTATAAAGATATTAAGAATAGTAATGTAAGCAATACAGTGCCTGTTGAGCTAGGGAAAGACAAAATTACATAACAAAACATGTTTTAAAAATATTACTTAAATTTGTGGGCCTAGAATTTCCCTTGATGCTTCAATAAATATAATAACTATGTTTTGTAACCATTTGTATTTAGTTAAAAGGTACAATAATTCATAATGAATTGAAATCAATAAAATCCATCTTATATTCATAATTCTGTCTCAAGTCCTAGCTATAGCATGCCTGCAATTTAAAAAAAAATTTACTGTTTCATCAATTTTGTTATTGTTATTTGGTTTTCCATAAGAACCCCTGTATTAATTCACTCTCTATAACTCATTCTCTATAGCGAAAAAATCGGTTCACGCCCGGCCGAAAAAGGAACATCTAAAAAGTCCATTTCTTGGAATTTTCTTCTCTCAGGGCACACGGAATACTTATGGGAGGCCCGTGATGTTGACAGGAGCATCATCAACGTTCTTTTGTGCATTATATGGCTGGCTGGACTCGACCTCGAGTACTCTCATAACACTATCTTCGATTTTTTTTTTAAATGGATACCAGACAAGAGACTCAAATTCAAAGACGAGCAGTGTGTGGTTGGCAAACACTCTAAAGAGCGTATTACCAGTACTAGCGAATATCAATATGAATCATACAGAAAAATAAAACTAATGGTTAAGGGAAAGTTAAAAAATCCTCGCAGTTTAAAGAATTTCAAGTTAGTAGTCATCTACAAGGCCAAAAAAATCCGCATAGATAACATCCTAACTTTTCGGAGAGATAGTGCGAAGATGGGGTACAATTTGAAGGGAAGAAATATCCCACTGCTGGTGGACAAATGCTTCGCTCACCCCATCAAACCTAATCTTCAGAATATCGAGCTGCTTATTTAATTATTCATTCATTAAATTCACAAAGATGACCCTACATCAATTCAAGAAGTTTCCATATTAAAAGATTAAATACGCAGCATTTGGAACAACAGAAGAGTCTAAACGAAGTTGACTGACGTGTTAATTTTAATTTATATAAGTTTAATTAGATATAATATATATATATATCTATATATATATATATATCAATCTAAAAAATATAATATAAACTATTGTAATAAAAGTAGATAAATTAATTATTTATGCTTTAATAATGTGTAGCCCAAGTTAATCTTGTTCCTCACTCTTTTTAATGAACGTACAAGGCTTCGGCTACAATCGCGTCACTTTGGTAGCTCGAGTATTGGTGAACGATGGTGTTTCATGCCTGTCATAGGTTCGCCATCACTGCCCTAATGCTTACGAATAGAAAAATATTATACAATTCAGATCATCTTTTAAAATTCATAAATTATTATAAACACTTATTTCAATGAAGTATTTATGGCAACCGGTAATACTTATCATGCTATATACATAATTGCTATCGCATGGATGTCCGTAACGCCACACTTGTTCAAGCAATACTTTATGTACATTCAATGCACAATAGAACGCTGATTATCAGATTGGATTTCCAAGATTATATTATTCCAGATCAGTTTGTCTTGTGCAGAACAACAACATCAACTGGGCAAGCGATATCAAAACCTTTATTAGGTGGAAAAGATTTTGCAGCAATGTTTCTTTCGGGGCTGGTTTTAAATGATTAGATTCCAGTGACTATGGAACACAAATGCTGGTTTAAAGAAATGGTTGGAGAGAAATTTCTGCAAATAGCATTACAGCAGACTGGCAGTTTCCAAACAATGATCCAAAAATAAAAGGAAATACTTTGAACTTTGTGTACAATGAAGATGAAAACAACACGGAGTAAGATCTTGAAATAAAATTTTCAAAGGTTATGAACTTAGAGTATATACAATCCATAGAGGGATAACTAAACATTTTACCAAACCCGTACGCGTGGTAACATAAAGCTTACTCAGTTTTAACAATATAGTAACACATAAGACAAAAAGGGACAAAAAAGATCACCCGGTCGGGTACGTCTTTAATTGCTTTGTAAGGGTTCTCTTTGCCCGAGTTTCAAAACTCGGGCAGAGAACGGCAGAGCTGACAGATTTGTTATCCGTATTTTAGATAAATTATTGTGTGTTTACGTGCAAATATTACAAAAAATTGATATGCCTTCTTGTGCAATGAAGGGGTGTTCCAATAGGACTGGAAACGGGAAGAAACATATCAGTTATCACAGGTATTTTATCCAAAATATGAAAATTTTACATGTATACGTTTTATTTCATAATTTTAACAACAAACCAACTGCAAACATTTACTTTTGTTTAAAAAATCCTAGACCGTTTATTTTTGATTGATTTTATTACACAAATAATTCGGAGAATGCTATTTTGAAGATGTTTTTGATGACTTAAATCAAAATATGTCTATGAATGTTCAATCAACACGAACTGTAAAATTATTTACTTAGATAGCCGACATTTTAAAATATATCCGTCTCTTTTTTTCTCCTTTAAAAATTCTGAATTTTTAGGAGTAAGAAAGAGAAGGCACTACATTGTATGGATCTAACTAAGCTCAATGTGGTATTTTTATGACAAAGCATATTGGACCGACAGGGCTGTGCTTAAAATTTTAGAATACAAATTTTTTATTTATTATTTAAAGTATTCGGATTGGGATATCATTTTTTGTAGGTTCCCAAAAAATGAAGTAAGAAAAAGTGAATGGATCCATGCTGTGGGAAGGATTAATTGGAATCCCGGAAGTCACAGTTGTGTTTGCTCAGATCACTTCTTGAATGTACATTTTGACAGAAGGAAAGAAAACAAATTAGTTCGAATAAAAAAATTTGCCGTTCCTAGGAATTATTCAAGAACAGAACTGGCTTTTGATAGAGTAAGTACCTATAGTGTTCAGTCTTTATTCGTTTTTCGTTACATAAAAAATTTCTTAAATCGCCAATTTATACGGGATTTATAAAATTAGTTATGTGCATTCTGAAACTCCTAGTATATGAAGTAGTATATTTTCGTCCGGTATAAATATACATTGCCCTATAAAATACACCCAAAAAAAATGTAATTAATTGCAAAATGTTTTTATTTCTTTGTTATAAAAGATATAAGAAATAAGAAAAACATAAAAAAACTAAGAATTTTCGATTTATGGGTTATTATAGCATACGTAGGAGCCATCGATATTATGTTTTATCTAAAATCGTTTTTAATTTAAAAATAAATATTAATTTTTCATAAACTTTAAATTTAATCGATATTATTACTTTCAGTCTACTAATTCGACAGTAAACATGGGAGAGTTGCTAGAAGTGATCCCTTCATGTAATGAAGTCGTTGGCCATGTATGTATAGATAGTACGATTTACCTAAAATCGTTGTATTGAGTTTGGATGGAAATGGAAACTGCATACCTTTAGATCAAATTAGTATATTAAACTGTAATTCAAATAATTCTGTCAACATTATAAACTGTTCCTCCTCCAAATTAAAATTATTACGTGATGACGAATTGAGTTTCGAAAATACTTTGCCTTTCGACGATATTCCTGAATCAATATATATGTGCAGTCAGTATGTGGAGAGTTGTATAATTTATATTTGTGGTTTTGTTGTCAGGGATCTAAATAAAAAAATTAAATGTGAGAATTGTCTTTCTGCCCTTATTGGCTTTAAGACAACTTTGCGAAATTCATTAATTGCACAAAAAGATAGAGGGGGGTTAGTATATCCATCAGATGACGTTATTTTAATTTGCACACATAGTGAACGCGTTTTTAGAGAAGCTCTTAACCGTAGTGGAGGAAAAAGAATGAATCCTCACTTTTCATTAGAATATTTAGTCAACAGGGTCTTAAAAATATTCCTAACTGTAGATTGTTTTAATATATTACTTTCTCACATGCTAGACCAGTCACCGCTGGAGAACAATACTGTTCACCTAATTAAGGCAGTTGCTTCTAAATATTTAGATGTCAGGCTACACTTTCTGATCAAATCAGCGGTACAACCTACCGTCAGAGTGAGACAACATTTCAACAGATTACTTATCTTCCAAAATCAATAGCGTACTATATTAAAATTTTATATTTATTATTAATTCCATTAATGTACTTCATCATATTGTTTTTTCAAACAATGTATTTTATGTGTATATACAAACAATGTATATTATGTAAATAACGTAATTTTCTAAATATTTGTACAATTGCAGATATCTAAATGTTTATGTTTGATATGGTATAAATAATCCTCGATTATAATTATTATTATTGCAGTACCTTATATAATTATTGTTGTGGTGATATTTAAAATTGTAATAAAATAAATAAATTTACCCACATATAAAAGGCATTATCATTTATTGCTACATTTATTGCTACTTTATTGTAAGAGAATTCACAGAGAATCGTTCATTTGTGGTAGCCCTGTTTTAGCAACAAAATACAAACACGTGTTAAAAACGAATTGTCCAGTCTCACCGAATGACCACGCCTCTTTTAACAAAATTCTTACAAGTTTCGAAATAATATGGTCTCTATGGATTGTATATACTCTAAGTTCCTAGTATTGATTCAATAATATACGTACATTATAGTGTTGTGTATATGTGTATGTATTCACTATGTTTAATTTCATATAACTAATGTAAAATAATAACCTTATAATTTGGTTTGTAAATACTCCTCCCATAAGCTCGAGCTATTGGCTCATATTATGGGGAGTATAATGTGTTTAAAATGAAATAACATAGATTAAATTTATTATAAAACATATTATTATATATCTACTGTATAAATAAATATAAATTAGACCGATGTGCGCGTTAAATTGTGGTATTGTGTGGTGTTGTGTGGTTTGCGAGTTTCGGAGCCGCGTAGGTATCTCGCAGGAAGAATCTCGGCAACAAAGAGGAGACGCCCGGTGCCGCGCACGTACCGCAGTATTCCTCGCGCGCGTGGGCCGTGCCGTGATTAATAACACCTCCCGCCTGCTCAACAGGTGAGTCCGCAATGCGCGGCCACTCCGCCGAAAGGGACGCGGGCGTCCACCTCCGGCGCCCGCGACGCCGGCCGCCCGGTTGCCAGGTGCCCGCCGCTCCTCGGACGGCGCGCGCTTCGCGCCTTGCCGCGGGGGTCGCTGACCCCTGGGAGGAGTCCGGCGGCTAATCGGTTCCCTCCAAATTCAAATCTACTCTGCGTGAGTGACGGCGCGAGGGTGAAACATTTGTACCCCGGGTCTACACTTCTGGACGCCAGCGAAAGCGGGCTTAAAGAAAAATCACCAACGCAGAAAGAAGTAAACATGTCGAAAGCGGACCAAAAAGATAACATTCGGAGGAAGATTAATAATAATCACCTCAAATCAAGTGAGGGGTATAAAAGCAAAGCAAAGGCAGCAATATAAAAAAATGATTGAATATAAGCTTTGCCTTAAAATATTCGAGGCTATTCATGGCCCCTCAATACAAAACCGACTTCTACATTCCATTCTCCGTAAATAACAGACAACTAACGCTTCGCTCAGCATCAACATCTAATACTTAGCTTACGTTAGCTGAAGTAAATACTACTGTAATGGTATCTGCGCTCGTCTCCCGAAACAGGAAATAAACAAATTACAATATGTATTTAATGCCGCCGCAAGACTCGTTATCGGCGTTCCAAAGTTTGCGCACATCTCAAACCATCTTCAAAACCTTCACTGGCCTAGATGTCCAGAGAGGATTGAATATAAGCTTTGCCTTAAAATATTTAAGGCTATTCACGACATGGCCCCTCAATACATAACCGACTTCTGCATTCCATTCTCCGCAAATAACAGACAACTAACGCTTCGCTCAGCATCAACATCTAATACTAATAGGTTAGCTGAAGTAAATCGCGTCCACAAAACTAATTTCGGTGATCGTACTTTCTCGGTGGCTGGACCAAAGTTATGGAACAAACTATCTAATAAACTGAGACAAACAAACAGTTCACTACAGTTCAAAAAACTACTAAGGACGCATTTATTTAGACAATCCTATGAAAATCTATAGAATCAGACCACTACAACACTAGCTAATGTTTTCCACTCCTAGTGTGCACTCCGCGAAAACACCTAATTCTTCCAGGAACTCCCTATTATTTTAGTATTATACGTTAATTCCATTTCTTGCATGCCACTTTCTGAATAAGTTTTTTTTAGCAGTAAGTTGTTTTGTAAGATAATTTTATGTGTAAAGCGCCCTTGAGGTGAGTACTCGCGAAAACGGCGTAATATAAATTATCCAACTACTACTACTATTATAATTATTATTTATCCAGGATTACTATTTTATAATGTACCGAATTCGAGATTTTATAAGAAATATTGCCTATAAATTGATACGAAACTTGATTTTCGAAGGGATAGATACATAAAATCTATAATTCTGTACATTTTAAATTAGTAATTCTCGGTGATTGCATTCAAACCATTTTTTAATATGTTTGGATGTTGCTGCCTTTTCTTTTGTACACCTCACGTAGTAAATAAGATTAAGTGTTTACAAGGTGTGGCTGCTCCCGCCTTGTAACTGCAGACGAGGTAAAATCGACGTAAAATGAACGAGTTAAAGCAATTTTATGTAGGTGATTTATAACGTTATTTTTACAAATGTTTTGTTGAAATAAATGACATGTACTATGCAGACACGAATGTAATTGTAGGGTTCGGGACAGTCGCGGGTAATAGAGTTTTAACGCGATAGTTGCGTGACGAGGTATCCTTGTTCCGTGATACAGAGGAATGTGGTGGAATGCGCTCGCCGTCCATTACCCACTGCCCGATCTGCTAGGGTTGGCCGTTTTCACGGTGGCGTGGCTCACCGCCGGAAATTCGCCGACGCGTATGGTTCGCTGGACACGGCGTCGTCCTTTGGTGCTATCGTTTTGTCCGCGCGACATTTGAATGTGCCCCGTTGTACTATTATAATTTACTCGGCGTTACTACGCAACCTGCAGTTAAATTCTGGCTTCCGCAGTACAATGTATTATGCTAGATTTGTTTAAAAGCGTTGCTGGTATTTTTTTTTTAAATAAGCTCATAAAATATTTTTGAGTTTTTCCAAATTTTACTGGATTTTTGTCACAGTGACATCATTAATCTATCTATAGATTATAGATGTCTCACAGAGACGAAATTATATTTTTATGGGAAAGTAGGTATGGAAGTCGGCCGTACGATAGGTGTAAACCCTATAAACACCCAAAGACTTCCATACCTACTTTCCCATAAAAATATAATTTCGTCTCTGTGAGACATCTATGTATAATATGAGTCGTATATTTCTAGACACCGCTAACTCCATATCAAAAAAATTTACAGCAGGTCAAGTAATTTATAGCTTATTGTGTGAGATGTTATTACCTACACTGTTAGTTTTTCTAGAAAGTTTGTTATAAATGTAAACAAACTTTCTAGTAGGTAATAACATTTCACACGATAAGGTATAAATTACTTGACCTGCTGTGAATTTCTTTGGTTTAGAGTTAGCGGTGTCTGGAAATATACGACTCACATATTGATTGAAGCTCATAAAAATCAATATTTCTTCATCGAGTTTTTCTTCTTCTACTTTTTTCTCTTCTTTTTAAAATGTCTACTAAAGCTTCCGTATTCCTATTTCTCACCCCCTTTAAATAGGGTCTACAAATATTTATCGCGGCGAGTCGATGGCGGCGAATTGTTTTATTCGGCGGTGAAATTTTCCACGCCCTATTTTACTTTATTCCAATTGCTTCTCTGCGAATGTTCGTTTATCAAATAAAATGTAAGTGTAATTTTATTGATGTAGGTGGTCTTAAACAATCATCCGACTCGGCTGTGCTCGCCCTGGTAATACGTAGGTACTCCAGGGGGCACTATTAGTGTAGCTGTGTAGTAGTAAAAGGCTTAATATTTAATAATATAGATCGCAGAAAGGTATGAGGGTATACTGCGCAATGATAAATGATATGACGGATGAACAAAACTCTATTTTTTTAACAATGTTGTAAGAAATATTTCACGATTATATTTATTTTAAGGTAGTAAAGAATGTGTTTGCAGTTAATTGATGTAGGAGTAATTAACATAACTATTTAAAATCTCAGCACTTAGTGATACGTTTACCCTTTCGCCCTTCCATAATAGATGTGCTATAAGTCTGACAGCCTTCCGAGTATGTACAAGGACATACTTGACTTAACTAACATAACTTTAGCATTTATTTTATTTTTTAACAAACAGACCGTCAATATGTCATTATTGACTCTAATATATGGTCCTAGAATGACATTAAAGTGTGACAAAGTAGAAATATTTTATGATGAGTGTGTAGTAACACAATACACTTCTTATGATAAATTAGTTTTAATTCATATTTTTTCTTATAGAATTGATGTCTCTTGACCTCGTAGCGTCTACGTACACAAAATGTCAAATGTTTTGTTTTAATTGGTGCTACGAGTGCAAATATTGTACAATATAATGCAACTAATTTATTCACTTGTAAAAGTCTAGACTAATTAATCCCTCTGAAAGTAATCTACTAAGAGTTCTGTAACCTAATGATATCCCCTATGGACAACAAATGAGTAACTGTTATAGGTATTTGGGTAGTGACGTCACTTCAAGTTAAAAGTGCAGACATGAACTGGCAACGGAGTGCTTCATATGCCCGGCAGGGTAAGCGGCGACGAGTTGTCCGTCTTGGCGTCCTCTCCACGCAACCAGCGCGCACACGGAGGCAGCGAGAGCCGAGCTTTCTTATTCCGCCGATCAATATGGCGCTCCGGTGTTTATTTGGTGAAAGTTGTTTTAAGGGTGTGTCCAGGTTCCGCCCGCGCTGCATTGCCAGGGGTGGCGATACTTCTTCCGTCTGTTGTGGGTTCGGCGCGGCTTGTTATTGCATCGGGGGGCGAATAATATGAATTGTCGTCGCATAATAAAATAATAAAAATTGCTTAGTATATGTAGCGTTTTTTAGTAAAAATTTCACCCTAGGGGCGCGTGCTTTACTAGTATATTATTGGCCAACGTTCATCCCTCGCGTCACCCTTTACTACTGTTGCGCTTTCATAAGTTCACGACTCCCCCCGGCTGCACCGATTTCAAATATCAGTCCATTAAGCTTTGATGTTTCATTAAAGTAAAAGTAAAAGTAACAGTAAAAGAATAAATACCTTCTAAGAATGTATTCTTTTATTCATCCACAAATTTCGCGGTGGCTGGACCAAATTTCTGGAATAAACTACCAAATAAACTGAGACAAACTAACAGTTTACCTCAGTTCAAAAAACAACTAAAGACGCATTTGTTTAGACAATCATACAAAAATCTATAGAATCAGACAACACTTCGTAATGTTTCCCACTCCTAGTACGCACTCCGCGAAAATACATGATTCTTTCTAGCACTCCCAACTATTATAGTTTTAAATATTAATTCCATTTTTCGCATGCCATCTAGTAAATAAATGTTTTTAGTGAGTAAGATGTTTTGCGTGAAGCGCCCTTGAGGTGAGTACTCACGAAAACGGCGCTATACAAATGATCCAAATATTATTATTATTATTAGTATTCTTAGGGCCGATGTGTTTGTGGGCTGATGATGGACCCTGCATTGGGAAACGTCAGTCAGAAAGGACGTAGAAACACGGCAGGATATCTCAGAAAACTCAAACCAGAAGATTGGATGCCTCCTTTTTGTCTAACTTACCACATTAATTAATAAAATTTGTTAATTTTAATTAATTAAAAACTTTGTATAAACCACTTGGCGTAACATTAAGTATACCGGTTGCGATACCACTGTATCTTCTTCACGATGGACGCATACCACGTCAGGACGGATGCATACTACGAATACGTCCTGACGAAGATACAGTGGTATCGAAACCTGTAGACGTAAAGTTACTCCAAGTGTAATTAATTAATATTTTTTAATTGTCTCCAACCACGAAATTAACGCTATAAACATCAAAAATATAATAGAATTTGAACTATCGTCTCGGAGGTTTGTCGGTAAAGGTCAGTGTGTGTGAATCGCGTCACTCTACTACGTTCACAGAATGCACGCTGTAATGAATCCGTGTACTGTGTGGCTCAGTCCGCCCCTGCTCTGTATTTTAAGTACCCCCAGGCTGTGGAATCGATACAGCGGCTCCACAGGTCGCGCCGCTTACACAAGTGGGTGAAATTGTCGGATTCCCAAGGAGAAATAGTCCAAGTGCACAAATACTCTGCACCTGCTTCTTTGGAATAACTTAACTAATCCAACACAATGATTTATACACAACGTTTTATTCCACTTATTTGAGTTATGTAAGCCTAAGCGCTTTCGATGGGCACAACCATCTATTCAGAGGCAATATTAGAACTAATTGTAAATCAATATGGCCGACAAATCGAAAGTAAAGGGATGACGGAGGAGGGAAGGATAGTTATTTATTGACATATACAACAGTAATTGATTTTCACATACAAAAATAATATTAGGGTCCTATATCTAGAGGCGAAGGGTTGTAAACTGGATGCTCTAGAAATACTGGAAATTAATAAAACAATTAAAAATAAAAATAACACAATAAACAGTCAAATACCTGCGTCATCCCCATTATTAAAATAAGTATTATTGTATGTAAAGTTAATTACTGTTGTATATGTCAATAAATAAATACCCCCCTCCCTCCGTCATCCCTTTGCTTTCGATTTGTCGGCCATATTGATTTACAATTAGTTCTAATATTGCCTCTGAAGATGATGGCTGTGCCCATCGATAGCGCCTAGGCTTGTATAACCCAAATAAGTGGAATAAAACGTTGTGTATAAATTATTGTGTTATTCATGAACTTCCATTCTGTAAGCGAAACAACGCATAATTTATTAACTAATCTAGTTAAGATCCAAACGGTTAAAAGTGAAATGAGTTGTGCGCCCATCCCAGCTGACATCTCGTGTTGCAGATCGAAACTTCTCATACGCTGTCCAGGTTCTACTAAATGAAGCGTTTTAGGCCTGAATTGGACGACGTGTGTAGAAAACCAATTTATTCTAGTCACGTAGGTGCTTCGTCGTGAGCTAAGGGAGGACTTATTGGCGCGCGTCACTTCGGCAATTTGCAGCTGATTAAGCGGACTGCCCATTCAATCAAGTCTGGCTCCATTTAGCTGGTTAATACTCTTCCCTGTAGCGTTGCCAATATACTCGATCAGCGTCATTTTCATGAAAATCTTTGGCGTCCACCATCCGAGTTGTCAGAGACCTTAGTATGCAGGCCCAACAATTTGGCAGAGCTTCGTGTGAAATATTATTATTAATATCGTTACGCAATTTATGGACATACTCGCCGTACACATAAGGCAGCGTGCTTTTCTTCTAACCTGTTTTCTACATGCCTTTAATTTTTTTAATAATGTCTTCGGTCAAGCCAAGTCTATCGCATTCAAACTCGATTTATAAAATTTATCATTTAAACGCCGATTTCGCTAGTACAAACAAGGATAAGTTTTTTAGTTTCACGTCTCGTTGCAGTTATGAAATTAGCTAAAATGAATTAAAAAATTCAATCGCTAGGCACGTACCTTAATACTACGGTGATTGGAAAATAATTTGAATTACGGCTGCGGTCACAAGTATGAAGCGTACTTTATAAAATAGTAAGGACACAGTTTAAAAATTATAAATAAATTAAAAAAGGAGTCCATGTTGGATTTCTCGCGGTTCACGGTACTGCGAATCAACGACTCCGATTCCACAGCATTATGTTAAGTCTATATTTTTTTAGCGTGTTCGAAAATTTTTGAGAGTACAATTACTGGATTTTTGACCCCAGAAGGGATCGTCGTCAATCAATATATATTGTATTTTTTTAATTTTTTTTTAAAATTTAATTTAATATAAGGTACAAATACAAATCTTACATATTAAATTGTTTTTTTAAATACCTACCTACTAGTAGGCCTCATCAGTGAAGAGAAGCTCTTGAGTCTGACGAGGGAGCCTCAACGGAATACGTGTCACATCAATATTCTTGCTATTTTCAAACTAAGCTAAACGCTTGTGCTATGAAAATAAGGCTAACTTGCTGGTTTGGAGTAAGGTTCGAACCCGCGACCTTTGGGTTACGAGGCGAGGGTCCTAACCAACAAGACCAACAAGCTAATGTCTCACAGAAACGAAGCTATGTATGTATCTGGGAAAGTAGACAGTCATTGCCAGCTGGGGTTTCAAGGGAATGACAAATTTCAACCATAGATATGGCTATAGCGTAGTCTATATTGAAGCGATGCATATAAATACCATATACACAACTATCCAAATTTTAGAGATGTGGTGGTCAGAAATCGGTGAACGTTACATTGTGTAAAGTAACCACTTAAGGCCCGGTTGTTTCAAGTCAGATCAAAGTAAGCGTTCGTTTAAAGCATACATTTTTGCGTTCTCCACCAATCAGACGATCCGTTTTCGTAAATAGCTATGCTTTAAACGAACGCTTACTTTAATCCAACTTGAAACAACCGGCCCTAAGCCAACCAATGATAGGCTGTAAGCCCTGTAAACACGAAAAAACTTCCATACCCGCTTTCCCGTATAAAGTAACTTATCTCCGCGACATAATATAATACATCTTTATGTGGTACGTAGTGAATACGTATTTTCTATATATTTGGTCTCGACTTACGTCATTAACTCGAGTGATTGCATCTTTCTCCTGCCATTTCCTGCGGCCCTTAATGGCTGCTAGTCGATTACTGGTCCGACTGGTAGTGAGTAGAAGTACTCGGCTCTAACGGGAGGTGGTGTATCTACATCTCGGGTCCATTCATCTCTCCAGGTACAGCACGCAGGGCGCGTTTTCACAGCCTGCTCTGTTGGCTACTGATGTATATGGCATATAATATCCCAATAATGCTACAATCCTTCGCTAAATTAAGACCCGACTACGCAGCGTTATATTTATTATTTTTGCCTAGCTTTATAAAACCCAAGCGCGATGTTGGGTCGAGGATGTACCGATCTGTATTTATTTCTTCAGATCCTTGGCAGACGCACAAAGAGATATAATATTCTGTTGATACTGTTACAAACATTTGCGTCCGGTCTTATAAACGAAAGACCAAATACCCGTTAGTATATCGACAATTAACTAACGGGTTTGATGAATACGTATTTTGCATCGTGTATCTGTATTTCAAATACTCTTGTATCTTAGATAAGTCACATCTCTGGTTGTAATAAGAAAAAAATGACGTTTGCATCAAATTTCAGTTCTTTTGGTCTGAAATTTAAATAACCGATGCTTATAAGACAGGCCCTTAGTTGTACCTAATGTACGTGTAGCGTTTCATGCGAGCTATATCTGCGCTGGGCCGTGACGCGCGCCGGCTGATTGTGGATATTATTTGGACATTATTTGGATGTTATTTGGACATTATTTGGATGTTATTTGGACATTATTTGGATGTTATTTGGACATTATTTGGATGTTATTTGGACATTATTTGGATGTTATTTGGACATTATTTGGATATTATTTGGACATTATTTGGATGTTATTTGGACATTATTTGGATGTTATTTGGACATTATTTGGATATTATTTGACAAAGTATCAGAACGAGGCTAACGGTGATGCGGCGCGGCTTTTTGGCAGAACGGGTTCTCTAACTCAAATAACCGGTTTCCCCCAGACTGCAGACCTCTCCTGACTAGTTCGGTTTACAGCAACGCCTTGTACACAGGCACCTAGATATCGAGCGAGTCAAATTGAATATGCATTTATTTTTACCAATTATGAAGTTATTTTTAAACGCTGTCGTGCCATATCCTATCCTATTCGCGAGTTCGAAATTCTGCAACATCAACAGTCCGACATCGAATCTGTGGAACACCGTTGTTAGATCAGACGCGCGCAGTGAGTACATTGAAGCGTGACTTTTTCGTAAACATATATTATTGAAAAAATATTTATATAACAGAATATCGTGATATATTAAAATCGGAATGATGTCATATCCCTTTAGAGGTAAAACTCGCTAAATGCATTATTGGCCAAAACGAGTTATGAATACAAACATTCATATTTATTCCATCTCTATTCCAGGTAAAAATCAGTAAGTGAATATTCCGTGTCTATTTATAGTTATTTAGTGGTAAAACTCATAATTTGAACATTTTCAATAATTTTAAGATCACATGTTGAATGTTCAAACGTCATTATCTCAAAACTACTCCAATGTCTTTTATGTCCCGATGTCACTTAGTGATTTTTATCTCTAAAGGGCCGATATTCTAATACTTAAGGTAAAAATATTACGTGATATGTTTTTTATTTCGATTTTTTTCAAAATATACGTGTACGTAAATGTCGTGCTTCAGTGTTCATGCCCCTGTGATCGATATAATAAATATGTAGGTATGTACCTAAGTATGTACTTCGATTCTTTTAATTATAAAAATTCGTAGACGAAAGAAAAAAACGTAATTTATAGAGAAATCGATTAAAATTAATATATCAGTACATATATATGTGTTAATTGAAAAAAATTTGGTATTGTATTTCTGTTGGTTTTGGTGTGTATTATTTTTAAAGCAAATTTTTAGATTCGTAGGAATTTCTTAAAATGGTCAGTACGTAAGATGTTTCCGCTGAACAAAAGGCGTAGTAACCGTGGTAAAGAGTAAGCCGTGATGTTTGCGTAACAAAAACTATTACTGGTAAAATGATCTCACTAATCACCTAAACATCCTGGGACACGCGCGGTTAATATTAAGTATTGATTTTCTATCGCTATCAAATCACACGCGCATAATTTAAGCAACCATAAAAAATAACCTTGCTATTGATTTATAAAAGAACTGATGAATTTTTATCGTTGGCTTCTCATAATTGAACGAACTGGATTCGATATCTCACGGAAAAGTTTCTCTATCCCTGCCGTGTATTTCGGTCTGACAGCAATAATAACACGTTGTGTACTTACAACCACCGTACAACTTGACGACATTTGTAGTATAAATACTACAAATGTCGTCAATGCTGACTAACTACTGGTGTTTTATATGCACGCGCGGATAATTTAAATGTCGCACGCGTTAAACTATCGTAGAACCATATAAGAAATTAGAAATAAAGCTGCGCATGTGTTGCGAAACAAAATCCGCCCCAAACGTTCACGAACTAAACGCAACACTCGCGTCTCTCCCGTCACGCGGTGTTCTGAATGCACGTCGCCGCTCGAGCAGACGTGTTGTCAAACGCCGCAAATGTGAATTTGAATTGGACTTGAATATACGCGATCCATTACACTTTAAGCGAGGTATTATTATCCCTCCAGTGTGCTTTCCGAGAAAAATCGTATAATATTTTACGTTCACAAAAACATGCGCGCGATCTATTATGACATAGGTACGCTGTAGAGACGCGGGCTGACGCTGTCCGCACCAAAGGACTCCTCGGAACAACTGAAATGAAGGTGCTGAGATCCGTTACTGGAAAAACTCTAGGTAACCGTATCCGAAATGAAGACATAAGGAAAACTTGCAAAATAGAGGACGTATCACGACGGAGTAGATCCGGAAGAGATCACGTAGCCAGAATGGACAGTGACAGACTCGTGCATACAGCAGCGGATGAAATCCCCTCTGGACGACACCTACCGGGAAGACCGCTGAAAAGATGGAGGGCTAGCTAGACCTCGTCATCCCAGGAAGCGTAGTTTTCTGTACCACAGATTTACTAAAAAAAAAGATCTCCATCATTGATCTACTTTTTCAGCATCCATATTAGAAGGGCAGCGCAAGTTCACGCCAGCGCGCGGTGCCCAATTGGTTGCATTTTGGTGATCGTGACGAGAATAAATTTAGCCCGAGCGCGAGATGCAAATCTCCAGTCGGTGAGAATGAGGTCGAGGGCCCGGACCCCCGACACGCGGCTCGCACATTGTATTCACAATTCTTCCAAATATCCTAACAATTATCGTTGAAACGTGCATTTGGTTTATAATCCAGGCCGGCGTGAGTACGTGATTCAGTGTATATTTATATTTAACTAATAGACTAGCCCACGGACCATCAACATTATTGATTCGGAAGATATCCGTGTAAACAATGAAATATTATTCCCCAACGCCGGGTCTTGGAAAGTTGCGTATTCCGCCGTTCGTCAAATCAGTCAGAGTCTCTAGAAGTTATCATTATATAGAATTAATCTAAAATATATTAGAAAATACATATCGACGGCTCCTAAGTACAATATCGTAACCCACAAATCGACGATTTTGAGTGTTTTGTGTATTTCATATGTATCTAATTATATCTTTAATTCCAAGAAAGAAAAAAAATTACAATAAAAAACGTTATTTATTGCAAAATATTTTTCTTTCTTTCTTGGAATTAAAGATATAATTAAATACATATGAAATACACAAAAAACTCAAAATCGACGATTTGTGGGTTTACGATATCCTACGTAGGAGCCGTCGATATATTGGACAGAGAAAGTATTTAGTTAGTATCGGAAGAGTGGGTAACGTTAACCATTTAAATTTATGACGAATTTACTCTATTTAGGTATGATGCATTTTTTAGTGAGATATGTATTATTTCCAATTAAAGGCTGCCAGATTTTGGAGATTCATTTGCAATGAATCTCCAAAAATCTTAACATGAATAGAAGCAAAACAAATACTCCGCTGTCAGTCTTTAAACGTGCATCATTCATTTTACTGTGTTTAGTTTCTGGTCTGCGCTCCCAGCATATGGCTCAGGGCCTGAACTCCCTAAGCGGTTCGTTGCGTTTGATCCGAAAGTATTCTTAGCCCTCGAACAAGAAGTCAGCGATATTCTCGGACTTTGCGGCCATTCCTGTCCTACTTTTAGACACTACAGGGTGACTGGGACTCGATATGTCGCACTTTTACTTATTAGGAATCGATTATTTTGTCCGTCAGTGCGTGAGAGATGCAAAGAGGTTCTACGTCTTATAATTAGTGTGTTATAATGTGTTGTAATGATATCTACGCACATCTCCCGAAACAGGAAAGAAACAACCTACAATCTGTATTTAATACCGCTGCAAGACCCAATACCGGCGTATCAAAGTCTGCGCATATCTCGTACCATCTTCAAAACCTTCCTGGCTTAAATGTTCAAAGAGGATTGAATATAAGTTGTGCATCACAATATTCAAGGATATTCACAACGTAGCCCCTCAATACATTACCGACTTCTGCATTCCATTTTCCGCAAATAATAGACAGCTAACTCTTCGCTCAGCATCAACATCTAATACAAATAGGTTAGTTGAAGTAAATCGCGCCCACAAAACCAATTTCGATAAACTACCTAATAAACTGAGACAAACAGATAGCTTACCACAGTTCAAAAAACAACCAAAGACGCATTTGTTTAGACAATAATATAAAAATCTATGAATCAGACCGTTACAACACTACGTAATGTTTCCCACTCTTAGCATGCACTTCGCGGAAATACACGATTCTTTCTAGCACTCCCAACTATTATAGTTTTAAATGTTAATTCCATTTTTTGCGTGTCATCTAGTGTATAAATATGTAAATAAATGTTTTTAGCCAGCAAGTGGTTTTGTGTGAAGCGCCCTTGAGGTGAGTACTCACGAAAACGGCGCTATATAAATGATCCAACTCTTATTATTAGAGTGAAGGAAGCTCGTACAAAGCTGAGGCCCACATACTCGAAGGTGACAACTCATTCAGCCCTCGTGAAAAGGAGACTGATAGTGTAACAGTCAGTCGGCACAGAAAGCTGATCTAGAAAATTTTGAATCGCCTTCTATCCTGGCTCTTCCAGTTCGATATTACCTGATGAAGGTCACGTCCGACGGAGGTCACATCGGCCTCGATCCTAATATCCTTAGGATGGTGGAGCCTTGAAGTCAACTCGTCACACGAATTCACCCGAATTTGCAAATGCTCGATATCTTCCAACAGCAGTTTTTTGGTTTTATGTATTACTTATCTTATATAGGGTGTGTCCGGTGACCGGTGACGGACTTTAATAACGTAAAACATGATCAATTTCATCGACAAAACTTATGAGTAAAAAAACATGTTTTTATTTAACAAGTTTTGGTCTCTTTTTAAAAATGTTGGTAAAATACTTAACGTGATATTGATTCTTATCTTTGCGTTTGAGAACTTAGTTACTTACTTACCATAACGCCGTTTCCCCGTGGGGGTAGGCAGAGAGGATAGAGCGCCACACTCTTTTGTCCTGACGTACAACTCTCGCCTCGTCCACATTCATACATCTTCGCATGCAAGCTCGACGGTTGTTGAGGCTTCTAACGGGACCATCTTCCAGTTTCTGGTTAATCTGGTCATGCCACGTCTTCCGCGGTCGCCCTCTCTTTCTGGCGCCATCAACACTTGCGTTATATATCTTTCTTACCATTCTTTCTTCATTCATTCGTTCAACACACCCAAACCACCTGAGCGACCTAGCACTCAAATTCATTCGCTCAACCTGCCCAAATCACGACTTAGCATAATCCGCAGAATTAATTCTATGAATTATGCTAAGATCAGCTTTACATTCATTCCTAATATCGTGCGTTTGAGAATATCTTTTGAATGTGATAATGTTTGCGCAATGTGTCAGCATTTGCCTTACAGCCACGTTTTTTTTTGCCTACTTGGTATTTTTGTGGGATATCGTGTGTATTTATTTATACATTATATAAATACACACGATACCGCACAAAACACGCTTTCCCTCGTCACTTCTTTCCAGATTTGTCGGGTGTCGAGTCGTCCGAGTCACCCTGTGTTGGGCGGAAAGTATACAGTGCCTGGAATATGTTTTGAAGTCATTCACGGATTTAGATGAATTGTAATAACCTCAATCATGTATTGCGCTACCTACCCTGGGCGCATCGTTTAACTGTTACACGGGTGACCTGTCTCGCCGCGACAGCTCTTCGCTGACATCGCAAGTTTTATTTTATTATAATGATGTCATACATCTGCGATTGACTTTGTCTGACGAATGATGTTTCGATTCGAATGCTTATTATTGTATCCTCTTAAAGTTTTGTTGCAGCTGTTATACAAATACGTTAAAATAGAATATGAAATCTTGATGACTTTCAGAACGCAGTACTGGGTTTTGTCCTCGGGACATCATCAATCTAGCTATAATATAGATGATGTCTCATAAAGACGAAATTATATGTTTTTATGGGAAAGTAGGTATGGAAGTCTCTGAGTGGTCATAGGGCTTACGACCTATCGTACGGCTGATTTAAGTGATCACTTTACCCAATGTTTATTCACCATTTCCATCGTCTACCTAGCGACATTGCTATCACCGCTTATCCGTGGACCGTCAAAAATATATTATATATATACGGGTGTATGGCTAGTAACTTATAAAAATGTAAAGGGTTTGTTAGCTCTTTTTTTTTTTTATGTGAACATGGAATGCGTGTCGTATAAATATTATTACTATTCTCAAACTAAGCAAAAAGCCTGTGCTATGAAAATATGACTAACTTGCTGGTGTCCTGGAATGGGACTCGAACCATCAGATCACTAGGCGAGCGTCATGACCACTACACCAACAATCTATGCCTACTTGTCGCGCTGTTCCATCACCCCCAGAGAAGAAGAAAGATGATAGAACCCTGTATGGACGCGTCTTACCACTTTCGATTGTTGAGACCTAACAGGACCGTTTCGATGAAAATGTTTACCTTTTCTTTTGCGGGAGTTCTCTGATTTCTTCCCTTCCTCTCAATCGCACTTCACGCGGTCCCCCTTTTCTGTCATTTTCTCCACTTTTCCTGCAATGTATAACTCCGCATCGACCGAGAACCGTTTTTTCTTCCTCCTGAAAACTTTACGTTTGTGAAGATTGGGGATATTGGCAGTCTACGGTCGACGTATTGCCTCAGCGAGCTTGCCACTATCCATATAGGCTCCATATGGATAGTGACAGTTTTGCATCTATACGCCACAATTGTTTATACATCCGTACTCCGTCTACATTTTAATGGAAATACAACACTTAATATTAGATATATTTTTTCATCACTTTCTTTTGGTCTAGATTAATTTAAAAATAACGTCCCTACACTTCGAGTGGGTTGTTTTTTTTTTTTTTTTTTTTTTTTTTTTAATATCTTAACATATTGTCACGTGTCATGGCTGCGGGAGGAATTAATGAAAACGCTGGAATTTAATACATGATTTATTAATTAATGATTAATTAATCAATCAAACGTGCAGAGTCACTTAACACTACTTGACTTAACGCTATTTTTTAAATTAAACTATTTCGTAAATTTATCACTCGTAATTATCGCTTTAACACTTTATTCACTATTCACTAGAACATTCCATCCAATAATTCCCGCACGTATTATTTCGCTTCGGTTTATTTTGCTGCGTGAGAACTTTCCAGAGTACTCGCTGTCGAATTACCGCCCGCTCGGCCTCACTGGCCTTCGCGACTCGCGGCTACCTTCGCTTCCGCGCCGCTGTCGAGCGCGCCCAGAAACAACAACTCGTTACTCCCGCGCGCGGTCTATTTATATCTGCCGATATCGAGCCTTCTAGGAGTTGCTAGTGTTTACGACAACTTCCTCGTGGCTTCCAGATGTCCTTGTGGATGTTTCTCGGAAGCCGTAGATTGCGCTAGACCGTTCTGGAATCTTCGATAGTGACAGAAGTGCGTAGTTCCTTTTTAAATAGCACAACTTCGTCGTCTTCGCGATAAATTCGCTTCGTCAGATATTCGTAACGTAAAAGCTGTTCTGACCGCATCGCCAGGAGTCGGGAGCGGGGCTGGTGGTGGTGATGGTGATGGTTCGGTAACGGTTCCCGGTAATACCGCCGGTGAATGAGCCGTGACGTCACTCGCTCATTGCGTGTAATCGTCGGCCGAGGAGTCAGTCCACTGGAACTGGCTGCGGTCTGCAGTACAGAAATTTGTCAACGCTTATCGAGTTTTGCGGCGGTTTTTGTGACGAGGTAGTATCGTCCTAATTCTCAAGAATTTTTTCGCTAATCAGTTTCTTCTAGAATCCATCTCACCACATATATCTGCGTAGACTCGTCGTCTGTCTTCCAAAATGCCAGAAATGTCGACTCTTATTACGCGGTTTATGAAAAAAATGTACAAAAAAGGTCAAATACCCATTCATGATCATTTACTCACTCAATGAGGAAATACCTGACCTAAGATGGCATTAGAAGTAATGCGGCATCGTTAGAAGAACGCGCCTTTACTTTAATTAAACTAGCTGTAACCCGTCAAAAATGACGGTACTTTTACATGTCGGTAAAAAAAAATGGGAATAATTTTTACGTAAAAAAAGAAGAAAAAGAAAATCATAACATTTTTTATGTAAAAAAAAAATAGATTTTTTTAAAAAAATTTAAGTAAAAAAAATACTATAAAGAAGTTACGGACGTTACACGAAGTTACGGGGACAAATAAACAGACAGACAGACGGACGGACACGAAATTATTATAATTGGGATTTAGCTAACAGGAAAGATGTGAGCTATTTGTATAATTAATTATTACCAAAATGAAAAAAAAAACACTGCGACCTCGAAGAAAACCCATTCGACTGGAATGTCCTCAAGAATGTTGGTTTTTGGTGCTCTCTTAACATAACACTTTATTTTTTATTCGTATAAAACTTATTTATACGCACTGCGCAGGTTGTACTCATTTATCAGGGAAATGGCACAATGTATGAAAATGAATACAACAAAAATGAAAGGTGTGAAATTAAGCAGTTAAATTTCAAATTTCCATTAATGCTATTTTAACTTATACCAATGTAAGGCGATGCACGACTCTATTATTGATTTATGTTTGTTTATAGGATCAGCCGGCCGTCCGCGATGCCGGAGGAGGTGAAGGGCGCCCCCGTCGCCCCGCCGGAGCCCCCGCGCCCCCGCTCCACCAGCCAGGGCAAGGCAGCTCTGGCCAGGGTATTGCTGCTCGATGGCACCACCATGGATGTCCACGTGGACGTGAGTACTTTCCTTTCATCTCTCTTGCCTTTATCCTGCGGGACAACCAACTCGGCCGCCGATATTATATTCCTGGAACAACATATTTTTATACCGACGAAAACATTAAAAAGGCGTCCAGCGCGGGGCAATTTTGTGGGAGTGGAAGTAATATTCAGATTAAAATAGTTTATGAACTTTAGTACTTAGAAATAACAGTAGTCATTTTTGCTAATACTTAAATTGGTGAGACGAGTTAAATTTTAAACATTATTAATTAAGGATAAATTATAGAAGTCTCACAGAGATAAAGCTAATTTATATATGAGAAAAGTGGATGGAAGTCTCTTATACGATGGCTCTGGGCTTATAACCTATATGAGCTGGCTTAAGTGATCACTCTACATGATGCAACTTTCACCAATTCTAGGAACGTCCACACATTATGAAATTTTTAAAGTTCTATATATATGTTTGAAGCTAGAACCTTTCATATATTAATTACTATGGTCTCTGCTAGAGACATTTGTTGATTTTTTCTCATTAACAAGTTAGTATACACAGCTTTCGTAACTAGTGATGATACCTCTATATTTTATTTTTTTAAAGTTAAAGTCAAGGATTTTTTAAGTTTTTTAAATATCACTTTTAACGTACATGTCTACTAGAATACACCTGAAAATCAATATTTAAAATTTTTAACTCCTATCCTAAGTTGCTGACAAAATCATCCCTCTGGGGACAAAATGCAGTAACTGTGTTCTTAGAACATACTTTCATATAAAAATAAATTTAAACATATTAAAGAAAACACATTATTAATCAATTAGAAAAGACATACAGAAAAATCAAATTAATGAAAAAATATTTATAATAAAAACTTATTATAAAAAGCGGATTGCTTTGAAAATGGAATAAAAATGTTAATCAATTAAAAAGAGACTACATATAAGGTCGAAAATTTTTCGTTGACTCACTATACTGCCGTGGCGAAATTGGATGATCCGCCATCCCCGGATAGAATGGAGGTCTGTTGGTTCGAATCCCGGTAGCAGTTAAAATATTTTTTTGCTAACATGATTTTTCTGTATGTCTTCTATTTGATTAATAAAAGTTTGTTTAAACATAGTTGATTAATATTATATTGTGGGAGGTGGATGTTGCTCGTTCTAGAAAATATTGAGGTGGTGGCTCAATTAGAACGCTTCACCGAGCAGAGCATTCAACAATCATGTCTGGAAAAGGAATCATTACAGATTTGTGGGATTTTTTAATATTTGTATTTTCGAAAGCAGGCATTTAACAAATGTTGTTTATGTTATAGAGAAAAGCGAAAGGCCAGGACTTGCTAGACAGGATCTGCGATGCTCTGAACATCCTGGAGAAGGATTATTTCGGTATCACATATGAAGACAGGAGGGATCCTCGAAACTGGCTGGAACTAGACAAGCGGATCTCCAAATTTCTCAAGAGTGAGTTGGAAACATTTGCAAATCTATAAATGATGATAATAATAATAATTGGATAGCGCTGTTTTCGCGAATACTCACCTCAAGGGCGCTTTACACAGAAAAATTATTATCTTACAAAACAACTTACTGCTAGAAAAGAAAAAACTTATTTACTATTACTTATTCACTAGGTGGCATACAAGAAATGGAATTAAAATTGAGTACTATTAGGTCCTTACATATGAAATTGGCAGTTAGTATGGGAGGAACATAAAGCCGATTTTTTTTATTATAATATATTTATTTAATCAAAGTATGTACCATTGCTATCTATGCACTTTTGCCATCTCATAGGTAGTTCATTGATCCCTTTACTAAAAAAACCATTCGGACGGGAATCAATAAAATCTTTGAAGGCGGTTTGGACTGCCCCATCGGAGTTGAATTTTTTCCTTTGCAAGAAGTTATCCAAATTTCGAAAAAAATGGTAATCTGTTGGGGCAAGGTCCGGAGAGTACGGTGGATGTCTTAGATTCCAATTGAAGCTCCTCTAATTTGGTAGCCGTCTGTTGTGCAGTGTGTGGTCTAGCGTTATCATGAAGCAGCAGTGGCCTAGAGCGATTAACCAGCCTCGGTTGTTTAGCAGCTAGCTTTTCCATCATGGTTGGCAGTTGCTGACAATAGACATCTGCCGTAATCGTCTGGCCAGATTTAAGAAAGCTGTAGTGAACGACACCAGCACTAGTCCACCAAACGCTCACAAGTAACTTTTTTGGAGTTAACGCTTGGGGCATGGTTTGGCTGGTTCGGCAGGGTTCAGCCATTGCGATGAGCGCTTCCGATTATCGTACAGGATCCACTTTTCATCACAGGTAATGATTCGATTTAAAATCCCTTCATTATTGTGCCGGTTGAGTAATGCAACGCAGCAGTCAACGCGCGTTTGTTGATTTGCTTCACTCAATTCGTGAGGTACCCACCTTTCAAGCTTTTTCACCTTACCAATTTGCTTCAAGTGGATTAAAACAGTTTTATCACTAACACCGCAGCCTGCAGCTAACTCGGATGTGGTTTGCGATGGATCCGCTTCCACAATAGCCTTCAATTCTTCATTATCAACTTTGGTCTCCGGCCGTCCACGGGGCTTGTTCTACAGGTCGAAATTTCCAGAACGAAAACGTTGGAACCAAAAACGCACTGTGTTTTCTTTTGCGGCACCGTCGCCATACACATCATTAATCCTTCGAGCCGTTTCTGCAGCACTGGTGCCACGGTGGAACTCGTACTCGTAAATAACGCGATATTTCAAGTTTTTCATTTTGTAAACTGAGTGACGCAAAGAAAAAAACAATTGAGGAAAAAACAAATGAATTATAATTTTCAAAACACAAATACATGAGTAAATAGCTGTATAAATTTGGATTTGGAATTCCTAACCAAAGAGAAGATATTTGAGATCAAATTTGCCAGTACGGCAAAACGTCAATTTCATATGTAAGGACCTAATATAATAGTTGGGAGTGCCTGAAAGAATTAGGTGTTTTCGCGGAGTGCACAATAGGAGTGGAAAACATTAGCTAGCGTTGTTGTGGTCAGATTCTATAGGTTTTTATAGGATTGTTTAAATAAATGCGTCTTAAGTTGTTTTTTGAATTGTGGTAAGCTGATGACACGTCGTCTGATTTAATGTCCATGTACCAAAATCATTATGAAGGAGTATTTTGATATAGAATGGTGAAGATGCACGAGGTTTCCATTTGAGATATTTAACTGTTTGACTCCTATATGCTTGTCACGTTAGCCACTTATCCTCACTACACCAATATTTCTGTTTTGTCTTTATTTTTAATGCTTCAACAGGCCATAAGGTCCAATTACTGAAAAGAAACACACCACAAAAATAGGCTTGATTAAATCAGATATATTTATCGTCACCTCGCTAGGAATCGGACCCGGAACCCTCGGTGTGAGCAGCCAGTGTCATGCCCACTGGGCTACGAAGGCCGCCTAACTAAGAATACAGTGTAGAAAGCAAACTACAAACTGCATAAACCAAATCCTCTGTCAAATTATTCCTAGACGCATGTGAAAATTATTTAGTTAAAATAATGTTGAACTTGTGCCCCTCGCTTGCAGGTGAGCCATGGAAGCTGTCGTTCGAGGTTAAGTTCTACCCACCGGAGCCTGCCAGCCTGCAGGAGGACCTGACTCGCTACCAGCTGTGCCTGCAGGTCCGCAACGACCTCCTGGCCTCCCGCCTGCCCTGCAGCCTCAACACCTACGCTCTGCTGGGATCTTACCTGGTATGTTTCATGACACAATTGTTTTAGTCTATTGCATTCATCACAAATATTTGTATGAGGTGCACGTACCCTCTATTCTCAGGATAACAACATTGTTATGATATTCTAAGATGAAATATACATTGATAATAAATGTGCGCTTAATAGGTCCAATCTGAGCTGGGAGACTATGATTCCTCGGAAATGGGCCCCGACTACCTGAAGGAGTTCCGCTTCGCCCCCAACCAGACCCAGGCCCTGGAAGACAAGGTCATGGAACTGCACAAGACACACAAGTTAGTGGTCAACTGTTGATTGTGAACACTGACCAAAATTTTTTAAATCTAGAATTTATAAAGTATCTATACTTATATTTTTTTAAATAATATTATAATGAAGAAGTACCTAATTAAATTTTTTTTATGTGTAACATATGCAGATCAAACCATAAAGTTGTTATCAGAAAAGACCATTACAAAAATATTTTTTATATTCGTAAGTTGTTCAAATCATTTTTACTGATTGATGCGATTGGCTCTATTGCCTTCCGTTCCCCAGGGGCCAGACACCAGCCGAGGCAGAGCTCAACTACTTGGAAAACGCCAAGAAGCTGGCTATGTACGGGGTGGATCTCCATCCCGCCCGCGACTCCGAAGGAGTGGACATCATGCTCGGAGTGTGCTCTTCCGGCTTGCTCATCTACAGAGATAAGTCTGTATATTTCTTACTTTTTTTAATCAATTTCACTCGCCGATATCTTCATATTTTTTATTGACACGCCTTTCCTCTTTAGGCTCCGCATTAACCGTTTCGCTTGGCCGAAGATTCTCAAGATTAGCTACAAGCGCCACAATTTTTACGTGAAGATCAGGCCCGGAGAGTTCGAGCAGTACGAGTCCACGGTAGGCTTCAAGTTGGCCAACCATCGCCAGGCAAAGAAGTTGTGGAAGGTGTGCGTGGAGCATCACACCTTCTTCAGGTAATGTCATACGCCAAATATCTAATTGTGCCGAGCGGTCAAAACTATTTTAATACATAAATGTTATTTATTTCTATTATTACAATCACACTTTTTTACATTTAGCTTAGAATGCCTTGAATGTCTATTTGTTTATTTGTGGGTGAGCAGCTTGTAGGCTCCAGGTTTTCTACAATGTCATTTAAATACATAATATCGATTGAACAGTACTAGCAAAAATTTAACAATACAATTACATATATATTAAAAAAAACATAGCGAAAATATGTTAATATGAATGAGTTCTCTTCCTTCTTCAGACTGATGACGCCGGAACCGACGGGCAAGTCTACGCTGTTCCCTCGCCTGGGCTCTCGTTTCCGCTACTCCGGACGCACCCACTGGGAGTCTCGCCGTGCGCCCATTCAGCGCCCCGCTCCCAACTTCCAGCGCTCGCTCAGCGGCCGCCACCTCACCTCACGCAGTATGGACGGTAAGCTGGTTAGATGTGCAGCGGAGTTTTGGCCTTTGAAAATCATTTGTTACATCTAGTAGCCATGCATTCTTATCATTCAAAAATGCAGTTAATATGACCATCTTTTTTTGCCTACTTTTGATAATTTGACTTAATATTATAAATAATGTTTGTAGCCCTGGCAAGCAAGCAGCCGTACGCCCTGTCCGACGACGACGGCACCAAGAGACATACCATGTCGCACCCGCCCGAGCACCTGCCCGACATGTCCACCGAGGTGGTGCGGCCCAAGAGCCCGGCTAAGAAGGACAAGCAGAAGGATAAGGTGAGAGCTCCTGTTCTCCTCCCACTTTAATCGGGAAAATGATCCGACTTGCAATTTTTTCGTGCCATGATTATTAATTATCGTTAATCACAAATGGAATATAGAAATATAGTCGTAGGATTGGAGAGTCGTTTTCCCGGGGTGCACATCAAGGAGGTATTGGGATTGCAATAAATTATTACCGTGTAGATCTAGTTTGCCAAAAGGTTAAATGAACAATATACCCGTAATGTATCCGTATCCAATTATAATCAATGAAACAGTAAAATTAACAATTATTATCCGTATACAATTATAATCCGTACCAGACAAGTAAGTCATTTTACCAAGTTTGCGTAATATCGGATTAATATTATTATCAAATTCAAATATACTAGCAGTTAAGCTACTGCTAGGCTTTGCGGAGGTATTTGATTATTTTTCGAAACTGGTAATGGCAAAATCACTCACTGCATACTGCATTTTTGAAACAATAATAATATAGATGATATGTCGCATTGTATGCGTTTGAATTTGATACATTTCCAACCATGCGTATATTCTAACCTAGAAATTAAAATTAAATGTCAAAAATGAACTTGCCTGGAGAAAAAACAAAATTCATATAAGAAAATATAAATATCAATGTATTTCGTCTTAAAGTGACTAGAATGTTAAATAATGTATATATAATATTTCTACACACTAAATAATATCTAAATGTATTTTTAAATAATCTTTACATCTCTTTCATTAAAAAACATACTATTTGATTAATTTTTGAAGCTGGCAATGGAAACTATTTAAACACAATACTCGATGTGTCAACTGTCTCGGGGTTCGCAATCATAATTTAGATTCTGAATTTTCTGAATCTATAAATGTTTTAAGATATTAGATATTAATGAATTTGCCTACTGTTGAAGCGGTATATTTTGATATTTGTTATTTATAAGCTCCACATGTTACATGTAATTGTGACTAGAATCGATTAAAATCATGATATTTTACGTATCATGTCGATTGATGTCATTTTAGATTGGATAGTTCAATGAAAGAGAATTTGAGACCAGTTTTAGGCTAGTTAAATTAAGTTGGGTGGCTTATGGTTACTTAATTACGTACAGCCCGGCAGAAACGGCGCTCATTTCTGTATTTTAAGTCAAATGTGTTCTAAACCATTTTTTTGGGCTGCCTTGCATGTACTTTTTAGTGTCATCATGAGTGCAGGTTTGGCTAATAATATATGAAGATCTACTCCACTAATTTAAAAATCAAATGTTGAGAGTAAAAAAGCTTACTCAAATTTTTGATAAATTGGTTGTGGAATATTTATATGATTGCCAACTGAAAATGGGTACAACTTTCTGCCGGGCGCCGTGCCTCGGGAGATGGACTCACCCCTGTGTAGGCACCCCTCATCAGTAGCCCTGCTAGGACATGCACTGGTTGGTTGCATCGTGCGTAGTCTGCAATACTGTCGTAACATCAATGTGTCATCTATCATTATTCTAACCCATTAACCATTGTTGTATTGTTGTGAAGTTTCAAATACATATCAAGATTAGAGTCCACAATGTGATAGACGCACGACACATTGTTATTGAAGAATTACATGTATTCATTGAGCAGGACATAGTTTTTGGGTTCTGTAACATGACTTTGTGACACAAAATGCGTCCGTGAGCGTCCTGCTCCTCGCCGCTCGGTGATATTCCAAAACGTTAGAATGATTTTTGTTTCTCAATTAGTTACAAATCACACCCATTTCACACATAAAACCATCCATGATGCAAAGAGGTTGACTTGTCTCTTGTATTTATCTCAGAGTGCATGTGGCAGTATTAAACGAATATCTTTGAAATGAGCGTTACTTCGTTCACATTTGTTCTTGCATTGTTTTAGTCAGTTTTGGAATATCAGCGTGAGGTAGTTTGGTAGATTTTCACGGTTTGCGGTGTGGTGTAACGGTATGTGTGTGTGATGGTCTAGCTGTCGCGGCGCGTGTCCGGAGGCACCAACAGCGGCGCCTCGTCCTGCAGCTCTTTGGAGGGGGAGTGGGAGGCGGCCAAGGACTCCGGCAAGGTGCCAACCCCCCCGTTCCTTTACCGCTATAGCCGCACCCTCTCCTCTCCGTTCACGCCGGCTTCGCGTCTCTCAGTCATGTGGTCATCCTACGAACCGTATTAATGAGTTACTGTTTACATTTAGTTTTTATTTGCTCGCGTCTTTAACTTTATCGGTGGCCTCGTAGTCGGTGGGCTCCTATACTGAGGCTCCGGGTGAGCTGACAATATATACAATATGTGATTTTCTCGAGGCTGAGTATTTTTATTTTGTGTTTTACAAAAGTAATCAGACCACGTTCTCCCGTATTCTGAAAATAGCAATATTGGGATCTAAGGTCTTTATCCCAACATTTAATAGACGAAAATGAGTAAAAAATAGGTGGTGTGGTTAGAGGGAGAAAGAAGTACATGACGGTTATCCGTCAAACTTCAAATATAAAAACATTCCAACAATATTTTTCTTTCTATGGTCCAACGTGACAATGACAATTTTGCCATAATTTTACATCAGGACGCCGTGGGAGTAGAAATTAATAAGTGCATATAAAAAATAATATTTTTTCTATAAGCATAAATATATACAGCGTTACTATATATTTGACGTAATCTTAGTCGAAACATGAGGATTGTGAGGTTACATATAAGGCAGCGGAGAAATGGGAAAGCACATATAATGGTATTTTCTTTGGGAGAAATGGTGAAAATATAAAAATCTTCTTATTTAAGTACCTACGACGAACACCAATGTATACCTACGTCTCTTTTATTTTTTATTTTTATTTTCTTCTTTTAAGTGTTGGGATAGAGATCTTAGATCCCGATATTGCTGTGTATATTGTTAAAATTTAAAAAAATTGCAATAACTAAAATATAATAAAGTTTTGTTCAAGAACTAAATAATAGTTTGAAAGAAGATTGAAAATAAAAACAATCAAGTTTTTATACTTTATATATCCACAGCATTGAACCGAGAGACGTTGAGCCCGGACACACACTTCATGACGCATGCCATGGTTATTCGTATTTTGTTACTCTCGTAATTTTATTATTTCTAATTTACACTTTTGTTTACCTACATGGCACAGCTTATCTACAGTTGAATTCATCATATTTTGGTGTTATTTCGTAGGCTGTTGTAATTTGTAGGCTTTATCAAATTAACTGTTGTCTCGCCTCTCACACATTGGACTTATATATATATTTTTAATCAATTTGTACCATATTTCTGAATTTTATTTGCGGGGCTTTTTTTACGTGAGTCATTTTTTCCACACCACCCTGGACAATCGGGAGATTGTGAGTTCACTGTATTGACCGATAGAGATCAAATATGTACATAATCACAAATAAATATTTTTTAATTTATATATTTTTAAAGATAGCCAGCTCTTCACTATTTTACAAGAATACACATTGATTATAGTTGTAGAGTACAACCTAATTGGTTCGTTTCCAGAATTATAGAATATTAAGTCAAGTAATGGTTCTTTAATCATTTTAATTTAATAATTTTAAGTTGAATGCTTTCTATTGACTTGGGCTTCAATTCCTGGTGTTCATCCTGGCGTACAGAGATGAATTAAATCCTAAGTATGTCCTCCTCGCGTATATTTAAGGGGGTATTCTAGTCTAGAGGCATGAATTTCGGGCATTTTTAGAGCTTTGTAAAAAATAAACAAATAATATTTTTGGTATAAATTTTTTTATGATTTGTTTATTTATATTTTAAGAATACATCAAAATAAAAAATTCAAAACTCAAAAAATCGGCTGGTAAAGTGGGGGGTCCAGAAAAAAAGGGATGTCCTGGCGGACATGGTTCCAACCCTTGTGGTCATCTGAATCAAAAAATTCTAACGGATTCTTAATTATTAAAGATGTCGCTATTGCCTCTACCACGGAGAAATATATATATATATATTTTTTAAATGGCGGCCGTTTGAAAAAAAACACCTTTTTACATGTTTTTTTTAACAGTTAAATTTTTTTTTTTAATAGTAAAAATAAAAATTTCGACTTTAATTTGGTAGGGGCTATAGAGGGATGTATAGAGAAGGTTCACACAAAATTTTTAATAAATCGGTTTAATAGAACTTGAGATATCATTGAGATACCCAAAAAATGTTGAGAAACGTAGATACATTACTTATAAAATTTATGTATATAAAATTTGGTTACTTCTGTATGGATCATTGTACTTAATCTGTAAAGGTGTCTTTTGGCAATGTAAGTTCCAAGTTGGAGAGAGGTGATGGTACTTTTCTAAGTGATTTATTTCCCATTATAAATTCAATCTATTCTTTGAAGTTGTAATCAAAGAGGTTTTGCCGTATCACTCGAGTATTCCTCGTAGTTTATTAATTATATTTTATTCAGTAGATAGATTTACTTTTATCAAAGTTGATATCTAGGTTCTTGTTGTCGCTTGTTTCTTTTATGTTGCTCACCGCGTCATTTCATTACTGTATTATATTTTGTGCACTGACTGCGTTTAGCTACAATGTTGTAATTTTATTTTTTGTTAATGCCTTCCCTCGATGTTACTTTGTAAGTTGCCGAGAAATGGTTTTCTGAAAATATACCAACAGCGAACAAATCTATAAGATTGATATAAGAGCTTTGACAACAAATACAGATCTCATCTGGATTGTTAATACCATTTATTACTTTTAAAAATTTATTTGATCATTGAAATATGTATTTCAACAAATCCCAAATTTTTAGTGTTGCTTGAGAAATAAATATAAAATATATGTCTTTTCTTTCTGTAAAATGAAATGATGTTGTTCTCGTACTGTGAAGTTTGAAACTAGTATTGGTCTCGTGAAAGAATATAAATTTTGAGTACATACTGCAGTGTATCGTAACTGTGCAGTATTGTAGTGTTACCACTCAGGAATGATAATGACATTGTTGCGCGTGCGCAGAAGCCGGCGGGGGCCGTGCAGGTGCTGCCCTCGGGCGGCCTGTTCGGGGGCAAGGACAAGGACAAGGTGAAGGAGAAGGACGGCGAGAAGGACAAGAAGGCCAAGGAGGACAAGGACAAGGAGAACCGCTCGGCCAACGCTCAGTCCCTGCAGGGGCTCGCTGCTCCCAACGAGAACGGTCAGTCACAATAATGTCCTCGGAAACCAGGGTTCGAAAAAATCAGATTTTTGTAGTAAAAATCAAAAGATCGGATTTTTTGATATATATCCGATATATATCAAAAATTGGATATATATCTAAACTTTTTTCTCCCCTTTTTTGCGCACGTCAGTTGATACAAACTTGAAATAATTAGGAAATTTATTTTGTACATTGAATTATTATGTTGCTCTATCTAATGTAGTGTCATGGATGTTTGTTTCTTTGTGTGAAATGAAAGACGGATTGTATGAAAAAAAAAATGAAAAAAAAACAACTGTAGCACTTTTTAAAATACAACTAGTGCCATCTACAACGACCGCAGATATAAAAAAAATAACTTGTAGCACATTTTAAAATACAACTAGCGCCATCTAATATCGACCACAGATTATTAAAAAAAAAATCTGTAGCATTTTAAAAAATAAAACAATAGGTCGACCACAATCAAAAGACCGTTCCCTAGCTTTATCCGGTAAGAAGAAAGCGGGGGAAAGTTGTCTGGCAAGTCCGTATTACAAGCCTCAATATGATATTCCAAATAAATATATATTTTTTAGTTTAAAAATGGTTACTTACTAGAAACATTTATTTTGTGTTCATTTTTTGCATCGTAACAACACACATATTTTTTGCGCACATTCTTTTGAATGCGGTCCAGCTATACTGCCATCTATTAACAACCGCAGAAAGTTTTTTGGATATATATCAATTATAAAAATCAAGTCATAAATATCGTGATATATATCCGCGGATATATATCCTCGAATCCTGTTGGAAACACTAAATATATGTATTTTGGAGCCCAAATTTACCCATTTTTGTATGTATCTTGCAGGAACAGACGTCGATCCTAACGAGTCCGCCCTCAACACTTCCAGCGACGCCGAGAAGACGCCCAAGTCCGGCAAGAAACCCAAGGTAGGTCCCCACCGCCACTGAACACGCACAACATCAATAGAGATAGCTTCAAACTTAATTACAATTTTTTGGTAGCTGTAGAGTATATTTTTTAAATTTGCTCCATTATTTGTTCTCATTCGATTTAAAATATAAATTGAATGGATCTTATTCAGAATTTTCTTCAAATCAGTTGACTTGTGTACATATATACTACTCTCGAGGCAATAACTGAAGTGATATTTTTGATTTGGAGTTTTCTCCACTGTCTTGTGTGTGAACACTACATTATTAGACAGACAAGATTTTGTCTCACGTGAGCCAGGACCTCATATTTCACGAGTGATCTTATGAAATGCCATTAATTTGATGTATATTTCAATAATATCAAACATTAACTTCACTGATTTTAGAAACATTGGCTTTTTTGTACTTTCACACATATAAAGAACTTCTGTGGCGAGTGTCCGTCACCTGAATTAAATAAAGCTGTAGAATGTTTAGGAGCGAGGAATAATATAACTTTGTGTGAATACATAATATGCGAGTCTGTCCGTGTGGAATGAAGGTCCCGATGTTTGCATCAAGTTAACTGTTGTGGTGTTGTCTCGTGTTTCCAAAGTTCATTATTATTACATAGCTATTGTGGTGTCATGTCCTGTGCCTCCAAACTGTACTGTGCACGTGGCCGAGTGCAGCTCGCAGGCGACGGCCTCGGTGGCCGCCGAGCTTCTCGCTGTATTGTGTTTGCTGGCAATTTCATTTTACAGTCTTTCGCAAATAATTGTATTCGCCGATCCATTTATTAAACTTTGCCATTTGTATATTGTCGGGGACGACGCTCGCACCGGCCCTCGGTCGGCATGCTTCCGCCATCTTAGTCCTAGGATGAAGTACCTTACGTGCCGCATTTTGTAAATATTTATATGTTTATTTAGTTTTTTTGTTTTCTTTTTTCTCTCCAACCCTCGGTACGCCCGCCCACCCGACACTTTACCCACACAGTCCGGAGGATTCTTCTTCGGCTCCGGCAGGAAGGAGAAGACCCCCAAGGAGATCAAAGAGAAGTCTCCCAAGTCCCCCAAGGAGCCCAAGGACAAGTCCCCCAAGGATGCCAAAGAAAAGAAGCCGAAGGATCCCAAATCCAAATCTAAGATCGCTCTCCTGGATACCTCTAACGAGAGCTCCATCCCTGACACGTCGTCGGAGAAGAGTCCGTCCAAGGGAGAGTCCCCGGACAAGCCGAGCTTCACCCGACCGTACGATTACACAGAGTCCGACCCCAACCGTAGCCCCACCCGCAAGCCTTTCATCCAGGGAGGCTTCAGCTACGAGAAGGAGCCCGCGAGGGACAGCGGAACGTCGCCTGATGGGCAGCAAAGCCCCAATACTCGCAGAGCCACAGGGCTCGCCTTCAACTATGCTCCCGGAGAAGATAAGAAACTCGTAGAAAGTGCGGAGAAGAGGAAGACTCAGCCCGAGGATCCTAAAAACAAGCAACCGCTAAAAACTCCCGGCCTAGACTATGTGGAGTCGGCTGCCCGCAAGGAACAAGCCAAAGGAGAGCGCTCGCCCACCTCCAAACGTGCGCTAGACTCGCAAATTCCGTCGTCCTTCAGTCCAGTCACCAAGAATGCCGCTCAGGCAGCTTACGACCCTAACTCTGCCTTCTTGGATAGCGAGAGAATGCAGCACGAACCCGCCCCGGTATTCGTGCCTGTGGCAGGAGTCAAGTCAGGAACAGAAGTGCAAGTCATGGTCGTTACGGCTAAATATGATCCCAAATCTAAAAAACTAGACCTGATGCACGGGACGGTGCAGCACACCGTGGGAGTTGTTAATAATGCCAATGGCCAAATTGATACAGATTATGGCGTGGTCAATCCCAAAAATGGTCAAATTACAGTCACGGATGTCAACTCCGGGAAGACTGAAGTGAAGCAAGGTCACGTGGATACTAAGACCGGCCATGTGATTCTGGCCCCCGGAGCTATTGACCCCAAAACTGGCAAACAAGACACCTCTTTGGGACAGCAATTCATCTTTGCCGGAAAGAACGATCCGATTCTCAAGATCGTGACGATCACGGCTAAACTGAACCCCAATACCAAGCAGCTAAACACCACTAACGGGAAAATGGATCATTCCACCGGACTGTTGGACACAGAGAGTGGACAAATAGTTACCAAGTACGGTCTCATAGATCCCAACAGCGGCAAGATCGTGTCCACCGACTACAAGACGGGCAAGCAGGAGGTGAAGCAAGGGCAGCTGGACCGCAAGACCGGACAGATCCTCCTCACTTCCAATGTGGTGGATCCGCAGACAGGGAAGGTAGATCACTCTCTGGGACAACAGTTCGTCATCGCTGGGGAGCACGATGGCATCGTCAACATCCTGTCCCTCATCGGTAAGCTAGACCCCAATACACGCAAGCCCGAGGCTGTTTCCAGCTACGTGGATAGCTCTGTGGGCATCCAGCAAGCTTCCAACGGGCTCATACAGACCAAGTACGGGCTCGTGGACCCCAAGAGCGGGATAATTTTGTGTACGGATCCCAAAACAGGCAAACAGGAGGTGAAGAAAGCTGATATCGATCCAAAAACAGGGCAAATCTTTATCTCTTCGGGAGTCACCAACCCCAAGACCGGTAAACCTGACCCCGCCCTCGGCCAGCAGATTATCATCTCCGGTGAGAATGATACTATCGTGAAGATTGTCACCATCACAGCTAAGTTCGACCCCAGAACTCGGCAACTAGACTTAACTAAGAGTGACATAGAGGAAACTCCTGGAGTACTTCAGAAGTCAAACGGTTTTATCATTTCTAAGTACGGTCTCATCGATCCCAAGAGTGGGCAGATCCACGTGACCGACCCCAAGACGGGTATGAAGGAAGTCAAGCAAGCCAATGTCGATCCCAAGACCGGTCACTTAATCCTCACGTCCAGCGTTGTGGATCCCAAAACCGGAAACAAGAATCCCACTCTCGGCCAGCAATTTATTATTGCGCAGGAGCGCGACGCTGTTATCAAGATATTCACTATTACGGCTAAAATGGATCCAAAGACTAAACAGATGGACTACCTAAACGGCAAGGTGGAGGCCACGCCCGCCGTCCTCAACAAGGAGACCGGCCTGGTCAGCTCCAAGTATGGCCTCATCGATCCCAAGACGGGCCGCATTACCACCGTGGATCCCGCCACAGGGAAGACTGAAACCAAAACTGGACAAGTCGATTCTAAAACGGGACAGATTCTGCTGTCCTCGGGAGTGGTAGACCCTGAGACTGGAAAGGTAGATCCCACTTTGGGACAGAAAATAATCGTGGGTGAGGAAAATGATGTCATTCTGAAAATAGTAACTATCACCGCCAGGATCGATCCCAAGACTAAATTGACAGAGCCCAACTCGACCATCACGGAAACCAGTCCGGCTTTGCAGCATGCCGATGGACACATTCTCACCAAGTACGGTCTCATTGAACCTGAAACTGGCCATATTATCAGCACCGACCCCAAGTCTGGCAAGCTGGATACCAGAAAGTGTCAAGTAGAGCCGGCCACCGGTCAGATCACCATCAGTCACGGGGTGGTCGACCCTGCCACCGGCAAGCCCGACTCCTCGCTCACTCAGCACATGATCGTGGCCAATGAGAGCCAACCTGTTGTCAATATTGTAATTGTCACGGCCAGAATGGATCCCAAGACCAAGCAGATTGATCCGTCCACTGGCAAAACTGAGAGCTCCACTGGTGTGCTGATTCCTGAAACCAACCAAGTCATCAGTCAGAATGGAGTCATCGATCTCAGCTCGGGAGAAATTATCGTCACGGATCCCAAGACCAACAAGCAGACCGTGAGGCCTGGCAAAGTGGACGAAAAATCTGGCCAAATCGTATTCACCCAGGGAGTGCTGGATTCTAAGACTGGCAAATTGGATCCAAACTTGGCCCAAATTTACAGTGTAGAGGTCAGAGATTTCGCGGAGAAGGCCTCGGTTTCTCCATCGGCTCCCTCATCTGCTCCCTCATCCGCTCCCCCCGCAGTTCCAGTCAGCCATCAAACTGCCAAACCCGCCTCGCCGATAGGAATCCCCGTAGCCAAACCCGTGGTGCCCCCTTCCCCCGTCAGGGCTTCTCCCGACAAGGTCTCCCACATTCCTGTAGCGGGAAGTGTCACCACACCTGTGACTGCGGCCGCTGTTGCTAAAGAACCGGCGAAGAAAAAGATTGTCAAAATTATGGTCATCATTACGAGAATTGACCCCAAGACCAAAAAGGCAGACTTGAACAACTCCGAAATTGAACATTCTACCGGTGTTCTGGATCCGAACACCGGATTGATTGAAACAAAATATGGAGTCATCGATTCAAAGTCCGGAGGGCTCGTGGTCACGGACCCCACGTCCGGGCAGAAGGTTTCCAAGGAGGGACACGTGGAGCCGGCCACTGGCCAGATCATCATCAGCTCCGGGGTCATCGATCCCAGGACGGGCAAAATAGATCCCAATGTGGGACACATCTTCAGTGTTGCCAAGCAGGATGATCCCATCGTGGAGATCACCACTATCACGGCTAAGATCGACCCCAATACCGGGAAACTCGACACAGCCAATGGCCAGATTGAACATTCCAAGGGAAAAGTGGATGTCGAGGCTGGTCACATTTCCACAAAATACGGTGTTATCGATCCTACTAATGGAATCATATTTGTGGCTGACGCTTCCGGACAAGGCACCCAGAAACCGGTCCACGTGGACGAGACCACGGGCCAGGTGCTCATCACCGGAGTCGTGGACCCCAAGACTGGCAAAGTTGATCCCAACCTGGGTCAACTGATTTCCATCGGAACTCAAATTGATCCCATTGTGGAGGTCACCACGGTAGTGGGAAAGGTGGATGCCAAGAAGGGCATCATCGAAGCCAAGAACAGTCACGTGGAAAGCTGCACCGGCCAACTCAACCCCGAAACTAACAAAATTGATACGAAGTACGGTCAGATTGATCTCGTTAAGGGAACCATTACCTACACGGACCCCAAGAGCGGCAAGCTGGAGACTAAGGATGTCAAGGTGGACCCCGTCACCGGGCAGATCCTGCTCAAGTCGGGCCAGGTTAACCCCAAATCTGGTAAACCGGACAAGGACATCGGGAGATTGATCTCCATCAGAATCATACAGAACAGGGTGGATCCTATAACTGGAAAACCTATTGTCGCTAATGATCCCAAAAATGTTAAGGTAGACCCCAAAACTAATCAAATTTGGACTCCCGGCCCTAAGGATGCCGCCTCGGGTGAAACTGTTTATACTACTGGTCTTATCGATCCTAAGACGGGATACATCATCACCATCTACGGCTACTTGGACCCCAAAACTGGCCTCGTCGTCAGACAGACTGAAATAGATCCTGCTGTCACCAAGATCGACCCGAGCACGGGACAGATCTACTCGGCGACAGGGCAGACTGACGAAAATAACGAACCTCTCTTCTCGGCCTCCCAGATCGACCCTGCCACGGGCGAGATCTACACCAAGGTGGGCAAGATCGACCCCAGGACCGGCCGGCTCATCATTATCAGGATATTCATCATCACGCAGAGGGACGACAGCGGCAAGATAAAGGAAATAGATCCCAAGGACTGTTCTATCGACGAAAGTACAGGCAGAATCCACAACGTAACATCCAAGACAGTTTATGTTTACCAGATGATAGATCCTATCACTGGAGAAACCATAGAAGTAGATCCCGATGATCCGAGATTGATGGGCGCTAGGACCACAGTCACGCAGACCATCTCACTATCCGGCAAGATCGATCCAGTGACCGGCAGGGTGAAGACGGAATACGGAGACATCGATCCGGATACGGGAGACATCGAGCCCAGCACGGCCGTGCGGGACCCGGTCACCGGCCAGCTCATCCTCCACTACTCGCAGATCGACCCCACGCACTTCAACGACAAAAGCTGCAACTACAGCATAGAGAAGGAAACCCAGGACATCCCTGCCACTTTTGACATCCAAAAGATCAACACCACCAAATTCTCTACCTTTGGTAAAGGGGAGTCCCCTTCGCCGCCGCGGGACGACGAGCAGCGCACCGTGTCGCCGTCTTCCAAGATCCCCGTGTCGCAGAAGCCCAAGGGCAAGCCCGTGCCCACCGTGGTGAAGACCACTACCAAGCAGCTGCTCACGCGTGATCGAGAAGGCGTCACTCACAACGTGCACGAGGAGGTGGAGAACCTGGGCACCGGAGAAGTCACCTTCTCCACACAGACCAACAAGGTAGGACTTCGGAGCACCCCGCATACCTCCCTTATTTATTATTGTTTGTTTCATTCTACGGAAGACGGCTCACTTCGTCTTCCGTTCATTTTGCTTTCATATGAGTTTGTTTTATTTGAAATTTTTTTAGTTGTCCTTTTTTTAAATTTATTTCAATTGTGTTATCCATCGCTGCATGTGTGCCGCGCACCAGCCAAATCTAGAGTACTTTGACTGTCTGTACATTGACTGCTTGTACATTGACTGTCCATATATTGACCGTTGTAGATTGAACATATCCTCGTATTGCATGTGTATGTATGTGTATACTAGATTTCTAGTTAATGGTTGTTTTTTTCCCCCTCTTTTCCCTCTCTTTTGAACTCTCTCCATCGGCTTTTGAACGCGCTTGAAAACGAAACGCGCGCAGGCCGAAGCGCCGGAGCCGCTGCCGGACACGTCGGGCAAGTCTCCGTACATAACGGCTCGTGCCGTTACAACCAGGACGGCCACCACCCACGAAGATCTGGGCACCAATGCCAAGACCCAGCAGCTGGAGGAGAAGACTGTGGCACACTCCATGACCTCGTCGGCCACCAGGCAGGAGCAGCGGGTCGTCACGCAGGAGGTGAAGACCACCGTGCTGACCGGGGATCAGGTAGGTGGAGCTTGCGCTTGACAGTCTCTCAGTCTGAGATGTTTCACTTCTACGATCTCCCCAGATAAAATCTATTTCTTCTTTCCCTTCGAGACGTACAAATAACTATTTTTCTTAAAATCATAAAATTTGCAATGCACATACATAATTTGAACCAGAAATCCATCTGACCTACTTGAACACAAGGTAGATCTACACTGTGCTCATTTTATGGCATTACCCCTCTGGTTACAGTATTGAAATCTTCCAAAATCACAAAATACGAAATATCAATTTTATACTTGATTAAGCCCTTAATTCAAAAACTTCGCTAATTCATAATTCAAGATGATTTTAATCCCTTGCGCTTTTTACATCACACGATTAAATTTTTTTTACGTTATAAATAATTAACAATTTGCGTGATTCCTCGTCCTTGCCGGAGCGTGTGGGGTCTTTCTTGCGTGTCGCAGTACTTGCTGACCCGAGAGATGTCTCGGTCCCCGCTGTCATTGAAAGCCGCCAGTTTGTTAAATATACATATATATTTTCCCCTTATTTTCAGGATAACAAAGTTGTTGTATAAGTAATACACAAGGACGTATGCGTAAAGTTCAGTCAAATGTGCAATGTTATATCATGATGTTATGTTATCTTGGGATAATAGCAGTAATATCGTGATGTTATGTTATCTTGGGAATAGAGGGGACTAACTGCTGTGGCGCAGCGGTAATTCTCAAATTAGCGGTGATTGCACGTCGGTAATTTTCAAATCGATCGATTTCAGCAGTCGCTGCACACCGGTTATTTGTTATATTTTGATTCTTGGCCAATGTACACGAATCTCGTTAAAAATTAATCAAAGTGGCAACTGGTTAGGTCAAGTCTGATATAACAAAAATTACAAACGAGATGATGTTTTGACAAGCGACAAATGTTCAGCGATATTTTTGTACCTAATGGGAATGCGAAGTTAAATAAAGAAAGATCATTGGGAAGTATGCGGCTGTACGACAAAGATCGCGGACCTCCTTTCTCCCCTTTTTCTTTGTTTATTAATGATTTATGATTTATCATCCTGGCTGTTATGTCACCAGAAACTTTCTATTTTCACTGCATATATTTTATGAAATGATGGCTAAACACCAAACCTGCTTTGCAACAAAAAGATTCAATTGTTTAATACAATTCCTTCATTTTACAATTAGTACAATGAGGAACTACAAAGCAACAAACTCACCTCAGTTCCTCAGCGGACAGTAACGAGGCAATACATACATGGATGCTCCTGAGATCTCGTGGTTTGTGTTTGTACAAGAAAATCTCACAGACCTCACAGTCATGATGGAACATTTCTCGTCACACTCTAAAACGCAAATCTTTCTACCGTGTATATCCTCTCGACTGACACTCTGGATCTAATTGCTTGGTCTGTTGTCGCCGATCGCACTCGGTTAGTGAGATCGGATAAACACAGCGAGATAGCCAAGAAATTCACTCTTAAACCAGATTTGCCAAGGCACACTGATCTTTGCATTCGATAGTTAATCTGAAATAGCAATATCTTTAAATATTATCACATTGCAGGTTTGTTGTTTACCCATCATGTGTTTGTTATCTTATTTTAATTTCATTTTCGTGTCTTATTTGTTGGAATGTTTTTCTTAGGCAATGTCACTTCACCATCTCTGTAACCCATTCATCATGTCCGTTCAGTAGCCATGACTTCTTTATAAAATTAATTATTACTAAATTTACACTTTCAAATGTTCTAATTGCAGAAGGCTAATTCAGAAAATCCACTTTACTTTATTAACATTCCAGGGAAAACATTTAGAATGGACGCAATCCAACAAATAATGCATATCTTTATTTAATCCCTTGTTGATTTGCATTTTGTTTATGTTGAAGCATGAAACTGTCCGTCACCAGTCTGACTGGCCCCAATGCTTGCCCCTTTATGCGAACCTCCTCGCGAGTAGGTCGCTCAGTGTCATACTCTATTTGCGATAGAATACTTCCCATTTATACTTCTCGGTGGATAAGTCATTGCTTCCATCAGAATTTATTTTCAGCAAGTCTGGAGAGTTTTGTCTCCCAATCTTGGCTTCCTTCTCATCACTTATTGCATACTAAATTGTGAGAAGAACAAAATTACATTATTTTTAAAATATGTTATATTTTAACTTTATAATACACGCACAGTATGACTTATTAATTACTATATCGAGAGAATTAATAAATCGTATTGTGTGTGTAGTAAAAAGTTAAAATAAAAAATATTTTAAATTATAATGTTGCACCACAAAGTGTCTGCGCCAAATCTTTCATTTATTTTTGTTAACGTGACATTGGTGGCAAGCAGTGAGGCGTCGGTAGATCGGTGCCACGTTCATGTGGTTTGGCTTATATTATGTTGTCACCTAACTCCCGTCCGCCTGAACAGTTTGCTCGCCGCGGCTCGGTCGGTTCGGCCAGCAGCGGAGACTCCGGGACGCCCATTGACTTTGACGACGACACCGGAGCCAATTACGAAAATTACGCTCAAAGGTTCAGGGTGAGTGTCTTACTACGGTGGTGGTACACCTGACAATTGTTACTAATATCACATTTAAGAATGTTATTAATGTCGTACTTGAGAATCATTATTAATATCACACTTGAATATTATAATGTCACACTTAAAATTTTTTTTCATGTCATACTGGAAAAATGTTATCCATTTCATTCAACAATGATTATTGAATGCTGCTGATTAGATTTAGGAATAACAGAATCGCTGAATGAGAAGGTTTCTACATTTTTTGTTGACGATTAAACAATGCATCCTTTTTGGGTAATTTTTGATAAAACATTTAGAAAGTAGTAATGCGTTTAGTGCATCATCTTATGTACTTGCACGGTAGGAAAACGATTAAAGTTTTAGTTCAAATTATCTTATATTAGAATATTTTTTGCATCATGCTGCCTTCTGAAAATTATCCAAGTTGATTGATTATTATATTGCCTTGCATTAGTATTATTTGAATGCCTAGTTATAAGTTGTCTCGTGTATTTGGGCGCAAAATGTGGACGATGCTAATAGAGTTCTAGAGTTCTATAGCCTCAGCAGTGATGTTTGCCGGTGAGGCCCCAGCACCATTTATCTCTCTCTGCTCTTTTCTGTTTTATTTATCGGAAGATACATATTTCAAATATTGTTGATTTTAAAATGATTTACGACAGCCTAGATTACGCGGTTACTACGGATACCGTATTTTCTATTGTTACTGCACAAGAGGTTGAATAGTTTTAATGTCGGAGATTGGAGAGAATGATTAAAGATCATACAATTCGCACAAATGTGAAATGCAGTATTAACCGTTTAAGTGCTAAGCAGCGCTATCGCGCTTCTTCTGCATCCTCTTTAAAATTGCGTGAAGCTTGACGGCGCTGCTCACATCACTGTGTCTTCGCGCGCGAGTTAGATAGGTAAAAAATATAAACTTGCCGAGTGTCCGCGAAGTTTATATTTTATCAAATTCATAGTTTGTGTGCAGCTATGATTTTTTCCTATTGTACCAATAGAAATTAAAGAAAATGGCTCAGCACTAAAACGGTTAAAGATCTGCAAGAATTGCCTGTCAGGAACACTAAGATGAGAAGTTTTGGGATGATGATGGTTGTGGACATGTCGCGGTTATACACAGTGTAAGTTTTCTAGGGGAATAGGTTGAAGAGAGGGCAGTTCTACGATTTGGTTGGACACAAGTAACAAAGGACAGGGCGGCGAGATAGAGAGATGTGTAGAAGGGAAGCTTGTTTGAAACGGAAATAAGTCTCTACCGCCGAGTATAATTCTGTATGTTGTATAACCAGGATCCGGACGGCGGAATGGTGGTTACGGAGAGCCGCGTGTACCAGGCCGGGGCCCATGGAACTGGACAGCCCCCCTTCAGCTCGCTGCTCACCTCGCAGTCTCGAAATGTGAGTACAAACCTTTTTTGGTAGCTGTTGCGAGTAGGTTGTCGGTGTAGTGGTCATGACGCTTGCCTAGTGATACGGTGGTCGGTGATTCGAGCCCCATTCCAGGACACCAGCAAGTTAGTCCTATTTATATAGCCAGGCTTTTGGCTTAGTTTGGGAATAGTAAGAAGATTGATGGGACACGTATTCTGTGTTCGCATATATATTTTTAAAAAAGAAGAAAATAAAGTAAAAAAAACATTGGAAACCACGGTTGGATTTTATAAATACAGTGGTACCTCGACATGCGGGTTTAATTTGTTCCGTAACCTTGCTCGTATGTCAATTTGCTTGAATCTCAAAGCAATTTTTCCCATTAAAATTAATTGAAATGCCATTAATCCGTTACAGTCCCCAAAATGCCACCCCAGTTGCATTTTTTTAGGTGTTTTTGAATAAGAAAAATGTATTTATTGATTATTAAAAATTATTATTGAGTATTAAATGACAAATATTGTATAAAAACATAATAAAAGAGAATGTAAAGAGAAATAAACTGGTTTTATAAAGTGTTACTTTCGCTTAATTTTTGTTACTGTTTTTCTCTTTACTAGTCTTTGTCTTTTTCGCCACGCTTTCCTCACCTGCAGGCCGTTTATACAAAAACACTTCCAAGAAGGTTTGTTTCTTCCTCCCTTTCAGAACATTGCGGAAATGAGTTAGGCAAGGGTCATTAAATAGCTCCGATGCACGACCAGTTGCAACTTTTTCGGGCTGTCTCTCTTCCACGAACTGTAACGAGTGCGCCGTAACGTTAAAAACTTGTATGTTAGGGCACTCGTATGTCAAGGTACCACTGTATTTTAAGAATTTTTTTCACAATTTTCATGAAAGATCCCTCGAGACCAATTTGCGGAATTCCATCCATGTTTTGTTTATATTGAATGTAATGATTTCCAGCTGGAGGATGAGGAGGAGCACCCACCGGGAGAGATTGTCTCCTCGCAGACCATCAGCTCCAAGACACGCACCGTGGAGACCATCACGGTACTTTTGCATTCTTATTTGTTACACAAATTAATACCTTTTTTTTTTTAGCTTCAACAGGCCAGGAGGCCCAATAACAGAAGCGAAATACACCACAAAACACCCAAACTTGAGTAAATCACATAGATTAAATTGTAACCTCACCGGGAATTGAACCCGGAACTCTCGGTGTGGGAAGCCAGTGTCATACCCACTGCACTACAAGGGCCGCCTGTTTGTACTGTTTGTAAAATACTTTCGTAGATTCAATATAAATACGGACGTTATATGTACTAAGTTACGTGGACGGACAGACAGACAACAAAATTATTACAATTTGGGATAATGAATACTGCTTTTTCAAAATAATTTTTTGTAATATGCAAAAATACAGATGTTTTTCACAAGGTTAATGGCTGCTTTCGGTGGAATTTTATAATTTTTGGTGAATTTTGCAATCACATTTTTTTTTTGGCCCCTTGAATTTCAAATAAAAGAGGTTCTACTGTACATACTGATGTGAGTTTTATTATTTGTCTTTTGTTTTTGTACAACACTACTATTATTTGTTTGGTATTCCAGTACAAGACGGAGCGAGACGGAGTGGTAGAGACTCGCGTGGAGCAGAAGATCACCATCCAATCTGACGGCGACCCCATCGACCACGACCGAGCCTTGGCAGAGGCAATCCAGGTCAGTTGCGCTGCTACCAGCGTTTCATATACTATTTGAAATATGTCAAAATCGGTTCCCTTAGAGAGGAAATCATTCCATATGAGCGCCGCATGTTTGGCAAATTATTCAAAATATAGATACGAGTAATTATTAGTGGAGTGATAAATGTTTGCAAACATTAACTGTCAATTCATTATTTTACATAGTACCTGTACTTACATAGTAAACTGCACAGTACATATTGATATTTCCAATCCATTATAATACATGATACATATCCAGCCATGACTCCTTTGTTTTATATAGGATGTCTCATAGCTAGTAGCAAAAATGTTACAGGTGGATTTCTGCCTTGATAATTATTTGAAAATGTTCAAGTAACCACGACCCAAAGTTTGCATGTTTGCAATATATCTGACTTATTTTTTGCAAAAAGTTGAACTATCATTATATTAAAAAACTTCAATGCCGGCCCCGCATATCCGCGGGGTACGGTTCGCTTGCGGGAGGCCAGCTCCGCGTATCTGCGGACCCCGCCTGCTGAGCTTCTATAGGCTGTGTGTGGCTGTCACTGAGAGAGACGCGTAGCGTGTCTGTTGGCTCCCACGCAAGTGTTATAAATATTTCGGCTATTCACACGATACTAGGAGATTTCATTCGGCGGTGAAGTTGTTAACTTATATCGATTATGAAAAATTAATTCGCTTAAATAAAATGGTAAAAAAATTCTACTTTAAATTTTGCAAGGTTTTTATCATTTTATTCGACATTTATTAAAGCGAAGGAATTTTTCACTGTAGAAAAAAATAAAAATAAATTTGATATAATTTTATAAATTGAGGAAAATGTTGTACAATGTGTCACTTTACAGGAGGCGACGGCCATGAACCCGGACATGACGGTGGAGAAGATAGAGATCCAGCAGCAGACCCAGCAGCAGTAACCAGGTCAGCTTCTACACTATTTGTTCTTGCATTCGGAATAACTTTTTAAAGAAGAATGCTGGAATGTAGATGTCGAGGACTTCAACAAGATTCGGGGGCTACATTCAAGTCATTTGAAATTAAATATTTGAATTGAATTTTTTTCTATATTTACAAATATATTAGAAGATCATCTCCTAATATATTTGTACAGATGCTTTTGATATAAAGGATATATATTAAGATAATTTGATACCGGATAACTTTAAAAAAATGAGACCACATGCTCTAAAAAAACAATTAAATGGGTGGCTCATTGAAATCGGACGAGAACTATCTGATAAAACCCTAAAATGAATTCCTGTGTAATTTTCTCTCAATGTTTTTTGCTTATTTAAAAATTTTATTATATATTTTGTAATTTATATTTTATTTCGATTCATCTTTTTGCTTTACCTTACTTTACCGATAATTCTGTACTATTTCATCAAATTTAAATTTATTATATATTTGTTCGTTTAAAAATTTATTGCAATGTATACTAATTATTTTATCAAATTTAAATTTATTATATATTTGTTCATTTAAAAAATTCATTGTAATGTTAATGTATACTAAATTATGTTCTTCTCTTTTTGCTATGTAAATACATTGTCGACTGCCTTCAAACAGGTAATCCGTAGTTAGGCAGTCGAAGTGTAATACAATTCCAGAAAATAATATATGAATAAAAAACTATTATTACAAAAGATTTTCCTTTTGCAGATGAAGCAGACTACGACCATCATGCGATGTGTTCACAACCAACGGTTGCCAAAACCTTCATCACACGAAACAACTACGTACATTACATTAGAAAAGCTATCCTCAGAAAATATTCCCGGCTTCAGTCTCCACGCTGATAATGTTACAATTGTTAAGAATAATATTTTGCTAAGGGAAATATTATATCCTCCAGCTCTCTGCGGCTTGTTTCATCTTTTATTATTATTTTTATCCTTATATTAATTTTAAAAATTTGATTTAATAATTTAATCTGTCCATTATTTGCATTTTTACTAGTTGTAATGTTTATTTCCTAGTTATAAGGCCATGTGGAACACCGACCGACCGAGAAGTTGACAAATGATATTTATAATATACTTGACGGGTCGGTTTGAGATATTATATTATTATATACAATATATACATATATATATATAACTATGTTGTACATAGACATAATGTGAAGATTTTATATAAAAAATATAGCTGGATGTTAGAAAACTGCATCGGGGCGAGCTCCGCAATTTTGCTTCGACCGCATTAACGGTACGGTGAAAACGGACATTCGTACACCTTGAAAAATATTGAAATATTGATCAAAAGAACATAACTCGTCTCAGATCTTCCGTTAATTGCGCCGGTTAGTTCTGAATGTCCGTTGCTGCATTCTCCAGCCGCACTCCAGCAGCCGTACACTAGAATTTGTATAAAAATGCTCTGCAGCTTTGTTACAAGTACGATGTTTCCGCTTGAGTATCAGTTGCGGGGTAAAGGTTGATGATGCTACACAACTGACAGAAAAGATCAGATCCGGTCAGACGGCTTTCGCATTGTAGCTCGGCATAACCGAAGCCCCGGAACACTATCCCCGAACGATCCCGCCTCACGTTCGGTGCTTCTCAATGTTTATTTCTAAAGGGAGGATTGTGGCCGTACATTGCGGTTGCGAGTTATGGCAACTAAATATTTGACTTGGAGTATATTGTATTTAGGGATAGTTTTTACAGCATTTTTAATTATTATAACTTTTGTTGTTGATTGCAATTTTATTTTTGTACGTAGAACGTAGAGCACTATTTGATTTCTTTATTAAATAACGTCAATTAGCGTCTAGTTGCGTCAGCGGAATGTTTGGGGACCCTTCAACATTGTTCTAAGATTGAAATGTTTATCCAGATGTTTATTAAGATTTATCACAGTTTTAAATATAAATTTAGCCGTACCTACAAGCTGGCAGCCATAATATTTATACTCTCAGAGCCGGCTGCGAATCTCATCACAAAAATACTTATTTATTCACCAAATTGTGCGGACATTCCATTATCACCACGTACTATAAGTCTCCAGCTACGGAAGGTGCCAGGTGATGTTTCACTTCAGCAGACAATCTTGGATTCCCCCATTTTTAGTTCGTATTTATTTTACGATTGAACTAAGTTATCGTATTAAAAAAGTTTATGTTCGGGGCGACGGGTGCAGAGGGCCGCGCGCTCGCGACTCGCGTCTCGGTGTATTTATTTGTCTCGTTGATTAATATTTTTAAGAATGTCTCTACCTTTAATGTCACAGTACACTTCGGCACCTTCGCTCTCTAGTTATTGGTAAACACATTCAAATTTGTAAAAATATTTTTGAATTTGAGAGTTTGTAAAAATTGGTCGAAACGAGAAATTTTACAATAGGTAATGTTTGTGACATAAAGACTGTTAAATACTTCTCCGTTTGAGTCTGTTCTGAACACGCAATAATGCGGATACAAATTATTAAGCGAAGAAATAGCATTTGGCCCGATCCGAGAACGAAGCTTCTTATTTTATTATATTAAGGACATTTACTATACGAAAATAATATATTTCTACAATTTTTTAATTGGATATTTCTGTATTAAGCTTATTTACACATATTTGTAATGGTTAAGTGTTGTTTTTTTATACTTATAGTTTTTCAGTCCTCCTCATTACTTCCTCGGAGTAATCTTGTGTATAAATCTGGAATATACAGATCTGCCGAGTCAGAATAAATACAAGCTGTGTTTCATTCATCCTGTATTCATATTTACACTTCACAGTTCTTACAATTAAATAACAATTATCTACGTATAATAACTAAAAACCCACCGCTTGTGTGGCAGGACTTTTCAACTTGTCTTCATCCAATTCCTTCATTGTTTGGAAAGTAGATGATTTATTCTTACATAATCAATATGCAACTTTATCATAATGCCAGTCTCATTTCTGAGCTGTGTGTGTTTTTGTTTATACAGTAAAACCTCGTTAATTCGAAATTCAAGGGACTCAAAAAAAAAACATTTCGAATTACGTGGAACCCCGTTAATTCGATATTCAAGGTACAAAAAAAATTTTAATTCGCAATACAATTGCGAAATTTGCCAAAAAGTTATTAATTTAGTGAAAAACGTCTGCATTTTTGAATATTTCAAGAAATCATTTCGAAAACGCATTATTTATTATGCTAATACAAAGACCGCCATATTTCTATTACTAAAGTATCCGAAATTGACATTTTTTGACATCAATTTTATCAAATTAAAAAAAAATGAATTATGTGAACTAAAACATATTGATTTATGGCGTAAGGGGCTAAAATTACCGGGGTTTTCGAATCATCGGGGTTAATCTACTATGAAATTAGCATATTGGGACTTGTGGATTTGAAAATTTTCGAATTATCGGGGTTTGAATTAACAGGGTTTTACTGTACATATTACATATAGAGCTAAACATTGCTCAATTTTAACAATTTAATTATAATCTAATAATTGATAAGAATGATATTATACAGACATTATATACATAAAATTTAATGCTTAACTGTCTCTACAGACGGAAACGTAATATGAATATAAAATCAGACAAGGTTTTGGCTAGTCAACAAATAAAAACGGTTAATCAACCGCACCTATTGTTTCTTCCCGTTGATGGAAATAAGTTTAGTCCGTTGTATTCTGTCAAAGAAAAGTAATCCTGCTGCTCTTTCAATGGTGTCGGGAGCCACCTGCAATTTCAACAAAATGCTGAGGACGCTGAGAGGAAGATCTCACTCACACTTATTTTTATTAAGGTAAGGTGTCAGTCGAAAAGGTACATTTCAGTTGTTTACACAATAATACCACATCCACGGCTTACAATTAAAATGTTAATTACAAAAAATGGTAATTGTTGGGAAATTGAACAGTACATATTTCTTCAAGCAAATGAAGTTTGGTTGCTATTTAATGGATTTTTTCATCAAAGAATGTTATATTGTTATTAAATATCTACTTTTTAGTTTAGCTTTTACGGGAAAACTGAAGAACCAAGAAAAATGTCACCGTTACAGCATTTGACATTAAACAAAATACCAATTTGAAATGGCGTTAATGCATCAATATTATTAAATATTTCTGCTGCTTTTATATATTACTAGCAGTAAAGCATTTAAAGCATAAAGCACAACAACCTGCAGGCGACTGGTGGCCACCCTGCGGTTGATAGGGATGAATTCACGATACATCTATCTGATTTCTCAACCCCGCAAAGTATTTTTGTGATGCTTTAACTTCATGGCCTGTTGTAATTTTTAATATTATATATTTACAAGGTGTCTTGTAGCAAGCAGCAAAAACTTTAGCTGTCTTCTTCATTGAATTTTGAAGATAAAATATTCTTTAGATTTTGGGAAATGTGGACAGTTACGGAGATAAGCCAAATCTAAGTATGTGCAAAGCCTTAACAAAGGATACAATTTAGTTCTTCTGAGTTTTGGATGCCATAAAAAACTCTGGTAAATTTGTTGTCATGAATGCCGAACCCCCTTTATATATTATATTTCTATACAATGAAAGTCTAAACGCTGTTATTTTGTCTATGGTTCCAAAAGTATATTACGGTGGTGCAAAAATTGTTGAAATTGCATCTTATACTGCAGCTAGTATATTTAATGATGGATATACTAGTGTATTACATATGATGCAATTATTAAACCTTGAAATTGGCCCAAGATATCCATAGCCAACATAAGAGCTGAACAGGAGACTGAAAAGGCTAGGAAATTGAAAAGAGCAGCTCAAAAGGCATCGGAGGACTTCACAGCAACAATAGAAGACTACATGTGTGGTCCAGGAATCGCAGATTAAAGCAGGCTACTCACACACCTGCAGCAGGGGCAATCTAGGGTGTAAAAGTGGGGATGACCCCTAAATTGTGATACAAGCAGGGACAATTTCCTAGATTGGCTCTGCGGCAGGGCGGTAGGAACGCGAGACCACTGAACGGCATGCATTTGTGTAGAGACAAGCCGATATTGCCCCGACTGCCGTGCACCCTGATTGCTCCAGCGGCAGGCATGTGAGTAGCCCGCTTAAGGGCAATTAATTTTTTTTTTGATTTTTAAAGTGTGACATTTTTTTTTTTTTTGATTGGGTGTCATGTTCAAAAGTTATAAATTTTTTAAACTCAGAATTTCAAGGAAAATTTGAGTTTTTTTCAAACAACTGTCTTTTCTATAAAATAAATTTTTTAAAATTATTCCCTACATCACTATTACCCTTCTAAACAAAAAAAAAATTGATTTTGCGTTTTAGACAATGCGTAGCATAGAAATCAAGTATACCATCAGCGAGGATTTTTAAAACAAGGCTCTACTTGTCGGCTTATTAATCTGTAATTTTTTTCAATTTTTACCGTTGCAAATTATTAATAAAAATATTACGCATGTGTGTAAAATAAAGATTATTTTATTTTATTTAATGACTGCGTTAAAAAAAAAGATTTTTCTTCTACCTATTTTTCCAAACGCCAAGGTGGCGTAACTCATTAAAGCATTAACTGTGTGGTCGACGTTTCCTATGAACGCAGCTATATTGTAAGAGATACATGAATGCTTTCTATAGAAAATTTGTAGAGCTTAAAAAGGCCTATAAAAAAGTCCATAATGCTATATGTCAAGTGAAGATAAAAATAGCCTTTTACGCAACACTGTTCGGACGAGTAGTTTAGATTATATCAATTTTTCACTGATACTCTTATATATAGTTTCTCTTATATATCTTATATATATATACTTATTATAGTTTCAAACTGAATTCTATGCAGACAAAGCTTCGGGCACAGTTAGTATAATACACAGAAGCAAACGCCACTTAAGGCAGAAATACCTGAAAGTTGGCGAGTGGAGTCTCATCGGGTATGGACTGGTTAGGCAGGCAGTAGGCCTCCAGAAGTAGCTCACCCCGGCTGTCTTCGCATACCACCACCTTGTAGAAGTGGGTGGGGACAGCCACAGAGTTGGCACCGATCACCTGGTACTTGACATACATCTTCCCATCAGCCTCCTTCCTTCAGTTAAAAATTAAATACATATTATAATGCACCATTCCTGGGTTGTCAAATCAAGCAGACAAATTAACCGAAGAAATGTAGTGGCTTTCCGCCACGGTAGATCGGAGACGAAAGATCAGTGCAATGCGGCGTTGTTAAATTGACCAGATCTATGTCCAGTCACATTGTCACACTTTTCACTTGGCTGGGCTAGCTTCCACGATTGTCCGCATGGCTCATGACATGGGCTCTGGGTGGCAGTGCGGGGAATGAGCCGAGGAAGCGCTTAAAAAGTGACTGAGTAGAGACCAAGCGAAATGTGGCTGGAGGCTCGCTAACAGGCAGACAGTGCAAGGAAGCGTAAGTCATGCGTACAGTAATGTGAACACAGAAAACATAGACATAAAAGTAAAGGCTAAATCATTGTAGTGAGCTTGAAGAGAGTGAGATTGAACAAAGAGACTAAACAGCTAATTTCACAAGTTTGGTAATAGTTCTCTTGTATTCGTGGAAACTCATGAAATATGTCAATGAGGATGTGTAATGTTACACAAAGTTATGGGGACAGACAGTAACATCCGTAATTTTTCCATAATTTCTTTTTTTTTTAATATAATTTTTTTTGATAAAATAAATAATTATTCTTTAGGAACCAACATGTAAAAGTACCGTCATTTTTGACGGGTTATAGCTAGTATATATTATAATTGTGATATGCACAAACTACATACGGCTTTCCACCTGCATTGAATAATTTATTTGAAAAGAAGGCAGTGGGAGAATACCTGGGAAGATAGAGCGGGCCGGTACAGCAGTACACGTTGGTGTACTTGTTGGTCAGCTTCCTCACATACTTCTCCAATTGGTTCCACTTGTGCCGATTAAAGCCGACACCCACCTGAAACGCAACCAGTAACTGGTGAAATTCATGTCTCTTTCAATATTATACAGTGGTTTCAATGTATACTCGCTTGTCCTGTACTCAATAATTTTTCCAAACTCGGGATCTGTTAAATTTCAATCAAAGCTGAAAAACTTAGCGCGAACGCATCGGCAGTTGGGGCGTTTAGAATTCACTTCCAAGTTTTTTAATTTTTTAAAATTATTTTCCTACTTTATATCTTCAAAATTGTATTTTTGTGCAACATAGCCCTGTGCTTGTGCTGTGTGCTGATTACATGTGTTTTGGAGTTGTGTGTTATTTTATTATTATGTATTACAATTTTTTTTACCTAGATTATCCGGGTCATTTTTTCCCTACCGCCCCGGATAATGGGAGTCTATCGCGATAAATCTAGAGTTGGTGTGTTCAAATAATATCGAACCTTTATTTTTTCCGCCCAAACAAATGAAGTACAGGAGGTGTCCTTTGGTGGAGATGTGCAGAGAACATTCATGCGCATGCGTATCTTCAGTGTACATTCAGTCGCTGGCAGACAGCCTCTGGGTGAAGAAGTGTAGTTAGCGCCTGACAGATTTTAAGTTTAGTGAAATGACGGAACGTCTTGAGCAGCGATATTGCATTAAATTTTGCCAAACGCTTGGTGATACCCAAGTGGAAATGTTTCTGGAATTGGCTCTCGCCCCTTCCCTGTGGGTGGCTTTATATATAATTTAGATGAAAATTTTAAAATTTTTAAAATTAATATTATTTTGATAAAATGCTTTGAAAACACATGCTTTCAAAATCAGTTATCAACCGTGAAAATAAGTCAGATTTTGAAGTCTGCCATTTCCATTCAAACTTGAATAGTGCTTTTTCCTTAAAAATATTAATACAGTTTATTCAAAATAGTAAGGTGAAAGAGAAGCTATCAGTATCAGCTATCGTCAAAATTTTCAGTAAAAAAATTATGTGTAATAATGCGCACATGATGTGACTTTTTGATAATGACAAGTATCAAAAAAAACAAAATCTTTATTTTTCTTGCCAACAGAAAAAATAAAATTGATTTAAGAAAATATAATACATAGTGATTTATTACTTCTAGAAGAGACAAAAATATTAAATAATGTATATAATATTTCTACACATAAAATAATATCTAAATATTTTTTAAAACAATCTGTATATATGTATCTTGATTCATTAACATTTTTTCAAACGATTTTCCTATTTTTTGAAACTGGCAATGTGCACACTACACACAACATCATTTTTGAAGCAATTATAATAAAGATGCTTAATTAAACTCCCGTGTTAAAAAAAAAAGAAATTTAATGATGGTGGCAATTTTTGCTTTTTTTTATTTAGAAATATCAATTTTTTTTTAACTTTACAAGATTTAAAAAATTTTGAAATCTGAAATATGTACATTTTAAACTCTAATGAAGTATGGTTATAAAGTGAAGAAGATGTAAAACAAAAAGTTTGGCTATACATGGTATGTATGAATTTATCTGTTACACAAATGGACATAACATTGCCATTGATATTAAATTTTGAAATAAAACAAGTCATAACTCTAATAGCCAAATTTACTCCTCGGTGCTCAATCACTGATTAAGAGGTTTAGTACCTGCGGAGCCATATTGCTCAAAAGGAAAGTCTGCTCCACGTGCTTCTGTTTAAGGCGATGATTTCCGGCAGCTGCCAAATGACCGCGATCAAACCCGGATCCCTTGTAGTCAGAGTTTTCCGATCTATAAACACACGGGAATCATTTACAATTGGAAATTGAGAAGTACGATGTGTGTTGGCTTTCAACAAATCCAATACATCTAACGAATCTTCATTATCACAAAGTTAGTTTTAAAAGTAATTATTGTTAAAGATTCTTCCCAGTTGTCATGCCAGTCAAAATGGAATTAAAGATGTAAGCGGTTGAATAATTTTACAAATTTGGGACATAGATTCCAAAATATTACAATTTTGTTGACTTTCACTGTTTATAATGATGACATTTTTCAAATTGTCATCATTATATTTCATGTTGCAATATCTGCATGAACACAATAATAACTGCTGTTAATATTCATTAATTTATTCCTTAATACATCAAATCACTCTACAACTTGTACATAGACAGCATGATGGTGTGTCACGCTGACTACATATGGCTTCCATGATATTATGGAAGACTTCACTGCACAAGGTTAAGGGCTATTATAGAAGCATAGAAAAGTCCTTGAAACCATTTCACAAACCAAAAACAACTGGTCCAGAAAATGCGTTGAGAATAGGAACAAAGAATATATGTGAGAAACCCTTAAAACTCAAGTATTGCCATTTTCCAAGGCACGTGAATCTGGATTGTTTGTATCAGGTGTGCAGAATAACACCAGCATTAGCAATATTATTAATAATAAAAGAAACAACATTACATAACTAATTGTGGAAATGACGCAAACATGATAGAAAATATAAACATAAGGACAATCAGTTTCACGCTTTAGTTGTGCACCTGAAGAAGTTGTGTACGCTCTGGTCAGCCTTGAAGTCGCACAGGGCGCGGTCCACGCTGGGGTTGTGCTGAAGGCTATCCCGCGTGAGGTGCTCGAACACCCAGTATGCCACGCGGTTGCGCCGGTCATACGACAGCACAAAGTCGTCCAGTGACCGGATGTTGTCAAGGCTCGGGAAGCCGTACTTCATTATCTGGGACACCTGACATAATACGCACCGTGTACTTTTTATTAATGTAAGTCTTAACGGTTTGTTACTATTATAGTGGTGGAAAAGTCATTTCTCAGGTAGTTTGGATATCTTTCATCAGACTATTTTGAGTGAATACGCTTCCTAAGTATAGAATGAGTTACTTCCCCCGAGCATTCTTCGTTTGCACTCAGTAAACTTTCGAATATATACTTCACACATCGTACCAAAACATAAAGATCTTCTTGCCAACTATAATTTCTTTGTCTTGGCTTCTTGGAATAAGACCATGCAGATAAATAGTCACAGAGATAGCACTGCCAGATTAAGTTCTCATAAACTCCCACACATCATATCCATGAGGTACAAACTTTGCAAATGGTGATACAATTTTTGTCACAAGCATTCTTTTAGATATCTATATACTAACATGTGCGGTGCAAATATTTCTACGGGGATAATGTACGGAAAATTTAGAGAATAAAATATCAAAATTGTTCAAGAATTTTACGAAATACGACACCGAGGCTTCTCACCTTTGCTAGAAAATGTTTCATTTTCACCTCTGCATTCTAGAAAGTTAGAGAAAACTACTAAGCTGTATGCTGTGCTTTGTCAATCTTTTGAAAGATTTTTATTTCCCTTTATGCATCGGTAATGTATATGAAACTATGCTGAATGAATTATGCTCGTTGTGGGCCAACTTACAACTCTCAATGTTAATCCAGGTTTCTTCAATGGTAAGATTTGGTGATAAAGCTGAACCATTATTATGACTTTTTTAAAATTATCTTAAAGAGACGTTTGTCTGCAGGATTCATTTTTACAATTAATATTACAATATTATTATTTTTTCACAAGTAATGTTACAAGACTGTAATTATTATTCAATTTAAACTGAGATTTAACTGTCGGAGATTTTGTTTTCAAAGTGCAATGATTGCTGCCAAACTGTGAACTATCAGTTACCAATCACTATTATAAACAAAAAAATTTCACATTTTTACATAGTCACGGTTAATCCCTAATTCCTTCATATAGCATCCTGGAAAATGATTCAAGGCAGTCACGATTGGATGGTACTCGCCTATTCTGACATTTTTTTTCAAATACACTGCTGTAACCTATGGTGATGTGCCGAGAATACTTTATGCAAGCAATGTGGCAAGAAACGACTATCATAGAGTCTGCAAATCTGGACCTGTGAAAAACTCAACTGTATCTTCTATCATATCATGTATAGCATCAACTGCATCATATTGCCGAAACAAATCTATTACGAAAATTCATGTTAACGGATTTGAACTTGAAGCATTGATTAAATTAATTGATACTGGAAGTTCTATGAGCTTTATAAACCAAAAATATGTGTCAAACAGTGGTTTAAAGGTCGAACCATACTCGAAAAAGTTTAAATGGCAAAACTCTTCATTGATAACTACCATCATAGAGATCCGCTTTAAAGGAATCTTCAGTTCAAGCGAAACTACTTATTATGAAGAACTTGTGCACAGATGTACTAATCGGTCACGACATATTGAATAAGTATTCATCTGTGGAAATTGAACGCAACGGAAACAAACCACCTTTTATGGTCTGTTCATTGGCTGTTGCCCTGGTTTTTCCGTGTCACTGTTTGAAAACTTAACTCCAGACTGTAAACCTATCGTTACCAAATCTAGACACCATTCTAACGAAGACTATAATTTTATGGGAATAGAGATACAAAAACTTTTGGATGAAGGAGTTATCGAAAGAGTTCCTCGCCATCAATCAACAGAAGTTGACACGAGACAAAAAATGACATATTAAAACAAAAGAACAGTAGAATAATCACCATAATACCCTTCTATTGTGTACATATGGCCGACCCCGGTCTGTCATAGATAATTTATTTCGATACTCCGACACAGTTTGTGAACTGAACTCATGTATATTAATAGCGGCCTCACCCTCCCTGGACTGGAGGCACCCGCTGGTGGAGACACGGGGGTGGCGGCGGATACAGTCCCGAACAATGGCAGTCCCGGCCTCTTAGGGCCGGATAGCAGTTCCTCCGACAGTCTCCTGTCCAGACTCAAGTTGTTCTGCAGTCGCGCTATAGCTTTTTTTCTTTCCATATAAGATCCGGCGAAAAAACTGCCGACGGCCAGACCACCAAGGGCCGTCACTCGAAGGGATAACCTTCCTGACATTGCGTATAATTGAGGTTAATTAAGTTGACGAAATTCTGATTATTAGATTAACCTAAAAGTAAATAATCACAATACATAATGAGAAAAAAATTGTCTAATTATTGAATTTAATGGAGTTTTTTATTTTAACTTTTTCTAGCGCACGAGATGAAGCGCTCGCACCATTTACGTTTGGTAATATTTTAAAAATTAAAAGATTTAAAAAAAATGATACAACTTTTTTGACGTATAACTTTCGTTGCCACATCGAAAAATGATTACGTATTTATTACATGATTAGGTACCTATTTTTTTATTTGCATTAATTTGAAAATTATTTCCACGAACGTCGAAATGTTGACAAATAATGTAATTGGGTAAGTGTTTTAAAAAGAAATTAGGTATATAAAAAATATTGAGATTCATTCATGCACAAAAAACCGCCAACGAAGGGAATCGGGTAGCGACAATGTTTATGTTAATTTATATCGCTATATATATATATATATATATATATATATATATATCTTACGCAAAAATGGCGCTCCATTTTTGCGTAAGAGACGCTTCAAGGGCGCTTTACAGGTGTGCGACATCCCGAAAAAAAAGTTTTTAGGCTTTTCTTGAGGCAGCTGATTCCACATAGCTGGGCCCGCAAAGCTGAAAGCAAGTTCTGCAAACTTGGTGGCTCCTGATCTCCTTGGTACTACCCTTAGAGTACTATATATATATATATATATATATTTTATTTTTTTTTGTACAATCTATAGAGAGATAACTACACATTTTACCAAACCTGTAAGCGTGCTAAAATAGAGCTTACTCAGTTTAAACAATATACTAACACAAAAGAGAAAAAGGGACAAAAAAGATCACCCGGTCGGGTACGTCTTTAATTGCTTTGTAAGCGTTCTTCTCCCCCCATTGCTAAAATGAGGGCAGAAAGCCAATATAGCAAAATGTTCCTATGAATGTTCAAGCGACACGAACTGTAGAATCGTTTACTTAGATAGCCGACATTTGAAGATAGATCCGTCTCATTTTGTCTCATTTAAAAATTCAGAATTTCTACGAGTAAAAAAGAGAAGGCACTACATTGTATGCCTCTAAGGCCCGGTTGTTTCAAGTTCGATCAAAGTAAGCGGTCGATAAAAGCATAGATTTTTACGAAAACGGATCGTCTGATTGGTGGAGAACGTAAAATTTCAGTTTAAACTCTACGCTTACTTTGATCGAATTTGAAACAACCGGGCCTAACTAAGCTGAATATGATATTTTTATGGCATAAATGCACAAAATTTATGGTGCCGGCGGGGCTACGCTTAGCTTTTGAACATTAAATTTTAGAATAAAAATTATTTATTATTTAAAGTATTCGGATTAGGATATAATTTTTTTGTAGGTGAATGGAAAAGGCCTGTATTCTCGGGGAATTATTTAAAGTTTTTTGCGTACCTGAGTAATGTTAGCGTATATTTATTTATCCAATTTAAAATTACCAAATGGAGTTAAAATTATTCGGTCTAATAAAAAAACGGGGTTTTTGGGTTTTCGAATTCGCATAGAAAGTTTACAATTATTAGTTAAGACGTATTTAATGTCAGAGTCCCCAGGGTTAAAATATCTAACGATGTACAAATTCAATCAAGACAATATTGAATTATTTTTTGGAGCTATACGCTCACATGTGGGATATAATAACAACCCAACCGTTTGCCAATTTAAGTCCGCTTACAAGAAATTACTTATACGCGCAGAAATCAAAGATAATGTAAATGGAAACTGCATACCTTTATCTTCAGGTTAGTGTTTTCTGGGGTATTATGCCGTGTTATTCCGATCTTTCGGGCCGAAGTTTCGGATATCATTGCAGGGTCCATCATCAACACATCAGCCCTGACGATGGACCCTGCAATGGGATCCGAAACGTCGGCCCGAAAGGTCCGAATAGTACCTCCGATTTAGCTGACCGCAGTGTGAGCCGTCTTCCAATGATATTGTCTGGGATACAGAGGTCGATCAAATATCGTGGTGCTTTTCTTTGAAGACTTGTACACCATGAGAGAGATTGAAAATCTGCTTTGGCAGGCGAAGCCAATGTAGCTAGCAATGGTAACATGGTCAACGCGAGTGAAGTATTTACATACTTGCGAAATTGGAATATTTTTTATTCCTACTTCCTGTTATGTTTTCCCGTTATCGCTTTCATGAAATAGTTCCATAAACCGAGCATAAAGATGTTATACATCAAAAATCTAAAGAAAAACACATATTTCACTGCAAAGAGAAATTAGCTAGTAAATAGGCGCAGTCACTTCATCTACAGTATCGTCTTATTATTAAGTAAAAAAATAGCTCTAATAAATTATAATATTCTTAAATTAATATGTAGTTTGTTTATTTAGAAATCATTTTTTTGGAAACTCCTAACTCTCGGTGCGCCATATTTTATATAAGTTTCTCCCTTGATTTTTTTGAAAACAAATCTTTATTTGTAGGTATTTGCTCTAGTAGGTATGTTTAAAAATATGCATAATTTTGTCAACACTAACTTGCCTACGGCAGTTGCGGCGACCGGACGTGGACCGGACGACAATACTTGCGGGAAGGTACATAATTTTTGTATTGAGCGATTGTGCACATAGATAAAAGAATATAATATCAGCTGCATCTATATTTCTCTTTTCTATGGCTATATGCTGCATTTTTCTATGATCAGCTGTTCCTGGCTGGAGGAATGCCAGATTTGTTTTTTTTTTTAAATAAATACAGGATTACTTCATAATTAATTATATTTACGTAAACCGGCAAAACACCTGTAAAGCCGTAAGTACCTTATCGAAAATATATTACGAAAATGAACGAATTAAATTCTCCAATTCTGTTTTTCCTAACCCAACTTTTTTGTTTTTATTAGATTCAAAATGGGTTTTAAAAGTATCATAAGATCCAAGAGAATCTTGTTGGAACTAGTGAGACGCTCATATTCCACGGTGCCTAAGAAGAAGGACTCGATCGTAATTAATTCCCACGAGTACCAGACGGATGATATTACGAATGTTTCCCCGAAAATCCTGTCCTACATCAACCGCAATCTGCACCTGCAGAAGGGCCACCCTCTGTCGCTGGTGCGGGAAAAGATAGTGCAGCACTTTTACGGGGCGTACGTCAACGTGAAGGGCAGCCCGGTGTTCAGCGTGCACGACCGCCTGAGCCCCGTGGTGACCGTCAAGCAGAACTTCGACGATCTGCTGATACCAGAGGGGCATCCGAGCCGCGCGAAGAGCGACTGCTACTACATCAACAGGCACACCTTGCTGAGAGCACACACCACCGCCCACCAGGCTGACCTCATCCGCTCTGGGCTGGACAACTTCCTCATCGTGGGGGAAGTCTACCGCCGGGATGAGATAGACTCCACGCACTTTCCCGTATTCCATCAGGTTAGAGCTCACTGACACAATTTTAATTTTATTTATTTATTCAGCTTTTGTACACATATTTATACAATAACAGGTTTATTTTATTTTTTTATTCTTAAAGTAGGTAATACAATAATTTTTATATTTCCTAATATATACAACATAATAATAAAATTTTTAATCATTATTTTTAATTTTTTTTTTCTTTGAATTCATTTTATTGTTTTCATCCCTAGTATCCCCTGGTAGTTTCATATATAACTCCATCCCACTGTACATCATCGAAGTTTGCGATCTTTTTTTCTTTCGGAATGGTAATCTTATTTTATTTTTTCTTCTTGTACAATGGTCATGTTGGTTTTTTTTGGTATTTTTCTTAATAATTCAATATTGTTGTGTCCATTAATAATTTTGTATATAAATAGTAGTACATTAATTAAATTTAATTATCTATCTAAATGTCATTATTTGTAACTTTTCTAACATCACTGTTAGGGCTGGTTGTTTCAAGTTGGATTAAAGTAAGCGTTCTTTTAAAGCATAGATTTTTATGTTCTCCACCAATCAGACGATCTGTTTTCGTAAAAATCTATGCTTTAATCGACCGCTTACTTTGATCGAACTTGAAACAACCGGGCCTTAGAAAGTTTACAAATAATGCTTTATTTTGGAGTATTGTCAAATTTTTCAATTCTTTTTCATTAGCCAGAAACAGTATATTGCTCCAGTAGTTGATGTGGGGGACTATTATTGCGTTATATATATTTTTGCACGATTCTGTTTTAATATATGTCTTCTGATTCTCCCAAGAGTGAAATTCATTTTGCTATTTTTTTGTTACATAATTAGTCTTCAATAAAAAGTTTAATTTATTATCTATAATTGAGCCCTTGCCCGGAATAACGTTGTATCCAACAATTCTCTCATTTCGAGAAAAATTGAAAAAACGAAACCAGTTACAATTTATTACATTTTATATTTTAAATATAACAAATATATAATTCTTAACTAATCTCAATATAAAATAGGGGGAAAAGTCAATTAAATTTGAATCTGTTGTAAAAAAACATGCTGAATCAGTGGAAAAACGTTGTATATGAAATTTTCACAAACAACGTTATTCCGCAAAATGGATTTTTTTATTCTGCTTAACTTGATAATGCCTTTTAAAAGCAGCATGTGCTCATCTAACATGAATTCACAAATGTCATCGAGGTCCTTGAGCTTAACAGTCTTATTGGCAGTAGATTGGAATACATTGAAGTTAGTTCCAGGCTCCCTAACTGCATGATTTTTTTCCAAACGGTAGCCAATCTTGCCCTCCTTCCACAAATAGTTGGTAGAAAGCTATAGGAGGTCCATGATTCTAATTCTTTGTGGAAGGTTTGAGCTCTGATTGTGATGAGATCATTAGTAGGTAAAGAGCTTTTACGGAACGATAAGTCTCTCGTACATACTATTACATATCTCCATCTGTTTGCTGAATACGGCGTCGGACATTCAATTTCTTAATACACAAGACGAGATGATTACTTTTTTCATTGTAATTCAGTAACCTGAATACTGATTAAATATTTATCTTGATATTAAAATGGAGAAAACATCCCGGATTTAAACGTTTTTGGCACAAACTCGACCCTGCGAAAAAGAATGAGGAATTAAATAAACTTTTTGTATCGCTGTTATATTAAGTTACGATATAAAGAGCACTGTAAAGCCAGCATTATTATCAAAAAGCATTTCAAATATCAATATGGATAAATCAATTGAGTAAAATCGGTTAACGTTTGACAAAATAATATTGTCACATATGAAATCACAATATCAATCAGAACTGCCAAATCGTATACAACGTTATGCCACAAACATGTTCTGGTGGGTCAATTGCAGGTTTGATAATATTTTTTCTGGATAAAAACTCCTTTCCTGAATCCTTTAACTTATTGGCTTTGATATCTTCCCAATTTAAAACATTAGATGTTCGTTTTCTCCCTTTATTCATGTGAATTAAACCACGCTCCACGACATTGACGCTCGGCGACGCCATTTTGAGAAACACTATACAACGTTATTCCACAAACCAATAACTTTAAAATGCAGCCAGAAGCCTAAATATTTTTTTCTTGACATATTATTTACCTTAATCGATGCATAATAACATACTTAACATAACTCCATCAATAACTCAAAATTGACATTTGTGTTGGATACAACGTTATTCCGGGCAAGGGCTCAATTATTCCCAAGTATTTTATATCAGTTGTTTCTTTGATTGCTTCCCCATCGATAATTATTGTTGGTGCACCTGGTATTCTCTTATTTCCAATGTTCATTACTTTTGTTTTGTTGATATTTAATTTCAATTTATTTATTTTCAGCCATATTGATATTTGATTAAGGTCATGGTTTAGTTTGTTAATGATTTCTATATAATTGTCTCCTGATATGTATACTAGCGCATCATCTGCGAATAATCAAATTTTACAATATTTAAGTATAATATATTGTCACTTGGCAATTTCTTCCAACCAACCACACCATATAACAATTGAAACATATTTCTAGTATACAGTATTATAGTGACAAAACTTGTTTCTCGACAACGAGACAAGTAGGTTCGGGAAAGGTAAAATTACTTTAGTCTGCTTTTGAAGATGGTGAAGTGATATTGTGCACAGTTGATTCCACAGCCCAGCCGACTGCGCTCGGAATGAGGGGCTGAAGAATCCAGTATTATGAATGTGAATGGATGGTGAAGTACTGTCAGCTGTATGGAGTGGAAGGCCATGATTAGATAAGAAAGTTGAATTTAGATGTCAGGTATTGAGGTGAGTGAGTGTTGAAAAGAACATTATAAAGTAGAGATAAACATGGCGTTGTCGGATTGTAGGCCAATGAAGAAGATTGCGGAAGATGAGACGTGATCTAGTATTGAGGAAGCTTTTTAGAATATTTGCAGTGGCAGGCTCTCTCCGTAACATGGAGCAGTGTATCAGAAACATTATTTAAAAATGAACTAAATAGAAAACAATATAGAGGGGTGGGATAAGGCACAGATTTGGAATAAATGACATTTTTATTTCTTATCTCCATAAACTACTAAATGGCTTCGCTAATGATGATGTTTTTGATTTTCAGATAGATGCTGTGCGCTCGCAAACTCGTGACCAGCTATTTCCCGACAAACCTGACCTGGCCATCTTTGAGCGTAGACCGGGAGGTACAGAGGCGGGCAAGCAGCCGTGCCACACCCTGGAGGCAGTCAAAGTGATGGAGTACCAATTGAAACATGCCCTGGTGGGTATGGTGAAACACCTGTTTGGTGAAAATATCGACTATCGCTGGATAGATGCGCACTTCCCCTTCACGCTGCCCTCCTGGGAGCTAGAGGTGTACTTCAATGAGCGCTGGATGGAGGTTCTCGGATGCGGCATTGTGCGTCACGAAATCCTGCAGCAGACGGGCTCCACCAACACTATCGCTTTCGCCTTCGGACTGGGCTTAGAGAGGCTAGCCATGGCACTGTTTGACATCCCGGACATCCGGCTTTTTTGGAGCCACGACTCGGGCTTCTTGAGTCAGTTCTCGGGACGTGAACCGGGCCGCATCATCAAGTACCGGCCTGTGTCCACCTACCCGCAGTGCTACAACGATCTGTCGTTCTGGCTACCCGAGGGGCAGACCGCGGAGGACTTCTCTAGTAATGATTTCTACGACCTGGTCCGGGAATCGGCAGGAGATATTGTGGAACAGGTAATATAGTATTCCTAGTACTGTAAGTATGTGTAATAAGCAATCTTGTGTGATATTCATATATGGAGCACCTACACGTTGGTTGCTTTTCAAATGTATAAGATAGTAAAATTCTAATAATTCAAAATTCCTCATAATTCAAAATTTTTAGATAAAAAACTCCCAAAATGTTAATTTCGTAGTAGTTTAATAATAAAATAATAATAATATTTGGATAACTTATATAGCACCGTTTTCGCGAATACTTACCTCAAGGGCGCTTTAACCCCTATAATTCGAAAAACATGGTAATTTGTAATTCAAAATAATTTTTGGCACCTTGCGCCATAAATTAATACATTTTGGTTCACATAATTTGAAATTTTTTTGAAATTTGACAAAGTTGAAAAAATATTTCAGATATGTCAATATATTTAACAGATATGTTAATATCGGGTACTTTAGTAATAGAAATGTCACGATCTTTGTATTAGCATAATAAATATTGCATTTTCGAAACTATTTCTTTAAATATGCAAAAATACAAATATTTTTCAAAAACTTTATGGCTTTTTTCAGAAGTTTTACGATTTAAAACATTTAAATGTGCAAAATTACAAACATTTTTCAAAAACTTGATGGCTTTTTTCATAAGGGTTTTTATTTTCTTTATATAATTTTTTTAAAATTAAAAAATAATAAAATAAAAAAATTAGAAAAATTTATATAAATTTAGGATCCTAAATTTATATAAATTTAGGATTTTAAGCGAATTTCGCAATCACATCGGGATTTTTTTTTTGTATGTTGAATTTCGAATCAATTCTGTAGGGGTTCAAGGTCCTACTATACTTAATTTTTCCTTACAGTTAGGTTTTCACATTAATGTCACAATGACATTAGTCACATTTTGTGCTCCTTTTTTAATTACGGGGGCTTGACACTCGCTATCATTTTCATTACCAGGGTTATTTATCACAGTATTGGTTCCAGTCACAGGGTACATAATTTCTAGAAATGCAATTAAACCATGAGACAGAGAAATGGTTCGAAGTGAGAGGGCAAGGGATGTTCTCGGTACATTCATTGGTGCAAACATAAATGGGATAGAAGATGGTGAAGGCTCGGTGAGCCGAAAATGTCTGTTTCAAATTTCGTTCCAAACCAAGTCTCAAATAAAACTTATTCATCGTAATAAAGCGCAATATGCTTACTAAATTATTATATTTTGTAAAAATGACCTTTTCATAATTATTTTAAAATTTACAAGCTCTTAATAAATTTGCTGTCACATATCTGTCTGTGGGCCACATATCTGCCTGTTTATGTGAGAAATTATTACCAAATGCATGTTTTATTTCCCATTGACCATCTTTCACCGTTACCCAATCTCAGTCATATACTTAATTTTTTTTTTTATTTATTTCGAAAAATCCTTGTTTACAAATAGAGGTACTTAATACTAATTTAACAATAAAATATATGATAAATTACACATTTTTTTGTTGTTGTTAAATTTGTGGATTATGCCACTCTACTAGGCTACGCCTGTCCCAGAGTGGCGTTATAGAACACAATTATAATATTTTTTTGAATTCGTCAGTAATATTTATTTTCATAAGGTAGTAATTATGTATCTACAAAATACTTAATTGTTGATACCAATTACAATACAGTCATTGTAAAACGTACATATACCAATTTCGGCTTATAGTATATACAAAGATCACAATTACACCGAGTGTAAAATCTAAACGTATTGAAATTTTGAAAATTCTGAATGTAGAATTCAAGTTTCTTGATTTTTTGTGGTCCGTAAACATGCGTATGCATGAAACTAAATTTATTAATCAATTAGAAAGACATAAGAAAAATCAAATCCAAGAAAAAATATTTGGCTACCGGGATTCGAACCACGGGTCTCCTCCTATCCGGGGTAGGCGCACTATCCAATTACGCTTAGGCACCTTGTATATTTCCGTGAATATATTGACTTTATCTATAAGTCTCATTTATTAATTTTTCAATGTACCGGAGAAAGGAAGGAAGGAAATTTTAATAACCGATTTTTTTAATGCAACAATACTTTATTTATTTTCATCAACATGAAAAGCAAATTTAAAAAAAAAAAATTAAAGTTATGAAAATATCCTATCACACATCAGAATTTTGAGCAAATCCTTGATCGGATATGGGAATAATCCAAGAATATGGTCCCGTTCATACAACGAAAATAAGTATTTCACTATATAATTTAATGTCCTGTTAATTTAATCTAACTAAAGTATTCGTAATCTAAATTAAACAAACCAAACCTAATAACCTAACCTAACCTAACCTCATATATTGCCTATGAAATGTCAAAATATGCGGTGCATTTTTCGAAACTTTAAAGTATAATATCTTATTTAAGCCAAAATTAAGATGGAGTGACAACGTCCTCAAAGATGTCTCTGCCTTAGAGCTTCGAAACTGGAGAGAGCTGGCACTAGACCGAGATGAGTGGAGAAAAATTATTGAGGAGGCCAAGACCCACCAAGGGTTATAGTGCCAAGAATGATGATGATGATGATGATCTTATTTAATACTTACTACATATTTAAACGTAAATTATCTTTCATTTTGTTATTAGCACGTTCAATAATATAGTGAAATACTCATTTTCGTTGTATATGCAATGGGACCATGATCTTGGATTTAGCCATTTGAATATTCAGAAGCAATCGTCATTCTATGTGGAGATTATACTTTTCACACACACAACCAAATACAATTGCACAGAACTTGATTTCATTCAGAATAATATTGTGAGTCATTGCGATTGTACTTGGATTGAATTTGTGAAGTGGCATAAAATACCTTGCTTTAATTATTGATGAACATTTTAAATGAACTTGCAAGTCAATAAAAAAAATATTTGTGGTAATCTCAGGTCAATAGATAGATTTTACAAAATTCACTATGAAATTCCAAAGGCTTTATTATGAATAAACTATTTTTCTTCGGTCGCGTCTGTATTGAGATATGGCATCCGACCATGGGGTCACTCCTGCAACTCGAATATAAAGCAAATCCAAAATCCTCAAACAGCTATAGTAAAAAAAAATGTAAACCAGCAAGCTTTTAAACTGAGGCATAATCTAAAAAAGAAACTTGTATCAGAATCTTGGATGTGTCCAATATCCTGAGACTACCTCAGGTGAACTACGTATACAATAATCGTTTACTGGGCCCAGTTTTCTTCACTCTCACAATTAACACTAACTTCTTCCAATAAACCCCCACAACCCGTTATTAGAATTTTGATATAAAATGTTACAAATTCTCAACAGTATAGATTTAACTACTCCAGAACTCAAGCATACTGAAATAATTGAAAATCTTTCAAATATCAAGTATTCACGAACATCATGATTATTTTTTTACAATTGTCAATAAGAACTGTTTGTGGCGTTAAATGCCAAGAGAACAACTAACTTTCCAAGTTGGCTACTTAGGTTTCCATAATTACCAAATCCCTTTAATGTCATATATGTTAATAGTTATAATCCCTTAATATTTTCTGATGAGGAACAAAGTGATACTGGTGGCCATTCCTTTTTTTAAACAAGGCGGACGTATTAGGTCTAAATTGTGGCCAAGGAATTTACGTTAATTCATATCTATGATTTGAGAAATCGTGTTTTATTTTTGATGTGTAACATCTTTCCTCTCGCTTTCCTGCAATCTGTGGCAGTGATTTCATGAAAAAGAATGGAAATGCGTAACAGGAAATAAGACGCAGGCAATTTCATTTAACCAATGAGCGCGCGCTCTTCATGATTCTCCACCAATCAAAACACCTGTTTTCGTAAAAATCTATGCTTTTTGCTTAACTTTTACTCTAACTTCTAATCAAACAACAGGCTCTTAATTTATTTTAATTACATTAATGTAAATAATTAATGATTTACATTCTCAAATTTTATGAAATTTATGTGATTATTTTTAAATATTTATTCAAAGTTTTCATATAATATGTATGGCGGCACACTACCGCCATCTATGAAAATAAATAAAAACATATAATTGGCCAAACACGTTTCTACACAAAATGAAATGTAGATATACAGTGCCAATGTAGTGCGGCAAAATTCAATAATAAATAAATGCACATACATTTTCTTTACTTGTATTTACTAATTAGTAAATATAGGTATTAAACTTTTTAAATTTGCTGCTCAATTGAGAGATGTCAAATGTTGTACATCATATGCGACTACTGTAAGGCTCGCTCGTTTTTATTTGAATAAGTAATTGAAGTTGTAGCAAAAACAGAATAATATTTACACTCAAATTATAATTTGTACCAAATGTATGTCAATCTGTAAGTGCAGTGTAATTATAAGTGCAGCGATATTATCTTACCTATGAATATGTTTTCCTGTGCAGGTGGAGCTGGTGGACACGTTTGTTCATCCAAAAAACGGCAAAAACAGCCTTTGCTACCGCATCGTGTACCGCCACATGGAGCGCACCCTCACGCAGGAGGAGGTCAACGCCGTCCATCGACAGATAGAGGTGGCGGCCACTAATGCGCTCAAGGTCACTGTGCGATAGAACTCTGGTGATGATAAAAGAGGTACGACGGAAGTGCACACTGTTAATTTGTCAAATTGGATCTCTGAACATATTGGAATCGTATTACTTATTTCTGAGATTGAGGATAACATTTGGATTCAATCTATGCCAAAGAAAACTTTTTAAAACTGCAAGATTGTGACTATACTATTGTGGAAGTACCAGAGGTCTTACTTTGGAAACTTTCTGTGTAAATAATGTTACTAAGAATGGCAATAATATTATTAGAACTCAGCTTCATTACAGAGAGGTTTACACCTTTGAAGTTGAACTATGATCTGCTTTATCTCACCCGCCTACCATAGACTTTGTCAGTCTCGTATGTATCTGTACTGTATTTCTTTATTGAAATTTATATGTTTCTTGCTGAATTTATTTTTTGAATATGAACAAACAAATGGTTTGGTTGGTATTTCATATTATAAAATACATATGTGCAGTAGAACCCTATTAATTATAAATTCAGTGTAATTTTTCAAACATTTTATGACATCAATTATTAATTTGTGCTGAAATGACTTAATATATTCTAATTATTTGAAATGGCGATTTGGAATAATTGTAAGCTTCTTAATCATGCTAAATGCTAAAAAAAGAGAGAACAAAACTAACAAATCAATAAAAATATATGTACCTACATATATTTTTTGTTTGCTTTGTTCTATTGTTGCATTAAAAATTGAAATAAAATGCATAAATCATATGTGATAATTTTTTATTTTTGCGCAATTTTAATAGTTTTTTTATTATTAATTTTAATTAAACAATTTTGTATTAACCACCTAGTAACTCTACGTCTACCGGTTTCGATACCACCGTATCTTCATCAGGATGGACGCAAAACAACTGGCCATTATATATTCTAGCAATAATAATAGTGGTTAATACGAAGTTGTTTAATTAAAATTAATAATTATGTCCAACCACAAAGTTTCGAAAACATCGAAAAGTTTCTTATTTGTTATAGCAGTGTTCCTGTCACACATTATTAAGTGATGTGTTTGTGAATAATGCAATTTAATATTTTTTATGCTGAAATAAACAAATTGTGAGGTTTACAGAGATTTCAAATTAGTGGTGTTTTGCGTAATTCAAATGCTGTTTTTGATGGTCCCTTGAATTTGGAATTAACGAGGTTCTACTATACAGAGATATGTTTACAAAGTATTTAATGAGTTTGTGGATCGGTGTGGGGGAGTGTTTGTTATTAAGTTAAAATAATTATTTCTATCACCAATTGTGGAATGTCCAATGGTTGCTAATCTCAAGTGACGAATGCGATGAATTGAATTTGAGAATGTGCGTAACAATCATTGCAGAATCATTCATTAGAAATCCTTTGTACATACTTAGATATGCTCTACACTTAAATAGCCTGGCCTACATGAGCACCATTATGGTATATTATCCTGGTGGGTCATTTTTAAAAGTTTATTTTTAATTAATTGTGCATTGCAATAAGTGTTATGTAAAAATAAAAGACATATAATGCTTTATTTATTCTATGTTTCTTTTTAGATATTTAATTTAATAATATTTATATAATTTTTTTAATAAGTGCCTTTTTAAAATATTTGCCTGAAAGGATATTATTGTTTTTCTTTTTGTTGAGAGTACTACTTACAATACACATATTTATAAATAATTTGTTAGAATCAGTAAAACTGTAGTAGGATAAATTTTAAAATATGTCATACTTCATCATCGGTCCATCTAGCGTAGCACAGTATTAATTTAATCAGGCTATTAAGGACTGTCAGGGCAAGCAACACAAGAAAATAGAGTTTTGGCACTGGGTGATGAGGAGAGCACTTTTTTTTGTCAAAACAGACTTCTCTTTTCTGAATGTTTGAAATTCTGCACATTGTCTGTTAAAAACCCAATTTGGCAAAACTGACAGTTTTTCCAAATTGAGTTTTCAATGCCGAGTGTACTTTTCAACCTACCTTATCATTTAATATTTTGGTCAAAAGAGTATAAAATATAAACAATTATAAACCAAATGTTTTTTTTAAATTTAATAAATATAATTGTAGACTTCCGATTATCTGGGGTCACGTTAACTGGGTTACAGTTTAACGGGGGCTATAAAGGATTATTTTTTTTATATTTGAAAATTCTTAATAAATTATAAAATAATTTTTTCTTTCTAATAAATAATATTACGAAAATAAAATACTAACCTCATGAAGTTGCAAACACTGTGAATTGTGGACATCCTGAATCACAGAAATTTATTTTTTAATTTTATTTATTTTAACACAAGTGGGAGTCTACTAGTTGATGTAAATACCTAATACCAAACCCAAGTGGTATAATTTGGATTTATTTTTATTATTCAATTTTGTATTTTTGTGCCGCATACATATCTTGTAGCCAGTAGTAAAAACTTCAGCAAGTCATTCAATTTTATGTTCTTAGGTTTTCACGGCCACTCAGAATCTTCAAGTTTGTGTTTACTGGGGTATTATGCCGTGTTGTTACGACCTTTCGGGCCGATGTTTCGGATCCCATTGCAGGGTCCATCACATCAGCCCTGATGATGGACCCTGCAATGGGATCCGAAACGTCGGCCCGAAAAGTCGTAACAACACGGCATAATACCCCAGTAAACACAAACTTGTACTCACATCAGCCCTGATGATGGACCCTGCAATGGGATCCGAAACGTCGGCCCGAAAGGTCGTAACAACACGGCTTAATACCCCAGTAAACACAAACTTAAAGATTCATTCAATTTTGAATAGAAAATATTCATAATATGCAAAAAATAATTTTCAAATTTTTGCAGGGTTTTAATCATTTAATTTTACTTGTATTTGAGCGAATGAATTTTTAGTAAGTTACTGGAGTGATAAGTTTTTCAGAAAATAAGTCAAAAGTATTGAAAAAATGCAATTTTGATGTTGTTTATCTCAGTAACTACTGACATTTCACCCAAAGTGTAAAGAGTATTTTTTATTTAAAATTGAATTAAGTTTTTGTCACTGGCTACCAGACACCCTGTGTGTAACTGTATTATTATGTGTATTTTTTCACCATTTTAATAATTTAGGGCTTTGTGTAAATTTGGCATCAGTGTTATCACGCAACAAGTAAATGTTTTAAAATATGTTTATTTATGGAGATTATCCAAGTAATTTTTTTTCTTTACCCCCTGGATAATCGAGTCTACTTTATTTATATTTAAATCTTAGCTATAAGTACATTATGTGAATGCATAATTGAAATTAACAGAAAAAACCTAATTTTGATTTATCTCAGAATGATGAAATTGCAGTGAGCCACTTTTGGATCTGGACTATTTATATTATTATTAAGTTCTGCAGGTTAAGTGTTATTTTAAATATGACAGCTGTTTCGGCTTGTAAGGCCATTATCAAACAGTGGATACACCACGTATAATCGAATTATTTATAAGATTTAAGATATTTATTTTTTAAGATTTAATTATAATACAGATTTAAGATATAATTAGATGTTTTCGCTGAAGCCCTGTACTGAGATTCTTTTTCCTAGGCACTTATCATTAAAGATTCCTCAGTTTATAAAATTCTATGTTACAATTCTACGTTGGCCTTACAAGCCGAAACAGCTGTCACATTTAAAATAACAATTAACCCGCAGAAATTAATAATTATATTTCTTAAAATTTTATTTATTTTAAATTTCATTGAAAATAAACATAGAGTTCTACAAACTAAACACAAAAATCATAAATATAAATATTATTAGAATGCTAGTTGCTCTTATACATTTAGATCTTGTCCTGATCAGAAGCAGAGTGGATTTAATGCATTTTTCCCTAATTTCTCACTCTGCTAAAGCATTCAAACTTCTTAAGGTACAATGTTCTTATAAATTATTTAGTATTAACCGTAATATTCGTTGTTTCTGTCGGAATAGGGACACCAAGTACTGAATTATTTTTTAAACTACACCTGCCATTATTTGTAAGTGAAATGTTTTATAAATTGAGAATTCCTGTTAGTCAATATAAAATGTTTATTACGTGCCCCCAGGGAACCAGAGTGTGAAATATTTAAATTAAATTAAAGTTTAAGTCAATGTAACCCCAACGATGTTATTAAAAATAAATTGTATAACAATTTTCTGTTTTTTTATTTTTTCTATATTACCACGAGACGGGTGCTCAAAACAAAGTTCAGTAAAATTAACCTTGTGAGATAATCTCACCGTACACATTATGCAGTACTAACATTTATGTTTGCCCACAAAACTTGGAAATTGACATGTTGGAATGCTCCCTCAACTATAAACATATAGGTAATTGTATACACTAGTTAAAAATATTGCTAAGGTTATAAACTATTATTGTACTATATTTACCAGCTAAGCGAATAAAGCTATATAAAATAAGGAGTAACACTGGAGTAGCCTTTACAGATGTTACTGTCAAAACTCTAACCTCTTTGTTTAATATGTTGTAAACAGTAACCAACAGGCCGCGATGGTCAACTGTACAAAACATTCTGAATAAACAGTCATGAAATCCGACAACTGCGCTACATATTGCGCACCGGTACTTCAGTTATACGTTAGGCCTTCTACCACATGAAAAAAAAACATGGTTTGAGAAAACAAACTAATTTTCTTTTTAAATAGATTGTTCTGGTTTAAGATTCTATACAAATTGCATACTTTTGGGTTTTTATTATTAATTTACATCAGAATGTATATGTTAAGACTAGGGATCCGCAGATACGGATGCATTTTTGGGACTCACATTCGCGGATGTGGATCTCAAGTTTTTTTAAGAGATACCTAGTTAAATTACAAGTATAAATGAAAGAGATGGTAATTTTTGAATATTTCTATACAACATTCAAATTTTTAGTACTTAAATTTAAAAATTGGTGCATTATATTTAATAAATAGTAATGTTGCTGCCTTTTCAGGCTCCAGACTGTTTCTCAACATTTGTATATTATTTCCACGCCAATAAAATTTCTTAAAATTTTATCTGACATCATACTCGCAATAGATACGGGCAAATTAGTACTCGTCTCTCTTCTTGACACGAGTGCCGCTTTTGACACAATTGACCATGACTTCTTGCTGAGAAGAATGGAAGTATCTTACGGTCTACGCGGTACAGCGCTTAAATGGTTCCAATCCTATCTCTCGAACCGTTTCCAAACGGTAGTTATTGATAACATTGAATCAGCACCGGTTTGTATGAAGTCAGGTGTTCCACAAGGATCGGTACTAGGTCCTTTACTTTTCATTATGTACACAAAAGATTTATTTGATATCATTACCACACACGGACTTCTAGCTCACTGTTATGCTGATGACTGGCAACTATATTTCCATTGTTCTCCAAACTATACAAACATACTAAAACAATCTATCATTCAGTGCATAAATTACGTAAACCTTTGGATGTCCTCGAATAAACTGAAACTTAACCCGACCAAAACTGAGTTCCTTTGGACAGCTACCCGAAGATGCCAACACCTGTTGGAAAAACTCCCACTCTCTATTTCAAATATTGAAAACTAATGTCAAACTACTTGGAGTCTACTTGGATTCAAGCTTGTCTCTTAGTAAACAAATTAATAGCACAACCAGCTCTGCATTCTATCATTTACGCCGCATTAAATCTATTCGCAAAAGCATCCCAACAGAAGCAACAAAATCACTAATAAATGCATACGTTATCTCTCGCTTAGACTACTGTAATGGTATCTACGCTCATCTCCCGAAACAGGAAATAAACAAATTACAATCTGTATTTAATGCCGCCGCAAGACTAATTACCGGCGTTTCAAAGTTTGCGCACATCTCAAACCATCTTCAAAACCTTCACTGGCTTAGATGTCCAGAGAGGATTGAATATAAGCTTTGCCTTACAATATTTAAAGCTATTCACAACATGGCCCCTGAATACATAACTGACTTCTCATTCCATTCTCCACAAATAATAGACAACTAACACTTCGCTCAGCATCAACATCTAATACAAATAGATTAGCTGAAGTAAATCGCGCCCACAAAACTAATTTCGGTGATCGTGCTTTCGCAGTTGCTAGATGTTATGGAACAAACTACCTAATAAACTGAGACAAACAGACAGCTTACCACAGTTCAAAAAACAACTTAAGACGCATTTATTTAGACAATCCTATAAAAACCTATAGAATCTGACCACAACAACGCTAGCTAATGTTTTCCACTCCTATTGTGCACTCCGCGAAAACACCTAATTCTTTCAGGGACTCACAAACTATTATAGTACTCAATTTTAATTCCACTTCTTGTATGCCACCTAGTGAATAAGTAATAGTAAATAAGTTTTTTTTCTTTTCTAGCAGTAAGTTGTCTTGTAAGATAATAATTTCTCTGTGTAAAGCGCCCTTGAGGTGAGTATTCGCGAAAATGGCGCTATACAAATTATCCAATTATTATTATTTATTATTAATAAATAATTGTTCTCTAGGAACATTGGCTGATGGAGGCAATAAGTGCTATTCCAGATATTTTTAGATCACCCGATTAACGACGAGCTTTCTGAAATATTCAGTCTTTTTTTATTGCGATATGAGAGCAATCCCTTCTTGAGAACAGCATCGGGGGTGTCAAGTGTTTCTTCACTTGATGAATCTAGCATTGTGGCAAGATCGCTTTTCAAGCAAGTCTTAATGATCGTACCGGACGTCCTTCGCTTTTTAGAAATGTGTAGATGATATTGGAGAAACATCAATATTTCTCGTCCTCAATATCTCATCCTTGATCTATTATCCTCGGTTATAGCGAGGGTCTAAGTAAGCGGATATGGCATATACATTTTTTTCTTACAAAGTAGAAAATTTAGCTGAAACTTCAGTTTTCAGAGTCGTGACCGCCAACCGAATTGGATCAGAATTCTGTGATTTTGTTAAATGGTCATAATTTTTTTCGTAAGCATTTGAATTATTGGATTCACTGATGATATAAGGGTCTGAGAGTTGTTTAGTTCCCGTGTAGCTTCTTCAAAAGAATTCAACAGCCCAACACAGCATTCTACGATTTTCCACTCTTCTGGCAAAAATGAGTCAATGTCGCTGTCGTTAATATAAAGTCTTAATGCATTTTTTACCTTTAAAAAATGCTCAAACGTGTAAAATGTACCGTTCCATAGCGTAAGCACCCCATTCGCGGTTATTGTGGATGCCTAAATCAATGTGGAAGTTCCGCAATTGCGGATGCGGATGCGAACATTCGCGACATACCTAGTTAAGACTACATTTTTTTAGAATGGTAACTTAGATAGAACCTTTGATCTAATAATAAAAGTAATAAACTCAACATTAATTACAACAATTAAGAAAATGTAAGCATCAATTGTAGCCACGGCCATAAAATCACTTTTCAGTGTCGTATGACCCTTAGTTACAGATTATTTATAAAGACGCAGAATATATTTTCTTACGAGTGTAGAGCTAACGTTATATTGATAAAACTGTACTAAAATAATTAAGAAATCTTCAATATTAATAAAGTTATAAATCATTAAATTTGCAAAAAATTAATTTTTTTGATGATTTTAAAATATTTTTTATTCAGATAATTTAAAATAATATATTGTATGTGAGATTTAATCCTCATTAAATTATCTAAATATACAATATTTAGTTTGTCACATGTTTTAGATTTGACGGTGATTAGATAAATTGGTAGTCCATGCTTGAAAATTACTTGTTTATTAAATATTTCACAAGTATCATGGAGAACCAAAATTTCCTTATATTTAAAATGGTTGTGAGGTACTTCGATGAAAACTTAACATTACTTGCTGAAATCTTGAAAAGGTCTGATGATTTTTGGAATGCACGCTAGCTTGTGATAACTGAGCGGGGCTTTCAAAACTGCTGGAGGCTTAGAGGGAATTTTGCATCTGACATGTCATTTTCAATAATCGTATTACGAGAAATGCATTAATTGAAATGATATAAAAATAATTACAGAAATATTAGTGTTTTTTAAATTTGAGAAAGAAAATAAAAAGAATTTGAGTCAAATAATCCGCAAAAGTCAAAATATCGTAAATATGTAACAGAACGACATTTTGTGAAAATCGGTCGTTCTCGGGTGTTTCCATGTATGTTAATTGCTGGTGCGTAGACATTGTTAATAATTATATTGTCAAATATTACAAACTCTTGTTTACTTTATGTTACGTTTAGTTCAACTTCAGACTTGTCTTAACGTGGTACAAAAAAAACATGTTGATTATAAATAAAGTTATTACTGATCCTGTAAATTTTGTACAAAATATATACCCCTGAATATACTAACCGATGAATGTGATTTTATTTGTTCGTATTTTATGCCAAACACTAACTAACTAACTAACCATCACGCCGTTTCTCCGCAGGAGTGGGCAGAGAGGATTGAACGCCACACTCTTCTATCCTGGTACACCACTTTTGCTTCGACATTCATACATCTTCTCATACAAGTTCTACGGTTGTTGTGGCTTTTAACAGGGCCATCCTCAAATACTTGTAGTATCTAATCGTGCCAAGTCTTTCGCGGACGCCCTCTATTCCTGTTGCCTTCAACACTCGCCTCATATATTTTCTTAACCATCCTTTCCTCGTTCATACGTTCCACATGACCAAACCATCTCAGACTCCTTTCTTTATTCTATCTACCGCACTACAGCCAGCATTGCATTCATGTCTAATTTGTTTATTCCTCACTCTATCGACCAAAGATTTGTGTATTCTTTTTAAAACTTACTTTTTCTTAATAAATATGGTAACAGTAAATAACTTTGTATCTTATTATTTTAAAATTCTAAATTTTTTAAGCAATTGAACCCATCTTCCATTTTTATTACTCTGAAACATTTCCAGCATGTAATAATGATGTAGCAAGTGTAAACAATTTATGAAAGTCATCAACACTACACTAGAACATCAATCCTGCTAAAACAAAAACAGGACAATTGCGACTCATCTGCAACAAGCTTGACCTACCAAAACATACAAGACAACTGAATTTTCACAGATTTAAATAAGAAGTGACAAACATACTAAGAAGTACTCAAACATAATCCAATAATAATAATTTTGTAGTCTGTATGTCTGTCCGTAACATAGGTTTTTAACAATTTAATTTAATTTTCAAAATTAGTACGATAGCTGGTCTCATTATTAAATAAAATGAAAATATTATTCTGTAGTATTCCATACTAGTACAGATATTTATTTACATTTTAGATTGATTTCCCAATACACTCTTTTGTTTTGACAATGTTGAAATTCAAAAATAAAAAGTCCATCATTGTTGATGGTTATGGCCAGTAAACAAATAACTATCTATTTTCTCTCTTCAAGAATAATAAAAAATAAATAACTACATATGTATATCTATAGAAAATATATCTATATCTGTAGAAAAGAAATAACAATCTTATGTCTTTTCAGAATAAAAATAATAATGTTTTAATAACCACAGTAGATTGATTACACAACCATGAATGGCAAAATAATCTGTACCATCTCGTAGTTACCAGGGTGTTATTACCCTTGGCAACTGTTTCCATAGGGAAAGATCAATATTTCTAGTCCAAGAATTTGCAGCCAGAGCTATTGCGTGAGATGGATAAACCTTTGAATATAAAAGACTTGAAAGAATTGGAAGGAACCCTGCGCATGACGGTGGAACAAGACAGGAGATATTGGAGAGTTAACGATGTCAAATGCGATGCCATACACACCGCTAAAACATATGAGGAATTCAGGTAATATTTTTTGAGAAACGGACTACTTTAAACAGGTCCTATAAAAAGAAAGCCTGAATCATTAAGTCTAATGAAGGAAACAATATTTTAATGTGTAAATAAACGCCAATTATTCCTGATCAAAATTTTATAAAATTTGTAATTAAATCAATTCTTATTAAATTATGATATGTCGAGGCTCACTTGGGGGGAGGTAAAAGCTTTTAAGAGGAAAATAGGAATAACGGTTTAGTGAAAATTTCAGTTAAACCGAGTTTACCAACATATTAGGTATACCTGAAAGTATGTTTGTAGTTGGTGCAAACAGCCCTCAGTTAAAGCTTATTGTGCGGGTGTCTTTTGTATTTTGGTTTACCTGCGCAGCCTTGAGCTGCTAATAAATTTGTTTGTTTATTTTTTTATATAATACACTAATGTTTTTTTAAAATTATTATTTTCAAATGGCGGAAGAATTTTCATGAAAACATTTTTTACACTGTTTGAGTTTTTATGATATTTATGGTGTAAAGTTCATCACGGGTGTGCAGTGAGAACATTGAAGCACGACTCTTTCTATTTATTTATTTATTTATTTATTCGGCCAATCGGCTATATACATTGATTTTACAAAAATAATAGACTTAAATGAATGGATTAGGAAAATTGCACATATATAAAAAAACAATACTAGCATAGTAACATGGTATAATCATATAGGGTTGAGGGTAATTTTAATACTGTGATAACAATCTTTTTGCCGCTGATGAGAATGAGACGTATGATTCATCGAAGAAGTTGATATCAACACAGTGGCTATTCACCAGACTGGCAATCCTATTTCTTGGGCCATTGTACACGTAACTTTTTGTGGATTTAGTGGTTTCTAACAATCTACGCACTCTTAGATCCGGCCTAGCAGTGATAATGCCAAATTGTTCCAGGATCTCGGGCGAGTCTATCTGTCCATTGACAGATTTGTAGAAGAAGGTCAGATCAGACAATTGTCTTCGAATGATTAGTTTGCTGATTCTAAATCTGTTATATACGGTCTCAATATCTCCTGGTGATCGTGTACGATAGGCGATGCATTTACATAGTTTGCGTTGTATTCTTTCGAGCTGATTGATTAGTTTATTGGTATACGGCGACCAAATGACAGAACAGTATTCTAAAATCGGTCTCACAAGACTGTCGAATAGTCGTACCAGCGTGTAGACATTGCTGAAGTCCTTCCCAGCTCTAATGATGTAACCAAGAGTCTTGAAAGCTTGTGACGTAACTTTCTCCACGTGGCTTGAGAAATTCAGTTTATGGTCCACAATTACGCCAAGGTCCTTTGCCGAGGTGACTATCGGGAGATGATGTCCATCAATGAGATAATTAGCCTGATATTGATTTCGTGATCTAGAGAATGACATTACTGAGCATTTACCGATATTTCCTAAGTATATATTTTGAGAATGAATCGAAATAAGAGATATACCTACCCTATCTTCAAAATATTCCTAACACAATAATCAACTTATTATTCACATTTTAATATTTCATAATGTTCTGCCGCATTAACATTTAAATTAGATTTTTTTCCAAAATACAATAAAATACATAAAAGTCTCGCTTCAATGGATTTTTTTTAACTAAACCTCGATCTAATAGGCCTGTTCAATTTGGTGATGCAGTGTTAGCGGAGGAAATTGAATCAAATTCAGAATTGACAAGTGAAGGACTGTGCCCACAGACGCCCAGGAACATATGAAAAAAATTGAAAAGGTCTGGAAAGAAGATGTGTGGATACCGAACGACCTAACTTAAGAAATAAAATGGTACGGGTAAATACTTGTACGGTATTCAAGATAAGGATCTCCGCTCAACCTTTTATTAAATGCATTATCATGCGAGATAAGAAATCCTGTATGATGACAAAAAACGTAAAATGCAATGATTTTCACCATGTGAGAAGGCCAAGACAACTAACTCCTGAGCCAAATTTCGCCGTACAAAAGGTATTGCTGTGTTTGGTGGAATTTTATAGGAATAACTCATTTCAAGATGTTAAACCTAGGAACAACTGTTCTCTGATGTCTTTCGTGAGCAACTGGATCGCTTAAATTAAAACATAATCAGAATGCGACCAAGGACAGCAAATATAGGTGAAGTTATCCTTCAACATGACAATGCACGAGTGCATGCTGTCAGGGAGACACCCGAAAAAATTTCTGAGCTTGTTTGGGAAGTTCTATCGCATCCTCCCTACTCCCACACAGTGCACTCTCGACTGCTTTCATTTCTTTTATTTCGGTCATCGGAACATTTCTTAAGAAATAAGGTGTTTAGATATTTAAATCATGTAAAAATGTATTTTTGTTCTGCAGCGTCAAAATTTTATAAAACAGGAATACTTTCTCTTCCCACCAGGTGGCAACATTTACTATACAATGCTAGTATACAAATTATATTACACAATAAAATGTATATCGTCGCTGTATATACAATAAAGCTAATGTGCCGTTTAATACATTCTGAGATGAATAAATAAATTTGTAAATTTTTCATGTAATTAATGGAGATATACTAAAAAAAACATTGCCGTTCATCTGGAAAGTCTGCCTAGTAATTATTTAAAATATTTTTTATATATCTAGTCTGTGCAATTATTTTCTAAAACAGTTTCATTTGCTTATCTCAGAATGTACTAAAACGGCACATAGGCTTAATTATATATACAGCGAAGATATATTAAAAAAAATTACTTTTCTTCGACTATAACAAAATTAAAAACTTTCCAGTACCCTTAGTACAGTGATTGCGAACCTTTTGGGCTTGTCTTGTCAATAACCTAATAAGACTCTACTGGTGTGTCACATCCGAGGCTGGCAAAGCTTTACCAGTTACAGTAAAACCCCAATAATTCGAAATTTTTTATATTTGTAAGTCCTAAAATGTGAATTTAATAGTAGATTTACCCCGATAATTCGAAAACCCTGGTAATTCATAATTCGAAATATTTTTTAGCCCCTTGCACAATAAATCAATACATCAATATCTGTACTTTAGTAATAGAAATGTCGCGATCTTTGTATTAGCATAAAAAATATTGCGTTTTCGAAATAATTTAAAAATTAATGGCTTTCTTTGGCTTTTTTTTTCTTGGCGAATTTCGCAATCAATTCACGGTAGGTACCTTACGGAATGCCTTTTTTCTATACATACTGTATCGCGATCCCTAAAACTGGGGAATCCTGTGTATGCTTTTTTCAGTTGGCTGCCTTGATACGCGCGGATAGTTTATTTTGCGGCGTTTCCGCTAATTCTCGTACCTAAACGCGTTTTAAATTTATTTTCATATTTTTAAACTTTCCTTTCGATTTCGATTTTTTTTCAAATACATAACTGTGTTTGTGTTATTAAAATGTTTAATTTTATTTGTAAGATGTTATTACTGATTTATCTTATTATTTTACGTAATTATTAACAATTGTATTTCTAGTAACAGTTAATTGTTGGTTTGGGCCAAAAAGACGAAATCAAAAGTTAAACTCGTGTGAAGATTGAAGAAGCATTCCATAAATTCAAGTATAACTGAACATTTTTGATTAAGGCCATTCAAATGTGAAGGAGAACAGTAAATATGTCAACATGCACTTGGGCAATAGAAATTACACGATCTTTGCATTAACATAATAAATATTGCGTTTTCAAAATGATTTCTTTAGATATAAGCATAAATTTAACAAAATTAACGGCTTTTTCAAGAGTTGGCGAATTCCCATCATGCCAAAAATCTCGAATAAACGGGGTTCCGTATAATTCTAAAAAAAATGTTGGGTCCCCTGAATTTCGAATTAACGAGGTTTTACTGTAACTGTTTGAAGAACGGCGGTGCGGCAGGACACTTTATGTTTTATTTATTTCACATTCAATTTTACAAAGGTTAGATTTTTTAATACTGACTGGGCGTCGGCGTTGCCTCTGCATGTGCGTTGCCTTCACTGGGCAATGCCAGATATTAAACATGTTTTGTGTGTGTGTGGATTAAATACATAATATATTTTGTTATCACATTTATCAAAATAAATAAAATAAGAAAAGGATACTTCATAAACACTAATGTCATCTTTCGTGATTGAAAGAAGATGTATATTTAAGTTCTTGGGTGAATTTCACAAAAAAGTATGCTTTCAGGAACGAATCACATCTTTAAATCTTCTATATGATGTTTTATCTGATTCTGTCAATTTTCTTTGTTCACTGGGCCAAGTTTACGCCTTTACACTTATGAGAGAATGGCATTTGTCAAGCGAGGACTGGTTGTTTGTCACAGAGCTTAGTAATATCAGTGCGTGAGTACGAGGCGTCGGCCACAATCACATTTCTCTTGATAATTCGGGAACTGGTTAACATTGGTGTCTCATTCAAAATGTAACAAGAGTGTGATAGGTACCATCAATGCCCTAGTACATATTTTTCACATTTTCTTCAGAATACCAAGAGTTTTTTATTAATAAAAATTGTATATCTATTATGGAAATAATTGTAAAAAAAACATTATTAGTGATCCAAACTTTGAAAATTCACACCACTTGAGCCATGTTGAATAAGTCTGAAATAAATAATTGAAGTTGAATAAGAATAAATGCATACATTTTTAACAAATTGAAAATCACTAGGCGTAACAGCTACCTATTACTATTACAAAAAGAAAGATTTGTTTCACATTTCAGCGATCGGGTGGCAGCTGCCCACCTGAGACCGCTGGATCGATCGGATCGCGTACAAGCGGGCAGCTGTAAGACTGTGTGGAACCCCGTGGCCTCAGCTAACCAGAAGGGGCAATAATATGTATATCATTGTTATTATTTAACAATATTAATAAAGTCCATTTACACAATTGAACAAATTATTAATTAAATTTAACAAATCATTATAACATTTTAATTAATGTTATAATGTAATTAATCAAGCATGCAGTGGACTCCTCTCTTGGTGTGGGACAAGTAACGTAGAGTTGCATATTATAGCATTCCGTGTGATCTTTAAAAAGTGCTACCTACCAACAAGTGTTATTTGCACAGAAAAACAATGAATTTTAAAAATGTATTTTAATGTTATTTAAAATTATGATAACAAAATAAGAATTACAATATAATTAATTCAGAAAAACAATATTAATAATATATTTAAAGTACTTTATTTTTAACAACACGGCTCCTCATAGGCACTCGACAAAATGACGAGGTTCTAAAATGTGGAGAATAATCAATTGGTGATAACCATAAAAGGTAACAAAACCTTAAAAACCGTGAACAACAAAGAATATTAAAACAGTATCAAAATTGTAAAAAAATATATTAACTTGTTTAAAGTTAACATTATCTAAGCACCAATAAATGTTTATCAGACTCTCTCCTGAATAACAAATTACCAAAACCACAACTTATTTATTTGCTAGTTTATCTAAATAATGGAATATACGTATGGGGCAAACCCAGCTTCATTAAAAACACCAACTTTAGACATCATGTAACATGTAACAAATACAATAAATTTACCCCAAGCAGAGGGTTCGAGGACAATATCATTACCTGAAAGGTCATATTGTACAATATACGGAACAGCAGTGTATAAAGTATAAAATAGTATACAGAAAGATATATTATTTTCACAATTTTTATTGTTACAATCACAAAAACTAACCTGTAACCATGAATGATAAAATTGATGTAGTTATCAATAAATTAATATAGAATGTGCGACACCCAAATATCTGGATTTAATCTTCATCCTGAACTGCTATTTGTGAGATAACAACCTTGGGTTAAAGGGATTTCAGAAATTAAAGGAATCTGAATAGGTATTTTGTGTGCCTGTCGGTATATTTCGTGTACGCATCTCCATTTCACTGTGTTACAGTAAGGTTTGCATTAACCAGGATGGTAAAACATACCTCGCAATTTAGTGATCAGACCAGGAGTTTTTGTTTTAGGAACTTGCTCATGGAGGCTATACGGTTCTCAATTTCAACATGTAAATTATTTTCTTGAAATGCAGTAAAAATGCGCATTTTGCATGAATTATTCAAAGCTCTACTGAGTAGAATGCAAACGAAATTGTAAATATTTTACATTCCACCAAACATAATAACAAAAAATAAAACTGAGCGAGATTGTGAATCTTGATTGTATTATCTTGCTTTCTTGTTGTTGCTGAGAAGAAAATACATTACGAGGGTGGAATGTTGACCATTCTGCTGTCCGCGGCTGTTGGTATGGAAGGACTTTGGTTGGAATATTTCAATTATCCGCCTCATGCCTATGGACGTAAAATACTGCTAACCGTATCCTGTACGCAGAGGTAAACAATAACGATAATAAAAATACATAAATGGCCTCGACAAAGGTTTTTCTAAACAGTTTTATGGAGACTGCTTTGCGTGCGCATCTTTTTGTGTTTATCCCAAAAGTAAGTGACATTCGTTCTTCGCAATATTTAGTGTAAAATCGCCTGAATACTTTTGTCGTGCATATAAATATTTGTTTACTTAGTGTTTGAGAAAATTATTCTGTAGTAGTATTTGTAACTTTAGATGCGCTTTTATTAGGTACTCTGTGGTAAGAGTTTTTTTGTTTAGATCAGACATTTTCGTGTTTGGATTAAAAAATAAATATGACAAAAATATTTGAAAACATGTCATTTTTACATGCTTTTTTAAAATATCATCCAGAAAAATTTTTTTTTTTAAATTTTCTGTTAAAAAATTTGCATATTATAAGTAATTGCATTGAAAAAAACAAAGGTAAGAGGGTTAAAGAAACAAAATGATGGAGATTTCTTTCAATTTCTCATGTCATACCACTTTAGTAATCTGTAAGTATTGCGGTCTACCCTTAATACTAAAATGATTATTGTTATATTATTTACAATGTTGAAATCTTGTTAGGTTTATATAAAAAAATAGTTTATGTAATAAATGCCAGCCGACAGGTAATTATGGTACTTAACATTTCTTAGAAACTCAGGGAATACTTTCGGAAACCGAGGACGTTTCCCAGGAATGTTTCAGGTTAAAGATCGACAAGATAGGGACTGTCGAGGGCGCCGAGGCCGGCTGCCACGCCGCCCTCGTCGGCGTCGCTCAGCTTGGTGCGCAGCATGTGCCCCACCTGCCGGTTCAGTAACACCTCCCCGGCGCTGCCCAAGATGACACCGAAAATGCCGAGCTCGGAAACCAGGTCGGCTAGAAGAGGTTGTCGACCCGGCCGCAGCACGTAGCCGCTGACCACAGGCGGCCGAATTCGCTCCATGAGGATGTATGCACAGCGCTCCGAGGAGCGGCCAAGGCGGCCTAGTTCAGCCACGATGTCAGCCCCGTATACATTGTTACCGCCGCCTTCACGCTGGGGCTTCATTACAAACCTGCGGAAGTATGACTCATTCTATTCTATGATATTCTAGACACCAATCGTGTCTAACAAGTATGTTAACATATTTTTTGCTACAAGCGAAATAATAATAAGTGTGTGTCAGATCAACAAATGAACTTGTTTCATTTCAGAGTACCAAGATTAAACAATGAATACATTTGCTGGGTATCGCCGTTGCAAGATTAAAGAACGTGTTTTAGCGGTCGAGGGTTCGAGCCTCATTCCGGGAGACCAGCGAGTCAGGGTTCGAGCCTCATTCCGGGAGACCAGCGAGTCAGTCCTTAACATTAAAACACTTGATTCTGTATCTACTAGGGGGACAATGGGCGACAGAGCACATGCACTACATACCGCTAGTGACCCTAACTTAATTCTGGTTACTATCTCTCATACATAATTTGTTCATTTGTTACTATTTTGTACTTGAATTTAGATCACATTGCCTTAGTGACCCCATTTTCACTGCATTGAGTCTAATTCTGTTCCTCCAACTTAAACTATTTGTAATAAATAAGGATGCTGCTCGTACTGAATGTCGTAACAGGTTGAGGATGGATCTATTTATGATTAGTTTTGAGATACTTTCATGAATCTAAAAATAAAGTGACAACCATAAACAAACCAAATTAATAAGTTGAAGCTCCGTTTGCTTAAGATTAATAAACGAAAGGTTAGGGAAAATTATAATGTCACCTCTCCGGATCATTCATGGCCATCTTCACAGCCTCATCGCCGAAAGAGTCTAAATCCATGGAGTAGAGGCCGGTGAAGATCTCCCGCACTGAGCGCGCTCTCTCGGGTTCCAGAAAGCGCTCCAGGGCACCGGGACGCGCCAGGGCCTGCTGCACCTTCTTGGTGCCCGCCAGGTGGTAGTGGATAGACGGACACTTGATGGCGCTGTAGTACATATCTCAACATTACACACAGGTCATGATTCTCTCAACTGCTGGAATGTGTTGAAGAATGAAGGGAGAGAGATGGTTTTATTTTTACGATCATTCAGAAATATTCACACATCAAGTATTAACAAAATTTTACTTAAAAATTACGGATCAGGCAAAAAATAATCTAAAAAAATTAGTCACATTTCTCATGGTATGCTTCCCACATACGCATGGTAAAAAAGAAAAATGCTCCAAACTGTATTAGGTTTTAGGAAGACTTCCTTCTTTTGGTTTGAGTTTTCTGGGTCTGATCATAGAAACATAACTCCGCTGTGTTTCTATGATCTTTCTGGCCAATGTTTCAGATCCGATTGCAGGGTCCAGGGAAGATATTGTGATTAAGTGATGGTTTGCAATAACATGTCTTTTTTTTACGCTTCGACAGGCCAAGAGGCCGAATTACACTGAAGCGAAGCAGGCTTGAGTTAATCACATAGATTATGTAATTGTGACCTCACCGGGAATTGAACCCAGAATCCTCGTTGTGAGAAGTCAGTGTTTTGCCCACCGGGCTACGGAGGCCGCATGTCGAAAGCAGGGTGTATTGTTATCGGTGTTATGCTAAGTATTGGCTGGCAATACTGTGCAAAAATAGGGTGTGTCTGTGTTTATGCGTTACACGGCAGTACCATTCCAGACACATGTATGTCACGAGTTGTCTTGGGTTATGTATTTGTTCTGTATTTTGGTCGTCCATCCATATGTCAATTCACTATAAGTCTGAAAATAGGCCGAATATAATACAGCTTCAGAAGGAAAATGTTTGGTTCAGTAAAATTGGCAGATACATAGATAAAACAAACAAAATGCATGTGCGTAAATAAGAAAATTTAAGATTGCAAATGAAGAATAAGCATGGTATCGAAAGCAATTCAGAAGTCAGAATTAAAACTCTAGCCGTAGGTCATGGAATTACGTGTTAATCAGTGTAAAAACATTTAGAATTTCACGTGTCTTTTCAGAAGATAAGATATTCCAGAATCTTTTATGCTTGTATGAATTGCAAACCTCTGCTCGTTAGTTAGGGTAGCCTCCTCACACAAATAGAATATTATTTTCTTTTTATATTAAAAAATCAACACACGATTTTGAGAGTTCAATATTTTTATTATCCAAAAACAGGACGATTATTTCGGCAGATTATGCCATTATCAACTGACAAACATAGAACATTTTAGTGAATTTATCAAGTCGACAAATTAAAAAAGTCTGGTGGGTATAAACTACAATGTGATGACTGCAATGCCATATATATAGGTCAAACCAGAAGATCCTTTAATACATGATTAATTGAACATAGGAGATCTTTTGTACACAAAAAACTAGATTCATCCCAATTTGCCAAACACCTAATTCAGAATAACCATAATATATCTCCAAACAATAAACCGATTCCCTTACACTTTTGCAATAAAGGACATAAACTAAATATATTAGAGCAATTAGAAATATACTTTTTTTTTAATACTAATATAATTAACAAACAAATTAATATGTATGTGCTATTCTCCCTTATTAAATATTTTTAACATACACAATTATAAGATTATTAAATTACATTATACTACTTTGCCTTTTTAGCAATCACTTATATCTGTTTCTATGTTGTTTTTACTCAAAAATAAAATGTCACCTGCACTGGATGTATTATCTTTGGTATTCCCTAAATTATCAAATATCGGGAAAATCTAATATCTATTGATTGCCCAATGTAACTTGGCGTGCGGCGAATTTGGAACTAAAACCTGCCCCGCCCATACCCGGCGGTAACCCCTCGCCCTGTCATTTAGTTCAATTTTGTATTTGGTCGGGAGCTGTAACATCTTGATTACCAATATACACTGAATTATTATGTCCAAAACATCCTAAACAGTCCGGGATGGTGCAAGAACAATTGCCAATGAAAAGAAAGAAAGGTGCGTTCGAGGAAGGAAGAGGTTCTGAACCTCCAAGAGAATATTTGGACCCCTTTAAAAGGAAGTTAAAAAGACTCAAAGTACTGAAAGCGTCAGTTGAATGTAATAGTCAAAGAATGGATGGATATAGATCAGGTTTTCATACTGTGTTGGATAGCTGAAAAGTTTTTGGCAAAAGATTTTTAAAAAAGTATGTGTCTTTGTGGATCTGCAAAAGGCGTATGAAAAAGTGACAAGATAAAGTTACGGGAGGTTTTGTCTAAGTACAGGGTGAAGGGAAAATGCATCCCTGTTTGACAAAAGTAGTGTTTGTGTAAGAATAAATGGGAAATTAATATCATGGTTTGAAATTACAAAAGGCGTGTTGAAGCTTTAAGTAGAAAAGATAGTAAGTTAATAGTACTCCTTATCAAATTGTACATGATTAAAAATGACATTGTCGTGAAAGTACAGAGGTCTCAAATCTGAAAAAATTTAAATACCCCGTAACTTTATGTACAAAATATTCTGTAATAGCATTTTCTCATAAATATACCATTTTATAGTAACCCTCTGAGACCGTATGTATGTTCAAACGAACACTAACTTTGCGATTTTATTTTTCCCATAATATATCGAATATAAATGTCGGGTTTTTGTTTTCTGATTGCTGGCAATCTTGTCTATGGCGTCTATTTTTTTCCGCTTGGCTGCGATACGTAATCCCGCTTAAATTGTCGTTTGCATTTTGACAGATCTTCCAATTCCGTCAGTTGTTATTTGCATATTTTAAGGATAAAGTTACCTTAATTTATCCATTTTTTTTATTCAAATTATATTTATGTTGTTGCCTAAGGGTGTATTCTAACATAAAATAAGTAAATACATCAATTTTTCGAAGTTATTTGTCAGAATATTCAACTATAAGTTCTATAACAACTTCTAAACTATAAGGAAAAAAAAAAACACCAAAAATTTTCAAAAAATTCTGTGATGTGTTATCATGCATCAAATATTTTTTACAACTGCTATAATTAATTCAGGTTTCAGTGGGTTAAATTAAAAAAAAAAAACAGGAAAGCGTCATTTCACCACTGGTTGAAAACCATGGACAATTGTACTAAAAAACTGAAGGAATTAGTAGGAATGAGAATCGACAGGTTCATCCATATCCTGCCAACTCTGCAGACGAGCAAAGTTAACAACTTATAGAGAAGCTGATCTGCAGCGTTTGGTGGCTACAATGTCCCATATATGCATTAAGAATGAACTTCTGATGAATGTTAGTTGAATCAGAACAGAGTACCTACAACAGTTTGAGAGCTTGCATAAAAGCTAGGCATAGTCATAAATCAGTTAAGAAAATCAACAAAGCTTGAAAAATGGGTGCCACACAAACGAAGTGAAAATCCAAGAACTTTAATTATTTACCTGCCAATCTAATAAGAAAAAATATTAGCAATTAATCTTGGACATTGCATCACCATCTTGCTGTCCATTATAGTGTTATAACGACCGATAGGTTGCAGATATAACTCACTTGGACCTCTCGATGAGCAAGCGCGATCCCCACTCGGCCTCCGTGGGGTAGTGTCCTGGCTCGTAACCCGCCCGGAAGTAGACCACAGCCACAGGGCTGCCATCCCTGAAAGTCACAGCAGAGTATAATGGATGTGGTCCACGTAGACCAGCCTCTGTTGACACACTTTTGTATCAACAGCGACACATTTGTAAACCAATAGTAACAGGTTTAAATAGTATTTCTTTAAAACTAAGGCTTATATAGAATAGAAGTTTATATTTTTACTACTTTTCCGAAGACCAATTTATCAGAATGAGATTGAATATTAAACAATATACATATTAACCTATCGGAACATTTTTGAACAATGTTATAATACATTAACATAAAAGCATCTCAATAATAGATGCACTAAAAAAGGTTCTGCCATAAATACATATTTATTTAATTTGTTTTAAAATAAATTCTAAATATCACACTACATATCGTCGCCATACAAGAGAAAGTGACCAACTGACAAAATGTAAAATGTTAAGGAGAGCCATTTATCTATTTTTACAGTTTTGATATCGATTTATAAAAATAAATAATGCATTCACACTTGCAATTATTTTTGTGTGTGGAGAATGTTGTTATTACAATAAATTAACTAAAAATATTTGTTTAAATTTTCATACAGTGGCTTTTAAAAATTCCCAAATCAGTTCTACCATGGTCAGTTTTACCATGAATGAACCATGAATCAAAGAAAAAAAATACAGATAGTCATTTTTGATTCTTAGAATGAGATAGGAAAAATCAAAGACGGGTATTTAATCTTCTTTTATAAAATATTTAGTCATGAACTAAATAACTAACCATCACGCCGTATCCGAACTAAGATTTATTAATATTTTGAATTATTATTAGGAAGAAAACATTAAACTAGTTACAATTATAACAAAGGAAATAATTGCATTGAAAGTACAAAAAGTATATAAATATTATTCTGTCATGCAAAGAATCAACTTCCACGTAAGAATGTCCTGATTCCATGAAGTTATGTTGTGTATATGTTGGAGTTGTTTAAGTTATGTATAAGTATACAGTAGCCGGCAAACATCTTGAAATTCTGCGGCGTAGTGGGGGGACGTTTGCGCATCTACTTTTCCACCAACGAGACCCAAATTACGTCTTCTGCGCATTCCCCCACTTAGCCAAAGAATTTCATGAAGTTTGCCGGCAACTGTACATAATGACGCTATGCACATATTGTGGTTTTATCCAGAGCAGGTATCTGAATACAATGATATCTCGGTCACATTTTTACCCAAGCCTGCGAGGCAGAACCTATTTCACAACAACAAGCCTCGTTAATAGTCAAATTGTATGTGCGTAATATACGACTGTATTACATTTGTATAGTAGAATTTGCAAGACACTATGTAATTCAAACGATGCACTCTTAAATGTAGCGACCCTAGCAGCACATATTTTATCTAAGGCCTTTGCAGAATTGGCTTCTTGACGTACTGCTGAGTTTTTACTATAGTTGCTCCTAGAATCAGCTCTGTGAACAAAAGACGGGTTAAAATTATTTCCGAATATTCGGGTGTTGGTAATTTTTGAAACAAAATACATTTACGTCTATTACAGTCTATGTATTTGAGCTTCTTAGCTGTATTCATTTCCTTCCTGACCACACGGTAGGGAAACCATTTTATTTTATTTCTTACGTTTTCATGTTTCTAGTTGTAATTACTTCCACCGTTTTTTGTGTTTCCACTGGTGAAATATACTCTAGCTGAATAAAGTCTCTAGTCACAGAGCAGAAAACTAAATTTAAATTGTCTCCATTAACTTGTCAACAGATTCTGGCTTCAAGGTGGAGACTTCTGGGGTCTTCTCTGATTCAAAATGTACACAAATGTCATTGTATGGGAATGTTGTAGGTTCGTGATCTCACCAAGTCGATGGAATGCTATCCAGGATACTTAAACAAGTACTGTTGACATCTGCAAAGAAATAAATAATTAAAATCTGTATAAATTGTTAAATCTACAAATTATAAATGAAAAACATGCTTCATTATGAATAACATAACTTCAAATGATTGTCACATTCATTAAATATAAATTTTGTTTAAAATATTAAGTAATTTATAAAGAAAATAGATTCAAACTTACCTTTATCTCAATTTTGACACATTTCTACCAATAATTTACCCTTGCAGCTCATTTTATTTTGATTTAAGTCACATTATTTTTACAAGCAAACATGCTCAACTGCCTCACTTGGTCACTATTTTTTATTACATTACAAGCAGAAATGACTATGTCCAATAGACAATATTGCTTGACAAGAAAATAAAGATCAATGCAGATAGTAGTTTTTAACAAGTCAATATATATATTTCCAAGTTGAAAATTACTTCGATATTTTTTCCAGGGCATAATTATATTATTCAGATGTCAAATAGTGATTAATTACGTTTTTGCGAAAATGTACGTGGTCACTTTCTCTTGTATGATGACGATATATTAAATATTCTTGTTTTTATTTTAATTCGGTATCTATTTTTATTTAAAAAATAACGTCAATCTTTATGAAAGTCATGGGAGCGCGGTTATACGGTCCATCAAGGATCATTTGTAGATTTTCAAAATGAATGAAGAATTTAAAAAACTATGCTCACAGGATCAGCTGTTTCTTTTCATCCAAACTAGCTTCTTTCGCCAGCTCCGTAAGCGTCCGGCGCACCACGCGAATGTCGCTGCGATGCTGTGTGATGTGGAACTCGTGGAAGCGCTGGTCGCAGATGTTATAGGAGACATCCTCCACCACAAACAGGATGACAGCCTCCGGAACACCAAACAGGTCCCAGGCTTCCGTCATTCCTGCGCATAGCCCGGCCAATGCCCCGTTCTCGGGGAGCTATCGCAGGATACACACTTAAAATTATCCGTCATCATCTCGGATCATGAATCTCAATCTAATATCAAGAGGGATATTAAAAATGTCAAGCCTGAGGAGTTTGCTCCAAACCTCCAGGAAGTGGGGTTTAGGAAAAAGAATTACCCCAAGAAAGTCAGTTAAATAAGGAGATATCTCAGGCCAAGACTCTGAATAGCTTTCATTGTGATCACTATTGGCTCCACAGCCCCAGAGTACTGCTGCAGTGATCTCTGCTCCATGCGGTTTATCTTGTGTTTGATCTCTAAAACAGATCTTGTAATGTTGGTGTTTGTTATCTAAACTTTTCACATGGTCCAACCCCCCAATGATATTTTGAAAAACTTTAAGACCCTTAGTTAATTTAACAAAGTAAATCCACAATAGCTATAGTTGGTAGCAATACTCACATTCTTTATCTTCTCCCCGTGACCCAACTGCTGAAGGATGAAGCTGCAACAGGCAATACATTTTAATGATGACACTTGAACATTCTACCACCAGCTTAAGCGAAGCAACACTACATAAAATGCCTACAGATTACAACTACTGAGCACATCTTGCGTTAGCAAAGGTAATATTTCTAAATAACCAGAAATACATTACATACAACTTTTTTATATGCTCTACTGTTATACTATTTATTAGTTGATTTGACAATCACAATGTCCCAACAAGATCAGAGGTGGCAGTGGTTTCCAGCTGCACATAGGGACTGGACCGAGAAATGATTATAATGTGAAGTCAGGCACGCGACTAGAGCTGTGAAGGCAAGATGGATGGCTCTAGCTACGTTTAGAGACAAGATGGATGACTCATGCTACAGTCAGCCTTTCTGTGTGACTCTTGTTCTCCCTGACAACCTTATTTTCAAGCCTATGGACATGCAGTGACGTGTCATGAATGATCACCGCACTGTAAATATAATGCGATTATGTAGAATGCGTATTGTAGGATGTTAAGTTGCATTTAATAAATATATAACAATTAATGAGTAGTAATTAATGAAAGTGTACAAAGAGAGCATAAAAAAAGAACTGAAGAAATAAGTGGTTCTTGATTGTTAGCTTGTTGAAAATTCATTTTAATAGAAAATTCAGAAATGTAATTAATATTATATAATGTATCAGACATTATATAAGATACACATATACAGTGGACCCTCAATAATGGATTAATATAAAAAGAACAAATATAATTTTTTTTTCCATAGGAATTAACTAAAAATGGTTTAATATATTCCCAGCCCTGAATCTCGCCTATCTGTTCTTTAACAAAAAAAAAAAAATTATCACTCGATAAACAGTCTCGGAAATCGTTGCAATTTATTAATTGTTATATTTAATTTAATTAACAAATCGTTACATTTAAATTACGTATTAACCACCATTTTGACAGAGATTTACTCGTTGTGATACCGTATTTACTATATATGTATAAGGTTTGTGATACCGTATTTAGTATATTTATACTGCAGACCTACATGTAAAATAAATAATTTTATATGTTTTGTGTCCTAATTTCTACTAATCTTTTCCTCCAAGCATAATGAATACGTGGCGTTGTGTCTAAAAATATTCACTTGTACGGATCAAACAAATCAGAATTGGGGTCAGAAGAAAAGACTGGAAGGGTGCCGAGGGACTGGCTCAACTGACATCAGCTCAAGAGTGCAGGTGGACAGAAGCTAGCGTAGACCTTTTACATACTTCGCTTTACATTTTTGAAGCAATGTTTGTAGATATATTTTCTGTAAGACAAAGCTACAACAGAATCTGAAGAAAACTGTAAAAAGAAGGAAGTTGATTTTTATTTATGAAAAATGTTAATTTATTGGAGCAACGAAACTCATTCATCAAAAAAAGATCAAAATAACAAACTCACCACATACTATGTGCAGCAATCTCCAATGTTCATTATACAGAACTTCCCTTGCAGTATTCCCCAGTCTTTCAATACACAGATCTCAAAAACCCTCCCTGCTCAGTACATAGAATTACTTAATTATTTAGTACAGACGGTCAAAAACCCTACAGTCAAAAGGTTAAATCTAAAAACAACAATAAAAAATCAGTAAGCATAGGATAGTGAAAGAAAAAACCAAATCTTTGAGTGTTGGTTCATTAATTATGAATTGAATAAAGTGAACTCTTTAGTGGGGAACCCCATATACTCACAGGAAGAGGAAAAAATGGATGAAAATCTTAATAAAAACTATTTTTTGTATGTTACAAGGATCGCATTGTTAATAAGCTGCAATGAGTTTATGTTTTCAAGTCATTTAATATTTGCGTGCTCTACTCCTTTCTCATCAATTTAATCAAAAGGGATGTACTTACGGAAGTAAGTTTTGTAAGTAATTACAAAACCGAGAGTGATTGGAGAAATTAATCATTTTTCACACAATTTTCATCTAAGAGGATTCTTCTTTTGTGCATGTATATTTAATAATGTTGGTTACAAAGTTGCCGCCTTACATCCTAGATGTTACCAGAATAACGCCACAAAATCGAGTACAAAGGAAAAATAATTATTTCAAAGATTACACGTTTAATTTTAGCTACACAGAGGTCCTTTAGACTTGTACACTGTAATTTAATTAACATGTCCAAAATATTTATGGCGGAAGGCGTGCTACGGGTGAAGGCTCTACATGGTGAAACAGCGATTTTGCAGTTGTTTGTACTGAATTAGTGAAATCTACAAATAATGCTGATCTATTAAAGCAAAAACCATTCTCTTATGTGAAATTTTTTGATTAATAAATGGAGTAAACAATTTGACTAAAGAAATAAAAATCCCACGGGATTTCTTCAGTGACTTGAGTGTATTGAGAACCAAATGTTGAATGTTCAATATTTGGAAAGATCAACTGCGCAGAAGTAAACAGGTTTTTTCAATTATTCAAGAAGTAAACAAATCTTTTGAGTAGACTACTATTAAGCGACGCTTCTCATCCGAGCTGACTGAAGGGGAGGTGCGGGGATAAGTGAGTCTACTACGCTCGGTGAGAGTAGTTGCAGAGCAGACTGCGAGGACTACGGTGCGGTGAGACACGAGTGGGCGCGTAATAATTTGATTTGAAAAAGCACAATGTCGAGAACGTCACAATGGTAGACAAAAGATGATGCTGGATGAAGTGATCTGAGACTCGGGAAGGGGAGCTGGTGAGGGGAAAGTACCTCTGCAGGGGGGGGATGACAGTGGAGATTCCCCCGAAGCTGGAGGCGATGGTGTTGATTTCCACCTGCTTTATGTGGCCGCCGGCCGCGCTGTGCAGCAGGTAGTCGGAGCGCAGCAGACCCGCACTCACTGCCTGGAACACGAGCATCCTGAATAGCTTGGCTACCTGGGAGGGGCTTCTCCGCTAACTTCGTCAATTTGTTTAGTCTCATCTTTCTTTGTACAGTGCGGTGCCTAGCTATATTGTCCACGTGTCAGGGAGAAACGGAGAATCACACCAGTGGCTACGGACACGGCTCTACCTACCCGACGACCTGTATCTTGACATACACCGGTTATCCACACTGGGAATTATGACTGCGGAGATACAATTATAAACATTACAATATTGAAGCTGTACAGAATGAAAACCATTGAAGCATTCAAATTACACAATTAAATAACACACTTTTTTAATTGTTTATTGGACAATTACGCTAGACAGGTACTTTGGAGGCAATGGTGAAAATATAAGTGCCCCTCCAAACACTACAGGGCAGGCATTCGAGGATGTGTCGAGCAGCTTGAGTCGCCAAATACCGAGTAAAATTATAATTGATCATGAAACATTAAGCATTTACTAACTTATAATTATTGTGGCAAATTTAATTTTACAAAATAAATAGGAGAGGCAGCCGGACAGCGGTATTGCAATATATTATTAAGGGAACACGAACATAAATAGCAGACAGGGGTTTTGCTAGACTACTCTAAGGGCTGCAAGCGTTAGTTCTGTCTACACTTTGTTCAATAAAAGAAAACAATCTGAAACATTTAGAAATGGATGCCGTGTGATTTGAATATTGTCACCGAGGCGGCTGTCTTCTGATGTTGAACAAGGTCTATAACTGTGGATTACTGGAACTTCTATTTGAAGCATGTCATCAAAGTTGATAGTATCTTGTTGATGAAATTGTGATAGTGTCTAATAGCTAGTAGCAAAACTTCAGGGGAGTCTTCTTCATTCAATTCTGAATCACTTTTGTCTGCTCCATTCTCTCGACATGATCCCTCCAGAAATGTCTGCTCCATCTTACAATTTCTTCTACATCGCAGGTTGTGCGGATTTCCACATTGGGTCTTGAGGGTCTTGCCCGCAACGGCTCTTCATCTCACTAGTTTTGAGAAGGAGTTTAGTTCTCACCATGTCCGCTCTTGGTTCAATACCGTAAGTCATAATAGGTCATGAGTATGTTTTATATATCCTGACTTTGCTTTTCACTAGCACACGGTTGTTGGCCCATACAGTGTCTCTTAGGCATCCAGAGATAACCGCTGCTTTTTGACTTCATTATTACAGATCGCTGTAGCTAAATATCTCCACAACAAGGTACTTGTTTAACTGTACTGAATTTCGTAACATGTTCTATGGGTTTATTGTCTATGATCAGTTTACATCTAGGAGGTTGTCTAGATACCGTAAGCACTTAGTTTTCTCAACTGAAATGATCATGTTGTACTTCCTACATGCAAGATGGAACTTGTAAAGCTTACATTGTATTATGTAATTTGAAATGCCTGACAAGAAGAAGGTTATAAATTATCTATGCGGGAATTAGAATGAAAGTTCAAAGTTTGTATGGTAGCAACAGGAATATTGTAAATAGAATTGATGATAGGGCAGTAAGAAAGGGTGAAAAAGAAAACATCTAGGAGACATCAGAGAGTTTAAGAAATCATATGTTATTTAACGATGTGAAAAAAAACACTTTGGATTTCACTAAATCATGGACACTTTAATAAAGCAACAATGCCTCACCAGCAGCTTGGCAGGAAGCAAAAATACATATACATACATATAGTAGGACACAAAAAACCTAATTTAATAAATAAATCTACTTTTGCACTAAATACAATTGCAGAACAAGATCATCACTGCTTGAGGTATACAACAAGAGAGGGCTGCAGATCTAAAAAATGCTAAAGCAATATCAGTCCTATGCATGCTGGGCGTACTGTACAAGTAACAAGCATAATTAATATCTGGAATGGATACAGCGAAAGGATTGAGTGTAAGAGAGTAGTGTTTAGAGAGTTTGCTGCCATTGAGGTGAGTCTGAAATTGCCGTAAGCTTGAAAGTAATCTGATGTATGGTATTATTTGAAATATTGAGAGAAATTTTTCATTCTCAAACCATTCAGAGATAGATAACTGTTAATTTAATATTTCTGTCGGACGATATTGATGGTATACTTCATTAGGCTAGCCTAATGTTGAAAGTAATACATAATTAAAAGCCCAAAATGTTGAGTGCTCAAACTGAGAGGGAAAAGAGAAATGATGTCTTCATTTCATGAAGCAAAGTTATCTGTTAGTGGGGTTGACTCCCGCAAATTGTGCGGGATCTGTGGAGTGTGCAAATCGGGTGGGGGGGATGCAGCGACTACCTCTGCAGCTCTCTGGACACGGGCCCGAGGTGTCCAAAGCCCGAGGCGATGCAGTTGATCTCCACCTGCTTCCAGCAGCAGTAGGGCTGGTGGTGACGGCAGCGCTGGCTCTCACGAGGGCAGCGGGTCTCCAGCATGATGTCCGAGCGCAGCATGCCCAGGGACACTTTCTACGCCACACACACACCCTTCTATACAATGCCCGCTCTTATTAACAATACAAGACAAGTGATCCGAAATAAACCCTCGAACCGTTACTGTACTACAGCTTAGAGCTCGTCCGATATCCCACTGGTGAGGTCCTCCTTCGACCCTCGTGCCTTTAAGAGGTAGACCGTGGGTGCGCAGACAAACACAACCTGGTGCTATTCAAACAACGGTGCTTGTAGATGATCCCCGAAGCTTAGATCCTCCATACCTGAAGATAATTCACCACCAGAAAGACGGTATTGTGGCAACATTTAAATAAGAGAAAAGGACCCAGATTAAGGAAGAAGAGCCGTATCCCAATTTTTATTGTACATACATATTTATTATACATGCATACTCGCTTCATTATTTAAGATACCGGGGCCTGGGAAACCAGCCAGAATCACCAAATAAATATGGCGGTATCCATTTTGCCACTATTTAAAATTTGTTGTACTGCCACAATCCGGCCTTTGCAGATTTCGATCCAAGTTACGATCGCTTAAATCGATCGAAAAAAGAGTAATTAAGACAAAAGCAAACTTCTATATTGTCACAGAAATGTGGCTGTGGGAGGCAAATGAAACACCAAAAAACAATTAAAACTTTTATTTATTACACAATGTCACTGGACACTAATTTAATCAGAGCACCGTTCTTAAATACACTCTAATTGTTTCTAGAATATTTAATCTCCACTGCAATTTTGTCTATCTTTTTTCTCATCTCTTCGCCCAATAGAAGCGTGCATGAACCTTGGCCAAGGTCTTATGCACTCCATGGTGCTTCCCTGTGGATCTGATGTAACAGCTCGTTTGCTCAACGTTGAGGAACTAGGACTTGCCTGATTGCCACTCTTCTATCTGGACTTTCCCATTTCCTCTTCAGAAGACCGTCTTCAATTTTTAGAGACTCCCATTGATTCCATAAGACCTTCAAATTTGCTACCTCAGCTGCCACTACATGCATCTGGGGACGGGGTTCATTGGTTTCCTTCCAATGCAGGATTGGGCCGATTCTTGTGTCTTTTTCCTGATCTGCCCGAAGTCTTTCCGGGTTCCGGTTGTCTGTCATTGTTTTCATCAGCCATTGTTTGACACGCAAAGGTTCGTCTTTCATTCCGATCCTGTCACAATGTTTTTGCGGCGGGGTGCATGTTTCGCTGTTGTTGTTTTGATTGGCATTCTTTCAACTTTATACCCTGAAGAGAACGATACAACCTTTTCATTTTCTACTTTCCAACTTTATTTAGACTCAAGGGTCTATTTGTGCCGGAGTTTCCTCCATCGCTTTGGATGATTCCCTAGTGGACATTGTCCATCTGGTACGCCATGCAGAGCAAGATACAGAATTCCTGTAGTAGGTGTTGTACACTAGTATACCAGTATCGTCGACGCTGTTGCCTCCCAGACGATACCTCGAACCTCGCAGACCTCTTGGATTGCTGTATTCCTCACGCGATCATGCAGAATCTTCCACAGCCTCAGGACAGGTTTCCCCATATATTCGGGTGACCTCCCCTGTAGCTGTTTTTAGTACAACATTATTTGGCACAATGGTAAAACTGGATGGTGCGACTTCGAAAAATGGACTTGGTCGCTCCCGTATCGACATAAATGTATACTTTATTCCAGTACAATTGTTGTTGTTCTTTTTCACCTATGACACGGAGATGTATCTGACAGGGGTTGGAAGTCATCACATGCTCCACATCACTGGTAGACCTTAGTTGGGAAACATTCTTGCAGCAAAAATGGCGCTATATAAATTAACATAAACATAAACATAAACATAACAAATGTCCCTACTTTCCACAACCAAAACATGCAGGTCTCCCCTGTAGTCCATTTTCTGTGACCTGATTGTCGCGCCGTTTTATTTTCCAAATTTATTGTTCCACGACGATCGCGTTTACTGTTTGTTTCGATTGTCACAGAAACGACTCTCTGTGATCCACCAGATGTGTCCCTTATGACCTCGTATTCCAGGTGTGTTGTTAACGCTTCAGTAACTTTATTAGTGTTTTGTCTAAGTGGCACGTGCAGCCTTAGGTCATTATTTCGTAGACCACTGCCGAAAGCCTGAAGAACAAGCATCTCTCGAATGGCTGCTGGCATGAACCCACTCCTCTGTAGTTTCCGCGCGCTTGTGCATCCTCAAATTTAGTAGAACCTGATATTCCTTCCGCAAATGCTTATCACCGTATCGTAACTCACCTGCTTTCAAGATGGTATTGTGGTCTTGTTGGCATTCTTCTGGGAAGATCTGCAGGATGTCTAGCGCTGGTCCACACAACAAACAGTTAGGGCAGTCGCCTTCTCCCGGTTTTCAGAAAATTTTGAGAGGGCTGTTGCTTCAAACTGCTTGTGGCATGTATTCCATGAACATTCATGTTAGTATTAACTACTTAGTGGGTAAACCGCATCAAATTCTGGTCCATGGGACCAGTTGTCTGCCGACATTTCAAACAGATTACACTGTTCATCTTCATGGCGCCTTGTTCGCTTGGCGATGAGCTACGATTTCGAATGGTCGTGTTCCATGCGCTTTTCGGAAAGGCAACTCATCGACAAGGCGCCCTGAAGATGAACAGTATGAACCATTCAAAACGTTGGCAGACAACTGGTCCTATGGACCACAATTTGACGCAAGTTACCCCAAAGTATTTAATACTATATACATATTTATAATAAAGATGTGGATCATCTACAGGGTCTGGTAACTAACCTGAACCACGCCCTCGGCGGTGACCTGCTCCCAGATGTCGTGCAGGCGACGGGTGAAGGAATCCACAGGGAGTGTGGGTGCGAGAGCCTCCCGAAGGAAGGAAGCATCGTGCGCCACGCGATGAGTTAGCTCATTCAGCAGGGGCTGCATGGACACCGCCTTCTCAAATTCCAAGCGAGGAAAAGCGGAAGGTGTCAGAGTGAAGGGGGCGAACTGAAACAGGACAATGAGTCAGAGTCCTTTGCACAAACTTTTGCCCGTGGCTTATTAGTATTGAAAGCTGATTTGCTGATGATAGAATGAACTCCACAAGCCAGTAGGCTCGACCTTTTTTTCAAGCCCTAGTTGTGGTTGGGTTAAACCCTTTAGATTAGTGAAACTCTACCAAGACCAAACTCTCTGTGTGAAAGACTATTTGGGAAAAACTTTTTGCAAGATTCAGAATTATGGAATATGTAAGGTTCAGGAGAGCTCTAAGTATTTTGAACGTTTTGTATTTAAGAAACATATAAAACTCTATTAAAACAATGCTAGAAAAATCAAGATCACTAATTTTTTTATTTCGTCTTCTTTCCTTTTAACAATGGCATTACACGTACATATAATATATAATACATATAATATTACAGATGTTAGTTATCCTTTGTTTCTTTACAAATCAAGCCATGTTTCTCACATTTGACTGTAGATGATAGAGCCTATTGACACTGTCTCACATGGAGATCATTCTTACTAAAAATTATCTTCCTACACAACCTCACTTCGTTAGACTGAGACTTCTGGAATATGGGAAATAAAAAAATAGAAAACTTAGACTATATGGGCTCTCTTTACCTGCAGAGCATCCTTGCTGAAAGCCACCTTGCTGCGCATGCCGACTCCGTGCATGAGCGCCCAATCCCGCGCCTGTTCCGACACTCTCTCCAGAACAGCCTCAGGGAGAGGTAGCTCCACGCAAGGCTTCAGTCGGGGCACATCCTTGTCGTCACAGCTCATCCTAAAAGAAAATATAATCTAGAAAGCTTACAACCGTGATAATCAGTATATTGTACAATGAGAGGATCCGATCTAAGGTCTAGTCTTAATGTGCAACAGAGGTTACCGAATCTGTCAAATGAACTTTTAAAGCACATCATCGGTGGCTTCATGAGATAATGTTTGAAGATGTTTTATAACATCATTGAATGATTTAACAATTACTTCATAGTGCAAAATTTTAATTTAAATCTTCTTCTTTCCATGCCATTACATTAGAGAGCTTTCTGATTGGTAGAATTCTTTGATTTCAACCGAAATATGTGTAAACAGTCAAAATTGACAATGTTACAATGTTATACAATAACGAACAAGATAGCAACATTGCTATTTTCAGAATACAGATGATTGTGTGGGATAAATATTCATTTTGAAGATGATATTTTTAAATCTATATTAACCTACATTTACTAATACTAATTTATAATAATAAATTATAATAACCTTCATCAATTATACTTAGTAAAACGCTGAATCACACAAATGCATGGCAAGAATTGGTTTGTGTGAAAATGTTATATTTTTTGATCACCTCACCTGTGTCCTCACCTCGCCTGTATTCCCGACAACTGATGAAAACCTACGCTGGGCTCCGCACATCAAACGTTTAAGCTCCAAAGTGAGAAAACTGATATACATATTTAAAACTCTACGTAGCTTCAAGAATCTCGGTTTTCTAAAAATGGTATATTATGCACTCTGTCAAAGCATTATTAGCTATGCCATGTGTGCATGGGGTGGTGCGGCTCTACCTATATTAGATCCTTTAATAAAGTCTCAGAAATGGGTTACACAGGTAATAAATAAGAAACCATTTAGATATAATTCCGAAGACCTATTTAGAGATTTTCAAGTGCTTGATATGAGACAGCTTTATACCAGTTCGATACTGAAAATATTAAAAAAAAACCACTTCACCATATATACTATCGGAATCTAGAAATACTAGAAGCACAACATCGGGAAATGTTTTAGTGCCGAAAATGAAGACTAAATTTGGCCAACACTTTTTCATGTTCTGTGCTCCAAGAATATACAATATATTGCCATCGGAAATTAAAGGGTTAAAAGTGAAAGATTCATTTAAGCAGAAGTTAACAAAGTGGTTACTAAATGTAGGTAGACTTCAAAACGAAAGCAATGTTTCAAATGTGACAGCTTAGATTCCATTGTAAATCGTTTTTGTGTCTATTATAATTCAAATACCTTCTCGAAAAGTGATGTGAATTATAATATGATTTGTTTTTATCTCTATCTGAAGTGAATTTGTTAAGTGCACTTTATAATTATTACACACTTATTATAGACTAATTAATAACTAAATTTCATAAAAATACAGTACAGACAGTTGCTTTTGAACAGACTAGTCTAGTTAAGCAACTACCTTTACCATTTCTATGTAATAAATAATTTAGAATAAATAAATAAAAAATAAATAAAAATAATTCACTAAGCGGAAAAATATGAACAAACATCACGTGTTCCGGACGGGAACACCTTTTTTATGCGGCTCAGTAGTCTTCGCTGGTGGGGCAGAGATCGCCACCAGAATTTGCAGTGAAGCTCGTAGTCCGTGGATATGCCAGAAGTCAAACGCCGAAGTAGTGCTTTTATCGTATTAAAGTCGAAGAAAAAATCCGAAGCGAAGTCCAAGTCAGAAAGCAGTAGTCACAAAAATCCAAGAAAGCAGAGTCCCTACTTTGGACAGGGGTCAGAAAGAAAAGGCAGCAAGAAGATTGTCCAAATAGCGATTCTCGTACCGACGCGGGTGGCGTATCTGGGTACTCGCTCAAAAAATGCATTTTATTTATACCAAATTCAAAATTTCACAAGATTGCGTCATAGCATGTTACAGAAACCAATGAGATTGCGTAATTCTGGGAAGGCGCCGCAGCGCTCCCAGCGGCCGAGCGGTGAACTACGTCATTCGCGGTTGCACAATTTCACCGCGCGGCAGATTTCATATGACAGATACAAATTAATTCATAAAAAATGCATTTTAGCTCCCAAGAGACTAATACTGTGTTATTTTGTAATAACAGACCTAGCAGATGATAATAACACAGTTATTTGGACGGGCTGGGTCATACAAGGCCCAAAAAACTAAAATTAAATTCGCCACAAACGGCTCAAATTTTCAAAAATTCATAAAAAATCAAAAACAGCATTTTTACAAGTTTTGCTATGACAAATGTAATTTGCGCATGCAAGCGCTCATTTTAACAGTAATTCCAAATATTTCAGGTAAATATTTACTGAGTTATAGGCATTCAAAAAAGCGCCAAAAACCAATTTTTTTATTTCACTCTCAGGCGCGCCTATATCATTCCACATGTATAAAAATACATTTTCCAGACAGGCATTCAGATAAGGAATGCAATGACACTACATAAGTAGGAATTCGTCCACGGTAAGCCGCTCAGATTGTCGATAAAAAATTCAACTTTTTAATATTCTCCACGGCGAGCCGTGTGCGCGAGCTTACCGCGACGTGGGCCCGAAAACAGGCGTCTACCGTTTCCAAATCGAGAAAAATACAAAAATTTTCTCACGGTCTTCCAGTACTCATTTATTTCATGATGACCATCTCCACGATGGCGCCCGGTGCAGGCCTTCGGGCCCCCGTGGAGGGTATCCCATATACGCATCTCAGACGGGGGCTCGGAATTGAGTACTAGGCGTTAGAAGTTATAGCCGGTCAGGTAAGTTTGTAAAATCTCTGAATATTCACAAAACATTTATTTGCCCGTCGGCGGATTCAACGGCGGAAAGAAAGAGACGAGACCCTCTGCAGCGAGACTCGTCTCCCGTGTTGGCGAATATTGCGTGCCACACTCATGCCCATTTAGTGTTGGCGAACATCGCGGGTACCGCGTGCCACACACATACTTTACTTTGGGGCGTTACATCGCGAAAGAATCCCTTCGGCTCAAACTTCTAACCTTTGTCCACGCACCAATAGGTGCCAAATAAAAAATTATTTATTTCCATTTTATTCATAAAAATTCATAAAATTCCAATACATTTTTCTCATCAGAGATTCAACATAATGCACATGACAATATTGCATACAAAAAAGGGGCGCCAAGCGCTGCTTCCTACAAGGCATCAACATATTTTTTAAAATATTTTCATAACATATACAAATTCCACACATATTTGTATCGACACTTGTAGCTGGAAATAACATTGGCGGCCAAACAGGCTGCATTTTTCATATTCATTTAACAAAGGGCCAATCTCCGGGCTAGTGTCCGGACGATGTTGTTCTACAGCTAGTTGGAAGCAGTATGCGCGCGCGGCCCCCCTCCAGTCGCGGCAACAGCCGCTGGGCACTGACTTGCGCACGCTCCGAGCGGCAACCCGATTTTCAGTAGCGGCATACACGCCTCGTCTCCAATGCAATTTTCTGTATGTAGCGGCTGATTTATTTTGGACACGCGCCGCTCGTAGTGGTCATGTTATGTTCTCATTTTTTACATGGCTCAACCCTGTCCGTTCCATCACGCGAACCCCCTTTTCTTTAATATTAACTATCAAACATTAAAGATATAAACAATTTATTTTTTAAAATAAGATACTTACATGAATATAGTTTTGAGTGGTGACAAAATACAGGATTTATTCAGCACATCCGACAAACCAAACTTCTTTATCTGGGTGAACGTAAACCGTATAAACGCGATGTCTAACAATTACAAATAACTATTGACTAAGAAATACTTGAATCGTCCGATTCCACAATTCTGATAGATCTTCTCTAGATTTATACCATATCTACACAACACACTTGAAATCCTTAAAATTGCTTTCATCCGCTCTTATCTATCAAATATTATTGACAATCATCGGCAGATTTGACAGCTGCACGATATGACAGAAGTATTTCTCATTTGTTTTATATTTCTATGGTCAGAAGGGAAATATGGTCTATGGAAAAAAATATCTTGTTCATAGATAAAAGGTAGGGTCCGTTTTGGTCTATATTCTGTGGGGTCCGTTCACTTTAAAGGATAGATAAGATAATATACAGTTGCCGGCAAACTTCTTGAAATTTTTTGGCGTAGTGGGGGAATGCGCAGAAGACAAAATTTGGGTCTCTTTGGTGGAATGGTACATGCGCAAACTTCCCCCCACTACGCTGTAAAATTTCAAGATGTTTGCCGGCTACTGTACCATAAAGCCTTTAAAGTCACATTCATTTATGCATTAGTTGAATGTACTACGCAGTACAGTTGCCGCCAAACTTCTTGAAATCTTTTGGCGTAGTGGGGGAATGCGCAGAAGACAAAATTTGGGTCTCTTTGGTGGAAAAGTACATGCGCAAACTTTCCCCCCACTACGCCGTAAAATTTCAAGATGTTTGCCGGCTACCGTACCACGTAACGAGAGTACAGCGAGAAAGTAACGCGTAAATTGTATAATGTATTCTTTTTTTAGCTAGGTACTCTATTAAGCACTTCAGGTTATATAAAATAGAGAAAATAACAAAAACTTTGTGGAACTGGGAAAATTTTTAAAAATATAGAAATAAATACACCAATAAACTAAAAAATAACAAAAACAAATATTTTAAAACCAAAATCAAGAATGAAAAAGCTAGTTCCGAAAAAATATGATCTACAATAAACTCATTAATGCAAAAGGACACAAGTAAAATAACTGAAGATATAAAATTTCATCCAGGAATAGAAAGATCTAATATTGCAAATAAATTTAACAAATCGTCACTGTATATATAATAAATCCTATGTGCCGTTAAGAACATTCTGAGATGAACGAATCAATTTTTCATATAAATAAGGGAGATATACTAAAAACATTGTCGTTCATCTTAAAGTCTGCCTAGTAATTATTTAAATATTTTTTATAAATCTAGTCCGTGCAATTATTTTTTAAAACAGTTTTATTCGTTTATCAGAATGTACTAAAACGTCACACAGGATTAATTATATATAGAGCGACGAAATACAGTTTTCACTCTCTGTAACGAAACTCCCAATAGCGAAAATCTCACTATAATTAAAAAATAACGTTTTCTTAAGAACCCATGCATTCATTCACTCTCTATAACGAATGGCTCACTCTGCTTAGCGAAAAAATTGGTATACTTCTGCCGAAAAAGGGGCATCTAGAAAGTTCGTTTCTTGAAATTTTCTTGTCGCCAGGCACGCGGAATACCAACTAGAGGCAAGCGATGTCGACAGGAACATCATCCACGGCTTGCTGGAGAAGGTGTGACTGGAGTTGACTACAAAGTACTCTCCTAATACTCTCTTTAATGTAGACGAAACCAGATTTTTAAAAAAAGGATACCAAACAAGACACTAAAAAAAACGAATAGTGCGTGCATAGCAAAAACTTGAAAGAGCGCATTATCAGTGCTAGCGGAAATCAACATGAATCGTACAGAAAAAGAGAACTACATGGTATCGGAAAGTCAAAAAATCTACGCAGTTTCGATAAATTCCAGTTACCGGTCACTTACAAGGCTAAAAAGTCCGCAAGGATTTAACCGACTGTTTTGGCGCAAATGGACAAAAGTGTTATTAAAAACTTGGTAAAAAATGCTGTGGTTCCTTTGAAAAAGGAAGAGGTGATAGCAGCAACTATCCACCATTATTTTGGCCACACAGTATTACAATTTGACTGCTTCATAAAACTAGATCGCCGCAAAATCTGCCTCTAAGAGCCAGTTGTTTCAAGTTGGATCAAAATAATAGTTAATTTAAAGCATACATTTTTGCGTTCTCCACCAATCAAACAATCCGTTTTCATAAAAATCTATGCTTTATACGAACTTTTTCTTTAATCAACTTGAAACACGGGCCTAAGTGAGTGGATCCAGTAGTTCAATATATCAGTCACCTTTACTCCCGAAGAGCTGGAGGACTTTGATGTAGTAGATGAGGGTCTGGCCACAACAGTTAAGATGACTGATGAGGAAATCTTGACAATTATTAAGGGAAAACAGGATCAAGAAGAACCCTGATATATTTTTCACGCAAATTTGTACCGTTCGACCGATTTGACCTAAATTTTGCATATATATTTCTGAGAACCCGGCCGAAAACATAGGCCACATTTCTCTTCTTGACATCCCATCCATCCCAGCCTTGATTTTTGATTTAATGGAAACATTGTTTTTATTAGAGACTTTACAACACTATGGAACCTTTGTTTCCCTCTACAATTTAATAAAAAAAATTAAAATTAATAGTTATTAATAGAATAGCGTTGCTCACGATAAATGCGGAACTTTAGAAGCGCTGTTGGGTCCAGGAACGGCAGTCGCAGTAATTGTAGTTTATTGGACTTACATAATTTATTAACAACTGTAACTGGTTGCGGATATTTATAGTTAAACAGACAGAATAAATTTCGGAGAAAATTATTTACAAAATGAATTCTCGTAAAACTAGGAACATTGTGAACTTCCATTTCCATACCACTTAATTCGGTATCACAAAAAAAATTAATAAGACTATTTTTTGTAAAAGATCGAAAACCTCACATTTATAGCTAACTAACTTATATATGTACTATACTCACATTTATATAATGCACTATTTCATTTTTCGGTGTTCTTAAGTTTTATATGAGTAATATTACTAATTACCGGTTTAATTTATGTCGTTATAATTAATTGAAATGTGAATTTAGAAAAATGACTAAGTTAATACTTTCATTTCAATGTCTACTGGTTAGTTCTCTCTAAAATCTTGTAGCTTTTTACAATTAAAAAGTATATAGTTATATCACTGCCGACAGCCGAATATTTTCTCGGGATCCTTGTTGACGTTTCGAAGGTATTTCAAAAAATATTTTTACTTAATTGAAATAAACAAAGTCCGTTTTTCTAAAGCTAATTTTTTACAAGAACTTAGGTGATTTAACAGAAATCACAAAATAAGAATTTCACTACATCGAATCTATGTCTACCTGTCATACTGCAGATGAAGTATTAGTTTTGGATCATCATTTAACCTCAAACATGACTTTTAAATATATTTAGAGACTTTTGATTTGAAATCTGTTGTTTAGTCTAGATCCATTATTTATTTAGAATTCATTCATGTTTTCACGAGATATCTTATGACATGGCTGCCAGCTTTTCTGAGATCCTTGTAGTATAAAAAGTAGAACAAAAATCTGTCAATTTATCCAAGGAAGATTATAAACACATTCATTCGAATCCCTCGAACGCTTTACATCGAAATTTAAATATTAGCATTACTAGCTCATGATAAGAAAGCAATAATTCTGAAAAAATTGATATATTTTCCTTTTGTTTGTACAGAGAGGTGAGTTACCTACCTGTTTTTAACATTAATTTCTAGTGATGAGCTAAACCATAATTTAATTGTAGCAATTATTGGTAATTATCATTTCATAATTTCAAGCGCTGACAGGCAAAATAGATTCGACTAGGGTTGTAATGGAACCTCGCCTTCGCCTCCGCAAATGCAGAACATCTGTAAAAAATCGAATCTCCTCCTACGCATCCGCCTCTGCATGTTTTTAAAGGAGTCTTAACTTTTAATGGAGGCGTTTTTGTGTTTAGTCATTGCGTGCGTCTCTGCCGAGTTCGGCTGACTGACTAATCTGCGAAGTATTTCTGTATCCTCTTCATCTGACGGCAATGTAACCAATCACATGGAAATCATTAATAAATTAATATAATAACGAAACAGGCTCCCACTAAACGAAGACCCTTTATTGTGGTGGAAATATAATACTAAATTTAAAGCTTTTGTTCCATCGTGCGCGCTTATTTATCGTAGCCACCAGGGTTAGTTCCAGGTTGGTAACTGTTTAGTGGAGCCGGTTTAATTTACGAACTCTTATCGCTTAGAAGGTGATAAAGCTGCAAAACTTTTGTTTGTTAAGTTTAATTTGCCTCTTATTATTTTTGATTATCAAAAGGTACATTTTTTCTTCAATAAAAGTTAATTATAGATTTTTTTTCTTTATTAACCCACCTCTGACTCCGTTAACCTCCGCTTCCGCGGAGGCCAAACTATAGACTTCGGCCTCTGCTAAAATGGCTCCGTTACAACACTACTCTAAACTTCTCTTACTCCACTTAAATATCAGTTACCAATCATTGTTACAATCAAATACCAATAGCACAATCATAATATAATTGAATAATTTGGCAATCACTTCATGGTGCAACATTTAATTTATAGTAAAAGCAATATATATATAAAATACCTAATTCAGGATGAAAACAATACACATTTATTTTTACTTTAATGTGCAAAGTAAATTGTTATCCAGATTGCCTGCTTCTAGGTAATGGTCACAGTCCTTTCTACCTGAGCAAATATCAATTGAAGTTCAGCATAACGGCTAAAGATGCCGGCTTTTCTGCGGATGAGCGTGAAAGCTCTCTGGCGAGCCCCCGCGGGAGCGCGAGGTATAGCTGGGAAAGTCATGCGAGAGTCCCTCAATTGGGGTCCGCGGCCTAAGCCTTTCCCTTGGGAAACGCAGCAGTATACGTTGCTGAATCGCTTGTTGATGGATGTGACATCCGAGCGCTTCAATGCCAATACCAAGGTGGTGGTAGTGGAAGGGCCCGTCGCTGCGGGAAAATCTGCATTGGCCGCGCAGCTGGCCCAAGAACTAGACATGCGTCACTTTCCGGAGGCTACGCTGGACTTGCTGTATTTGGACTCCTACGGCTTCGATTTGCGCACTTTGGATCCAGAGATGCCCGAGAGCTGCCGAACCTACGACCACAAGGACTTCTGTCGTAATCCGCGTCACTTCAACGCTGCCAATTTCCAGATCCTAATGTACCGCACACGGTGCTCTCAATACTTGGATGCTCTCACACATTTACTTAACACAGGCCAGGGCGTAGTGTTAGAGCGCTGTCCCTATTCGGACTTTGTGTTTGCTGATGCCATGGTGCAGTGCGGCTTTATGGGGAAACCTGCGCGTGCCGCATACTCCGCAGTTAAAAACAATACCATAGGGGAGTTCCGCAAGCCGCATTTGGTCATCTATTTAGATGTGCCGGTGAAAGTGACGCAAGAGCGGGTGAAGGCCCGTAAGTACCCGCACGAGGAGGGATCCGAGGTATTTTCTTCAGACTTTCTGAGTGTCATGGAGCGCCAGTACAAGCAGAAGTACCTTAAAGAGATTGGGCAGCACGCCGAGGTGCTGGTGTACGACTGGACTACTCCGGGAGACACGGAGGTCCTGGTGGAGGATATCGAGCGCATTGACTTTGACAACTACTGGATCTACGATACCAAGATGAAGGATTGGAACTTTTACCAAGAGCAAGAATTGGCAGATTTGCGCATGGAGTACACCAACAATAAGCCTCAGATCATGAACTTGTTCAACGTGCCGGTTTTCGATGTGCCGGAACTGGTGGTGAGCGCTGAAGACTGCTTCGCGCGCAACCAGCTGCTTGATAAAATACCTAGCAAACAGTTCGCGCCTGGCTACAACAAGGAGCAGGGTGACACCGGCCTGCTGTTCAAGAACAAGACTCCCTGGAGAGAAGGTTTCTTGTAAACAAAAATGTTGTGTAGTTATATTTATATGTAAATAAATTTTTGGTTCCATACTCTCACTCCAGAGCTTTAGTTACCCCTCGGCGTCCACCCGCTGCATGACCGGCCCCCGATACTTTTGATTATTGCTCGCTGCAAGCGAGGCAGCAGTCCAGACTTCTGGTCGTGCCAGCCTTCGGGCTATCAAGTGAGTGAAGAAAGAACATTTCTGTAATTACTGATATATATGTGTATTTATATTTCTTTAATACAATATAAATAAAATCATCAAGCGATGTAATTTTCTTCATAAATGTATTTAGTCATTAAAAAATTTTATCATCAAATTTTTACAATTTCTAACCATAAGTGTTATGTTTGACTACAAGTTTTACTTTCATACCACATTCCAGCTATTAATATCTAATCTTCAATTACATTATACTCTGTTCGTGCCGCAGTTTCAGACTATCAGGAATAGAAAGGTCCCGGGTTCAATGTTCAAATATGTACAAATTGTGTGAAGGTTACTAGCATTTTAGGTACAATATAATTAAGGTTTATTTAAACAGGTGAGTGCAGAAAAATAAATATATTGTAGTCGCCATTACTCAAATCTACTATCAATATTGTTTGGGAGTATTTATAATTTTTTAGAATCTGAAAATGGGATATGTTCAGATACATCAAATCTTGGGAAAAGAGCCAGAGGTACATCAGTTGCCTCGAGCAGGAATCTCATTGTTTAAAGCATTTTTACGTTTGTTTTAATTGAAAAAACTAACAATTAAAATTAATTTAAGCAAGTGATGGGAGCTTATAAGAAAATGTATAAAAGTTGTCCTGCTTAAGAGTGCTGGTAGGCCAGGATACAAAGATGCGGCACACTAATTGTGCATTTAAATAATACTTCTGCCGAAATTTGAATAAAATAAGTTTTTGGACGCGTTGGGTTTAGGACAAATTAAATTTTAAAATTGATTATTATTATTAAATAAAAAAATTATTATTATCATTAAAATCTGAGTCAATCAAGTTGCTCAAGATTTTATAAATGTAGCACACATTTCCATGCTTCTTCAATCTGATAGAGGAGGGATTTTGTGATAATGCTCGCTTTCTGTGTGAGACTCGAATTTCTAAATGAGAATGGAAATTGTAAAATGTTGAAAAATTTATGTTGGATATTTCCAAGTAGTTCGCTGTGTAAAATATTGAGTAATAAAATGCAAACTATAGTTGACTGCTTTCAAATGAAAATACAAAATGATTGAAGTAAACGCTGATTAAAATAGGTTTATCGTTCTAGCAATTGCTGGCTCCAAATGTGGGACACAAGTTAATTTAGAATCTAAGATGGACACCCATTTCCTCACTTGAGTGCAGACGTTGAGTTGCTTACTGTTAAGGTGATAATTATAAGAAAATTTCCTTTTTTTTTAAAATGAAATGATATTTTGCAATACAGTCGTCACTCTATAACAAAATCCAAAGGACCAAGCAATTTAGTTCACTGTAGGGAGTTTTCATTATAAAGAGTGAGGAACAAAATTAACTCCTGTCCGTGTAAGTAGAGCATAAATAATTTATTTTTCTATTAACACTATTGTATTACACAAGTAATAGCTATTTATACTTATATAAATTAAAACTTTAACAAGTCATTCAACTTCGTTTATACTCTTCTGATATTCCAAAATACTGCGTATCTAATCTTTTAATCATGGAACTTCTTCAATTGACGTTTGTAAATTTAAGCTCTTTAACAATTTCTTTCAGACATTATTAAAGAGCTTAAATTTACAATGTACAATTTATTACTTATTACCGGATTCGACACGTCCATGTCATTAACGAATGTTATTTAAGCTAATCTAAAATGCGAAAGTACTGTATTATCCAGTCTCATCTGCATTGAAGATAGTATTAGGAGAGTACCCTCGTGATCAACTCCAACCACGCCTTCTTCAGAAAGCCGTGGAATATTTTCCTGTTAATATCGCTTGCCTCTAGTAAATATTCCGCGAGTCTGACGGCAAAAAAATTCCAAGAAACGTACTTTCTAGATGTCTCTTTTTAGTTGTGAGTGTATGAGTGTGTGAGTGTCTTTAGGGGGCGGGGGTGATTTGTGGAGTGGGAGGGGCGAGGGAGGGAACATGGTTAATAATGGTGACTTACACGGGGCTATTATTTTGTTAATGATGTTAATATTAGAATTTAATTTTTTGTTTATTTCTAAAGTTTCTAGGGCGGACAATTTTAAAAATTTGTTGATATTAGTGTATTTAAATTTAGATCTATCAGTTTCCAACAAATGGTTGGAAAATTCCGAATAATTATTATTTTTTAAACACAATTCATGTTCTCTTATCCTAGTTTTAAAATTTCTAGTAGTCATTCCTACATATTGTGCATCACAATCATTACTAATGTATAGATACCGCTCTTTTCACATTTATTTGAGAGGCCTTTGTTGGGAATGGGGACCGGGTTCCTCTGTTTTTTTTATCCTCGTCTTCTTGATCCGGTTCTCCCTTAATAATTGACAAGATTTCTTCATCAGTCATCTTAGCTGTTGTGGCCAGACCCTCATTATTACAGCGAAGCCCTCCAGCTCTTTGAGGATAAAGGTGACTGATATATTGAACTGCTGGATCTTAGAGGCAGAATTTGTAACGATGCACAGTCTGGTTTTGTGGAGTAGTTAAATTGTAGTCCCGTGTCGCAAAATAATGGTGGATAGTTGGTGTTATCGCCTATTCTCGTGCTTTGCCCAGAAGAACCACTGCATTTTACCAATTTTTTAATAAAACTTTGGTCCGTTAGCGACAAAACAGTCATCCTTGCAGAGTTTTTGGCCTTATAGTTAGTTGTCTCTTTTTAGTTGTGAGTGTATCAATTTTTTCGCTATAGAGAATGAACTATTTCATTATCAGTAAATTGATATACGGGTTCTTACGGAAAACCAAACAAGTCAGGTTCATTTTTACGTTATAGAGTTTTTCGCTATAGGGAGTTTCGCTACAGAGAGTGACTGTATTTAAAAACGGTTGCTTTTTTTCCCACAGTAGTTTGAAAGTCTGTGAATGTCATTTTGTAGCAATATACTATCAGTGGGTGGCTTACTCTCTTTGTAAATTTTTGCATCTTCTACAAACAGTGATAATTCAGCATGTACAAAATAATCTTTAATTTCATTAAAGATTATTTAATGTGAATTGAGGAGCTCAGCCACCTCAAATTTGCAAATAGAAAAATAAAGACTTCATATTTTCTCTTCCTTATGGAGTCCAGATCCTCACAATCTTCAATCACGAGTTGCAGCAAGCAGGTAACATGATGTATGAATTAAAAGAAAATTGACTCCAGTATAACTTGACCTAATAGAAAGACAGTTCATCCCAAAATATTAATTTCATAAATGATTTAACTCTGTTAATTAAAAAAAAGTAGGTACTTTTAAATAATTTTTATACCCTTGCGCCATAAATAAATACATTTTAAGCCAATCATAAGTCAGTCATAATTCAAATTGTTTTTGACAAGACCTCAGAAAGCTTTAAAATGTAAACAAACCATAAGTTATTAACAATTATGAGTAATGAGCTTTTTAATTGATGGAATTCATTAATTTCAAACCTGTCAAACTTAAAATATCAAATTGGCGGCATTACAATGTTATACAATAACTGTCAGATACAGAAATAGCAACATTTCTTAGTTCAGAATATGGCCAAGTATAAGGTAAGATATATAATGCAAGCGTCGAAGGCACCAGAAGGAGAGGGCAACCGCAGAAGACATGGCGTGACCAGGATTAACCAGATACATACTGGTTAATCTGGTCATGCCAGAAGCCTCAACAACCGGCGAACTTGGATGAGGCGAGAGTTATATGTCAGGACAGAAGAGTGTGGCACTCTATCCTCTCTGCCTATCCCCACAGAAAACGGCGTGATGGTAAGTAAAAACATTTAAAAGTTGATATTAATTTATTCTTCTCATTTTAAACAAGGTTCAACTCGAAATATTTAATAACATCTATTAAATGCTTAAAAATGTTCTCAGGTTTTCATGACCATTCAGAATCTTCTGTGTGTAGTTTTCTGGGATATTCTGCCATGTATATCTGACTTCTCTGGCCAACGTTTCGGATCTCATTGCAGGGTCCATCATCACATCAGCCCTGATGATGGACCCTGCAATGGGATCTGAAATGTCGGCCAGAAAGGTTAGATATACACGGCAGAATATCCCAGAAAACTACACACAGAAGATCTAAATGCTAAATGTTTGAATTATGGAAAAAAAAATGATAAAAATAATTATTACCCCCATCATCTTTTTCGTTATCTTACCCTAGGTGGATTGGGGGCGCAAAGTCCCAGCAAGGCGCTTTCATCTTCCCCAGTCTTGCGCAAGACACGAAAAGTATTATCATTAAATAAATTTAATAAAAACATAATACGAAAACATAAAACAAAATAATAGCAATAATAGAAAAAGTTTACTAAGCGATAAGTACACTATGATTTTTTCTTCTAACGGTACAATTTCAAGTTAAGCTTTGTTCTCCGATTGAGGCAATCTAAATAAAACTTAGGACTCGAAATATTGTTTCGCAGATCAGAATTCATATTGAATTACGCAGACTTAATGATTTTATTAACTTGAACACTAGACATCTTACGACAAAATGCTTGAAGAGTAGAGCAAAAAAATATATAGATTTTTTCCATTTAAAACAGAAAAATCATCAAATTCTGACTTAATGCATTCTGTTAATAAACCCTTAATATTATGTCGCGTTTGAAATTGAGATTCCCATTTTAAATTCCTCTTTAGAACGATTTTTTTTCTATTAGCTATGTATTGTTAAAAAGTTTAAGAAGACTGCATATTATCTAATAACTGTGCTGTGTGTTGGTCTGAGTCGGAAAAAAGCGAAAACGAAAGTTTTAATTGAATGAAGATTGAAGAAGTCTTCCATAAATTCAAAAATAAGCAAAATTAACAGCCCTTTAAATGAATTTTACGATTTTTGCGAATTTTGCAATGACATCGCGATTTTTTTTGTACCTTGAATTTTGAAATAGCGGGGTTACTCATAATTAGAAATGTTTTTTTTGGGACCCTTGAATTTTGAATTAACGAGATTCTACTGTATGTACATTTTGTGTCTTGTGGTTTATATTTTATTCTTAAATTTTTATTGCCGACTATGTAATACTTAATAACATTTGAAAATGTATATACTTGTATCAAAAATTGCGCCTAATATCACCAACTCGGTGAAATGCCGAATTATTTTACTATTTTGATATCAAATTCGAATACTTTTAACGCAAGTAGTTTTAATCCTAAAAATCGAGCATAAAAAAGTAAAAAATAATTTATTTGAAGTCTAGCCATACTAATAATAGGTACTCGATGTTTCTGAATTGGCTGAAAAAATATTTTTAGCCCTAAACAATTCTTGAAGATTTATCTAGGAAACGAGAAAAACAAAAAAACTTTAAACTGGTGATACTTGAAATCTTGCACTCGAAGAGCGATTATATATCCCGTATATTTCTATCACCAGATTTTAATGTAACATAATATTCTTCTGGATAAATATTTAGTTTTGTTTCTTTTTCAAAATATATGCTTACGCTTCAATGGACTGAATGCACGCGCTCGATTAGAAGTTGCTCAATTGCAAATTGCTGAATACGTAAGCAAGCGTGCATCTTTAAAAATTCATTTGATTTTTGCTATCTGCTTTATATGATAAAAGCAGGGGTGTCTCCTGAATAAAATCATCAACTGGTTTGCTAAAAATTAAATGAAAGGATGTTTCTACGATAAGAGGGGCGCAGGTCATAAGCTTTGTGGCAAAGCAATAAAATCGTCGAAATTTTGCGCATTGAAAAAGGCCGAGAAGTGTTGGGGACTATCAATTTATCTCGGTAGTCCCCAACACTTCTCGACTATCCGAAATGCTCAAGCTTTCTCTTATAAAAACGCTTCAGTATTTCGGACATACTGTGAGAGGACCAAAATATAGTCTAAAGTCTAAACCAACTGAACATCGAGGGGAAAATAAGTAGAAAAAAAGCGTAAGAAGTCGCCGCATCCCATGACTGTAAATAGTCGTCATCGTCAATACGATGGCCAACCGCCGACCTCCGATGGATTCGGATTTGCCGGTTTGTTAAGTACATAATTATGATTTATTATAAACGGTACCTACTCGCGGCACTTTGACATTTGAAAAGTGCTAATGGCAGTACTAAGTACTAACGAAAACCAGCTGATTTTCGTCCTTGGGATGTTTCGGGTCATCGCGAAGGTTTTTCATTATGAAGAAATTAAGGTTTAAAATAAAATAATTTGTAGACGAAAATGGATTCAGCGCCTTTGACTCGGGATAATAAACTAAATATTATATCAACATTTTAGGTCAACAGGTATCTGAACGGTTTCGCGATCAACTCGGCGGCGTTTTCATATTTCTGAGTAATTCCTGAAGTATATTTTTGTATCTGGTTACGCCCTTGCGCAAAAATTTACGTCACACGAGTCAGCTGAATTCTATTTCTATAGCTGTGTGTATCCAGCGCACAGTTTTATCGATAATTAACCGAGCTAGCGACTAGCGACTAGGCTGGCGGCCAGTGAGCGCTCGTCGAGGGAACGGTGCTGCGTAGATATTCCGCCTCTCCGCCAGGGGACTCGATTCTATCAAAATGCCCAACATTGTGAATGAAGTGAAACTAGATTTCAAAGACGTTTTACTTCGACCCAAGAGAAGCACGCTGAGAAGCAGGAATGACGTGAGTATCTGATGCACAGAATAGAGAGTGTCCGATGTTTCTTTTGACATTTACCGAGGTTGTGGTTTGTGCCGAGCGCTACTTCACTCCGTAGACTCGTCACTTTATTTGTATTTTATCTCACATTCCTCATTTTGAGATATAAAATTTCGATTAACCTTTGTATATAAAATACTATTTGTTGAATATCCCCAATCGGTATAACTCATTGTGTTACAGGTGGACTTGTTCAGGGAAATCACCTTCCGCAACTCCAAACAAACTTACCGAGGAGTGCCCGTGATGGCCAGCAACATGGACACCGTGGGTACCTTCCAGATGGCCAAATCACTGTCCAAGGTAGGGCAATATTTCTGCCCAAGGTTCAAAACCTCTGGTAAATTTCCATTACACTTTAAAGAGTACCGTGTTTGTGTGTTTGTCACTGTAATATTACGAAAATATCTGTGTTGTATAAGTGTTAAGGGAGGTTTCTTTCTTGTTGGGCCGTAATATATTTGATTTTTCACCAACATTTTATGGGAAAATGAATGTTGATATTTTGTATGACTAAGTGGTCTTTATTGAATGTAAAAATATTTTTTAAAGTTTGACAAAACATGGTAGCGGGAGGAGCCATGTATGCCATGGTGCACGGGCAATGTCATTCGCTTGCGGAAGTCCTAAGACCCGGACAGATGATCTGAAGCAAAAAATGAAACATATTTTTACTTTGCACAATATTGAGTATAAGTAGAACCAGAATCAAGAAGAAAAATTGGAAAATAAAAAAATAATGGGCGATCCAAGGAAAGTTTTTTTTTAGCAACAGACTTCTCTTTGATCGCTCACTATTTATTTTCAATTTTTTTTTCTTGATTCTGGTTCAACTTTAACATCATGTTGTAAAAAGTAAATACATATATGTTTAAATACTGCTTAGGGCCGGTTGTTTCAAGTTGGATCAAAGTAAAAATTGTTTAAAGCATAGATTTTTGCGTTCTTCACCAATCAAACGATCTGTTTTTGTAAAAATCTATGCTTCAAATGAACTTTTATTTTAATCCAACTTGAAACAACCAGGCCTTAGTCAACATACCAAATATCAACATTATATCAATATTTAATAATTTTCACATGAAAAAATTGGTGAAAAATCAAACATTTTTTAGCCCAAGGCAGAAACCTTCCTTAAGAAACCCATCTAATAATGCAGTGAACATGTCCACAGTTTGGGCTGTTCACCACGGTGCACAAGTTCTACAGCGTGGAGGAGTGGAAACAGTTTGCCGAGGAGTCCCCCGAGTGTCTGCAGCACATGGGTGAGTGTTTAGTTTGACCTTGCACTCGCACCATACCGCTCTAATAGCGTAATAGCGTGTGTGTCCATTCTTGACAGTATTATATTTGTAAAGTAAGGTAACCATTTGAGCCCTTTGTTTTCACTGATATTCCTCTAAACAGTTAGTATTTGTGACCGGCAGCGGCGAGCAGTGGGACCGGGCAGGGTGACTTCGAGCGCCTGTCGGATATCCTGTCAGCCGTGAAGGGGATCTCCTTCATTTGCCTGGATGTGGCCAACGGCTACTCGCAGCACTTTGTGGAGTACGTGCGCAAGGTTCGGCAGGCTTTTCCCCAACATACCATCATCGTGAGTACATTTTTTGATTATGTTTAATTTTATGATTATACTATACAGGGTGTCTCATAGCCACTAACAAAAAGTTTACAGGTGGATTCCTGCCTTGATTGTGAGTGGAAAATGTACAAGCAAACATGTCTTATCTATAGCATTTTTTCCAATATTTCTGACTTATTTTTTATAAAAATTTGAACTATCATTTCAGTGCAACTTATATCAATTATGAAAAATTCATCGGCTTCAATACAACTCAAATAAATTGATGAAAACGTAAACATTTTTTTCAAGGTTTTTATCATTTTGTTCGACTTGTATTAAAGCAAATAAATTTTTTATAATCAATATAAGTTACTGCAATAATAATTCAACTTTTAAAAAAAAAAATGTTGAAAATATTTAAAAAAAATGCTAACTTTGATATTGAACATCTCCATAACTATTGATATTAGATCAGGCTGCTTGAACATTTTCGACTCTTAATTACAGCAGGAATACAGTCCTGCGAGGTTATTAAATGTTTTCTAATCCTGTATTTGTATTTTATATTGCTTTAGATATCTATGTTTTAAACAGTATATTACTTTATTTAATTTTATGTTCTTTTGTTTTAAAATTATGTAATTATATTGTGTATTAATTTGATTACTTTATCATTTAATTAGGTATTTTTCTTTTTATTTCTTTTGTATTCTTTATATTTTTGAATTAATTATGCTTTAATTTAATATTCTATGTGATATTATGTATTTCTTTTGTGTAATAAAAACACATCTTTTGGTGGTGGACGGTTTAGTACTTTGTGGCCGTGCCGCCTTGCACCGGTTTAGGTACACGACCGATGCGGGGCGGCAGCTTTTGCTCATAAAACAGTCCTGGGTAAGCAGTGGGGACCATTCGCTGCTCTCTGCAATTACTGTGTGCATATTACCTTGCGTTCTGACTATCTTCTGTTCTCTTTCAGGCCGGGAACGTGTGCACCGGAGAGATGGTAGAGGAGCTCATCCTATCTGGAGCTGACATCATCAAGGTAACTTTCAGCTCTATTATTGTGTATTGAAGACAAGAATTAGTCATCCCACCCTGTTTTATTCGTAACCTACAATGTCTCTCCACACTGATAAAACTATGTTTTCTTTTTCTTTATGGATTTAAGTCCGTAGATGATAAGATTTGATATTTTTATCAAGTAGTCCGTTGTATTAAGGTTGACACAAAAATATTATACTCTATGGTTTTTAGGCATTAGAATTTGAGAAAGCGGAGATTGGATTGTACATGTACATTAGAGAAACTGTATGGTATTGAGAAACAATTACTTACGTTCACTACTCAAATTCAACATTTTTCTAGTTACGAGGTGCGCTAGTAGCAAACAAATTGATAAAAAGTGGATAAAGATTAGATTTCTTAATATCCTTGAAAAATTGATTTGAAATACGTAATTCAGTCACTTGTATCAAATTAGTCAAGCTTGTTTTCTTTAATTTTGTAGGCTCGCACATCGGGCTTCATCTTATTTTTCACAAGGTGGTTATCAATACTCAATTCTCACGATTTAATTACATTGAGTCTCTTATTCCCTGTGCAAACAAATTTCACATATTATTTTGACAATATCAAATTAAAAAATTGTACTGTAAAATGTAAAATTGTAAAATTTGTAAAATGACCTTAGGTTCCAATTTACTTCTCAGGTTGGCATCGGTCCGGGCTCGGTGTGCACGACCCGCATCAAAACGGGTGTGGGTTACCCGCAGCTGTCAGCCGTCATCGAGTGCGCAGATGCAGCCCACGGTCTCAAGGGGCACATTATCTCCGTAAGTTGCCGTTCTGTCTCCAATTATTAGCCGCTTCTGTCTGAAACTGTACAAATTATTATTGTTACATTTGGTCAAAACTGAAACGCGAGAGTATAATGGAGTCTGTTTTTCAGGATGGAGGTTGCACATGCCCGGGTGACGTGGCTAAAGCCTTCGGGGCCGGAGCGGACTTTGTCATGGCTGGAGGAATGTTTGCAGGTGATCATATTTTGGCCAATTTTAGGAAACCCGCAAAGTTTTGCTGCTTACGAATGTGTCAGCTTGGGTTTATGTTTATAGTAAAACACTTAATTCGAAATTTATCATAATTCAAAATTTTTAAAAGCACCGTCCTGTATGTATTTAGTGGTACCTCGTGGAATCCATACATGTTGTGAACCCTAAATTTAGGGAATCTTATGTGCATGCTTTCTTCAGTTGGCTGCCTTGATACATGCGGATAGTTTTAGTTTGCACTAATTCCTCGCACTTGAATGCGTTTAAAGTTGGTTTTGGTTCGTTTAAATTCCTCTTTATTTTGATTCTTTTTTCAAATAACTGTGATTGCGTCGCTTAAATGTTTAATTTAGTTTGAAAGAAGATGTTATTGACTTCTCTTATTTTTTTCTGTACTAATAGACAATTGTATTTCTAATAAATGTACTTTTTATTTTACGGAGGCGGAAAAAAGGCAGAATTGAAAGTTCAATTCGAGTAAAGATTGAAGAAGTGTTCTATGAATTGAAAGATAACTTTAATAATTTTCTATTATGGCTATCCAAATGTGACGAAATTGAAAAAATAATTTATTTTTTACGAGGACAGAAAATATATCAGTATTGGGTACTTTATTTTTTGAAATGTCGCGCTCTTTGTAAAATGCGGTGTAATAAATATTGCATTTTCACAATGAATTCTTTAAATACGCAATATGTACGTTTTGCATAAAATTACTGTCTTTTTTCATGAGTTTTACGATTTTTGGCATTTGGGATTTGGCAAAATTCACAATCGCATCGCATTATTTTTTGGTTTCCTTGATTTAACGAGGTTCTACTGTATAACGATAATGTTTTTCTATTTATAAACTAAGTGATGAAATAAATGTTTTTATAACTACATAAAAGTAATTAAGTTTAATACAAATAATGAAAATAGGCTAAGAAGGAAATATATTAGTGATGCACGAGTCAGTTAATTTACTTGATGAACTCGAGTTACGCTGCCAGTGAGATAGCTCGAGTTGCCTTTTCCGTCAACTCGGCTGCTCTAACGATACAACCGCCCGTGTGCATTTCCTGTGCCATATCCGACGATAGCAGAGGACAGCCCGAGCCCGCTTGAACGAACAATCTCACCCAGTCAGTTCAGTTTGTTTTGTTCGTTTACGTTTATTTAATTTTCTAGTGATCGTCACCGCTATAAATGATTTGCGTAATTATTAATTACCTGCATTTGATTTTCCGTCAATATAGTAATAGTGATACGTATTTGCAGTCAATATGCCCCCTGAAAATGAAAAGAGCGTCGCATGGGTTTTTTCCAAAAATAATAATGACAACACAGTCAAATGCAAATTATTTATCTGTAATTATAAGAACACAGGAAATACCTCCACATTAGTAAATCACTTAAAGAAAAAACATATTTTTAAGTACAACAAAGTAAAACAAATACTTGCCTCTTCATGACTACACTAGCTGCAATCCGTCAGTACTTTACATGCCGGTTCCTAAAGAGTAAGTATTTACTTATTTATAGCCGACGCCCATGAAATAGTAATAACGACTTTTATTAAAATATTTGAGCATTCTTTTGTTTCATTTTCATTTCTTCTCCGGCCGTTTAATTTAGTCTTTTTAGCTGTGAATTCGAATTCGATGATTACGGATACAAAGTTGCGGGGACAGACGGACAGAAAAAAAAAATTATGTTTGATGATAAATCTAATATTTATCCCGGTCCTTCCTTATTTACATAATTTTTCTTAAAGTTTATTTTACTGGAGTTGATTGACTATCAAGTTTGCGACACCAAGTCGAGTACATTCCAAATTAGGATAGTTGATTGTAATTAAAATAAGGAAAACTAAGGCCCGTAAAGTAAGCGGTCGATCAAAGCATAGATTTTTACGAAAACGGATCGTCTGATTGGTGGAGAACGTAAAAATCTATGGTTTAAAAGAACGCTTACTTTAATCCAACTTAAAACAACCGGCCCTAAGAGACAAGATTGATGGTATGAAATGTGTGAATAAATAATTAAAAAAGTCAGTAATAAATCAACTACTTTGAACGCGATGTAATAAAAATGTCCAATTTAAAATGTTGCACCTGCACGCTTGCATCAAAATAATATGCAATTTAGTTAAAATAATATTATGCGAACTGGAAATCCCAGTTGATGATGTTTTTGTAATGTATTAATTTAATCATATTGATGAATTGATATAAACAAATTCAATGGACTGAGCAATTTGTTTCGTTGTGTCCCCACAAAATTCACTTGTATCCGATAAAAAAGCATAATTTATTTGTTTACACCATTTTTTTTTAAATAGAGTTCCGAACATGGGATGAATGTCGCATCAACATTCCAATTATTTTCAAATTAAGCTCAATGCTTGTGCTATGAAAATGGGAATAACTTGCTAGTGTCCTGGAATGGGGCCCGAACCGCCGATTACTGCATCACTAGGCGAGAGTCGTAACCAATACACACAACAAGCACTACTCAAAATATTACATTGGTTATTAAAATGAATTAAAACATTAAATAGTCAGTCAACTTGGTTAACACGCTTCTGTTTCTAAAAATTCTAAAATGCTGCTAGTGTCTTGCTGTGGAAACTTCTTCATTTGACCTAAGGTCCATCTGCGTTAATTAAAAAGAATTTTTAGCTCAACAGCTTTCAAGATTTGCTCATCGGTCATCTTAGGTGTTGTATCCAGATCCTTCATCCACCGCAGCGAAGTTCTGTAGCTCATCGGAGGTGACTCATGATGTATTAAATGTTCTGCATCCACTCACTCACAACGCACCAGCTCATGAGACACTTCACATTCTAGTTCTGTGGAGCAGTCTGCTTGGTGAAAAGAATGCTGAATAGTTGCTGCTATCATCTCTTCCAAGGTTACACTCATTAGAACCGCTGCGTCCAGTGTGTTAAGAGACCTTCCTGTCTGACTCGACTATTTCCATCAACGTCTTCTTTCTGTAATGGCTCTTTAAGCTTTTATCCTCTGCAATGGTGGGTCAAATCTGACCTGGGTATTTAAAATAATGTGATAACTATTTAGTTCACGCCATTGTCCATTTAACTTATCTTTTATTAAATATTTCCACGTAATTCGAAACATAAATGAACATTATTATCCGCCGAATCCGAATCACATTGCCGCACCACGTGCCGGCGCTAACCATTCTAACACTACGTTGCGATTCGAGGGATTTCAAACCCACTGTTTTATGAATGTCAATTTCATTTGTTTTTTTTTTAAATATTGGATGTGAAATTTTTTTACATTTATTTTTTACAAAGGCGACGTATAGCAGAGGGCATGAAGAACAGATACACTCACCTTGCTGATCCAGACAAAATATCCAACACCCACTACCGAGTAAAGACGAAGTCATAACAAACCCAATCTGTTCACATTCACTATAAAAATTAGTCTCCAGAGCAGACTATCTCACTTCCCCAGTGAACGGCTCGTATAGCGGAAGCCCTCGCCGTCATACCTTCGAACGTCACGCTTTCACTTGTAACCTTTGTACCTACTGTATTCTTCATACCTTTTACTTTTGCAATTCAATAAATTCTGTAAAACCATCGTGACTTTACATCATCAACACCTCTTCAACTCTTCCTAAACCGAAGGGCTCATCCACCTCCACATATATATTAACAAAGTTATAAATCTTCAAATTTGTAACAAATTTTTACATTTTTTGGTGTTCTTAAAACGCTTTTTATTCATATATGAGATGATTTGTCAACAATATATTGTATTTATATCCGCACTTTGAGTCTTCATCCACTATTAAAATGTTTTTTTTTTGCATACAGTTTTATTACATTTTTTACGTAGTCTATTAAAACATAATTGTGTTTACATAGTACCTCTCCATTTAAGAGAATTGTTCTTGTGCTCGGACGAGGTACTTTGAATTGTTACATATAATTATTTTACATTATATTATATTTTTTATTAAAAACATGTTAATTGTTATTTTAAAATAAAAATTCCTAAGCATGAAAAATGACATTGTTATAAATCAGAATGCCGGAGACGCCTGGGTATTCCACTGGCGCTCGAAATCGAAGAATATATGACTATCTCTTTCTGTTTACCTTACTGTTTTAGCAATGAATACGTAAATATGTGACGAAAGTGCAATGTTTATTCAATATTATATTCAGACTGCATCTTGCTCATGTCTTGAAAGGGCATGATCTATCGACGCAATTTGACACATTTGATAGTTTGCAAAATGGATGTCCACCCTTAACAATAATAATTAATTTACTGTGTGTGTGTATATATGTATATGTTACAGTGAATCTGATTTTCTAGTGAGTCCATCATTCACTGGCATTTTAGAGAAAGTATATTCAAGGTCATTCTTATCATATTCAAAGAGTTTTTCACCAATAGAAATGAATACAATATTTTAACTTGCACTTACTAGTGAATTTATTGGTTTCCGAACTGTCAAAAATTAAATTTGACAAGTCTGAAATCCGTTTCCGTAAAAATCTATGCTTTTAAACGAACTTTTATTTATCCAAATTGAAACAACCGGGCCTTGAATAACAATTTAATAAGTCATTGCGTGAACAAGGTTCTTACTGCATTATTAATTTCTTCTGTGCAAATCAACATTATGTAGGTAACGGATATTATTAAAATAGTCATTTTGAAGTGTTGAAAGTTGAATGTTTCGGCTGCACCAATTCTTCATTATATGATTTTATAACAAGATTCTAATGGCATATGGAGCTTGTTTTTCAAAATTTATTTTGCGTTTTGTGTCTCATTCTACACTAGTCTAGTCCAAACTAGACAGTATTTCTAATTTTTATCCTTTGAGCGATAGCATATTCTCTATTCTGTGGCGATAGTTCTCTTTCTCGAACTGTCACACTTCTGGACTGGTCTTTGATATTCAATGATTAGTTTAGGTAGGTAACTAAAACGTAATATATTTTTAAAATTTTATTACGTTTTAGTTACCTACCTAAACTAATGAACACTTATGAAATTCTGATCATCTTATAATTCAAAAGACAGTCGATTAAACTCATAAAAATGATACGGTGCGAGCAAGCTTCACGTCTGTCACCGACGTCGAGCCGAGTAAGTTTGCGAACTTAAAAACCGCGCATTTTATGTTGTACGTCTACCACCCGTGCTTACACGTGCGCAAACAAGAAACGCAAACGACATTAGACACATTTTTGATAAAAAGATAGAAAATTGGAAATGCGGAAGAATCTGAATGAATTCAAACGTAAATGATGACTTAGAATCTCTTTGATTTTTGTATTTTTCGCATCGAGTGTTTGTTACTTGACGCACTTTTAAAGGTTCATTTAAAATTAATAATACCGGGTGTATGTTTATTTATGTTTCTATATTTGTAAGAAATAAACTTTTGTTGTATTGTTATAAAAAAAACATATTTAATAAACTTAATTGACAAAATACATATTCATTAATAAAAATTTTCCCTTAACCCCCCAATATTTACATGGTGACATAACCTCGTTTTGTTCCGGCAGTCGTCAGATATCATAAAAAACCCGAGTGCGCGATCTTTCAGCCGACACCTTACTTCGCGATTCGTATTCGTTTTGCGGTGCCGCTGTCCTATTTTAATTTAGGAGTTAAAATAGGACCGCAAAATGAATAAAAATCGTCTAGTGTAGTGCCGCCTTTATACTTTCTACGCTTTAAGAATTACGTGTACAAATTGATGGTTTCACCGATATATTGTCTATGCTTTGAGTAATGTATTTTCACGGATTATGTGTAGTGAATCTGAGAATTCGTTGATTTAGATGTTTTCACTGCCCCCATTCTGCCCGACCGGGAAAAGTACATTTTACTAGTGAAAGTATAGTCTCACTAAAAATGCAAATTCGCTGTAACATATACATATATATATATATATATATATATATACACGCAAACACACATAACCATATATATATGGTTATAGTGGTGGATAGCTCTTGGTGTCACATCGAAAATATGCGAGTTTGGTGGGGGTGGCTATGCGTGGGGAGGAGTGGGTAACGAAAATGTGCTTTCAAGCACATTATTTTGTTATTGGAAGGCCCTAAATGCTTCAGATTGTTTCAAAATAGACGCGCCGACTGTGTCGGTGAGTCTAGAAGGTTCCGGAAAAACCTGCTCTAGAAAGTTCTGGAAGAAGGTTCTAGAAAATTGCCGAAAATTCTATAAGGTTCTAAACTGAGTGGCGGAATGTGTCGGTGTATCTAGAAGGTTCCTGTACATTCGATAAATTTCTTGAAAGTTCTAGAAGGAGAATGTTCTAGAAGGTTTGCGAAAGATCTATGAGGATCCAAACAGTGTACTAAAAATCTACGCGTGCGAAGCTGCGCGAGCACAGCTAGTTTTTTATTTATTTTCGATGTTTATAGCGTTTACTTTGTGGTTGGACATAATTATTAATTTTAATTAAACAACTTTGTATTAACAACTATAACCTTATTAACTAGTAACTCTATGTCTACCACCATATCTTAATCAGGACGGACACAAACTAACTATCCATTATCTATTCTAGCAAAAATTGATTTGTTTGCTAGAATAGATAGAATTCATACCCTGGATAATCAGTCTATTGATCTTCAGTTTTTCTGGTTCTGAATGCTCCTCTCCTGTTTCAGGTCATGATCAGTGCGCAGGTGACGTGATCGAAAGGGACGGGAAGAAGTATAAACTCTTCTACGGGATGTCGTCATCTGTAGCTATGCAGAAGCACATGGGTAAGTTATTTGCCGCGAAGCCGGAGGATGGGCAGAATAGAGAGTGATTGCACCTTGTTTGATGAGTTTGATGCGCTGTTGCAGGTGGAGTAGCTGAGTACCGCTCCTCAGAGGGGAAGGCCGTTGAGGTGCCGTACCGAGGAGATGTGGAAGACACGGTGCGCGACACTCTGGGAGGCCTGCGCTCCGCCTGCACCTATGTGGGAGCCTCCTGTCTGCGAGAGTTGCCACGCCGCGCGACCTTCATTCGCTGCACGCAGCAGGTCAACACACTCTACTGCTCCTAGTGGCATCGCCTCACCGTTAATAGCCACTTCATCGCATTGTGTGTTTTACACTATTCAAAAATATATTTATATAATATCTCAAATATGGGGTGCTTCCTTCAGAATAATTCTGCGTAGCACAAATAATGAGCATTTTAATATTGCGTTCATACTTCTAAAATGTGCACAAAACATTCAATCATTACTTTTTGATTGAATTCCGTAGTTACCATGCACGAGTTGCACTAACAGTGCTTTCAAGAAATACTAAACAAATACAGCTGTAGAAGTTTACTGCCAAAGAATAGAATAATTTGATTATGGTTTAGTGTGAGAACAGGAATATTTGAGGTGGGTAATAATAACAAAGTAAACTGCTTTACAGGCTTCATTGAAACTTCCATTCTGAAGGCTGTGAGTGTGAATATCTTCCCGGACGCTCACTTTTATAAATACATGCCCCATCTTTGTAGCAGCTCCCTTAATGCAATTGGTGAAGTTCTTCAACAATTTATTAGCCGTCCAGAGTTTTAAAAGAATTCAGAATATTTTGGCAATTATTTAACCAGGATGAAAATTCTTCCAAATGAAAACTAGTAAATCTGAATGATGACACTCTAGAATGTGCCTGAGAACTGGTTGAGTGGCGATAGTGTGTATAAAAAATTTGTAGAAAACATATCAATGTGTTTCAGACAATGCGGGAAATTGTTATCTGTTCAATGTTTCGAATACCTGAGTCGGTGCGGTTGTGGTCCGCGTATCCGCATTTTATTATCTTTACAAACATTAGCTTTAGTGATGACACAAATTGCGTGTCATCGTCTTCCCAATGGATCAGGTCTGATTGCGCAGCTCAATAACATTTTTATTTTAATGTTTGTCGGCGTTCAGTATTGTAATTTATATAGTGAAAATAATTATATTTTATTGTTAGATAGATTGGTTAGTCTAGTCAGATGTTGTGATATCTCATACGGTAGTATTATGTGGAATCTCACCTTGTCGGGATCGAGAAATCTGAGACGCCAGGCAGTCGGTCTCTTACTATCTATACTATCTCCGGGAGAAGAGTCGCGGATACATATTTAAGTTGTGTTTGTTAAGTTTTAGATGTCACCTGTACCATCACGGTCAGTGATGTCAAATTTTAGTCAATTGTACATACATAAATAAAATTATTTTAAATGAATAACCCGGGAAAGATGATGGATGTGATGACTCCCAATTCTCGTTACCAAGGGTGTAACTGAAGCGTGGCTACGCTTTGTGATTGATATTTATTTACAAATAAATATATTTGCTAAAATTCTCTCTTTTTATTTCCCTTTGTTTTCTTACCTCCCAGGTCTGGTCACACCGGAGAAGGATGGCGAAATGAAAATAAACAGTTCAATCAACAACTTTAATAAAGATAGTAAACCCGAATATAATAACAACACAGCGAATCGCACTACAAATACTGTTTAAACCCTTTGTTCTGCGTTCCAGCGCTGATCCGCAGTGTGCGACTACTGCCCGACGCTATTGTCATGTGCGACGCCCTCACTCTCACTTACGAGGACGGCCACTATTAGTCTTAAGTATTACTCCTTACAATTAGTTCAACTAAAGTTTCACACAGCGCGCAAGTTGTGATGAATTGTTTCAAATACGTACAAATTCAACATTTATCATAAAAATAATACAGTAGAGCCTCGTTAATTCCAAATTCAAGGGATCCAAAGAACATTTCCAACTATGCGGAACCCCATTAATTCGAAATTCAAGGCAAAAAAATCATTAAACTCATGAAAAAAGCCATTAATTTTGTGAAAAACTTCTAAATTTTTTGCATATCTCAAGAAATCATTTCGAAAATGCAATATTTATTATGACATTTCTATCAGTAAAGTACCCAATATTGACATATTTGTTGTTCTCACTTGCAGAAAAATCGAAATATTTTTTCAAATATGTCAAATTGCAAAAAATTTCAAATTATGTGAACTAAAAACATATTGGTCTATAGCGCTAAAGGGGCTAATAATTATTTCGAATTACTGTGGTTTCCGACCATGAAATTAACATTTTAGAGTTCAGGGTTTGAATTAACGGGGCTTTACTGTACTTAAACAAAACTTTTTTAACACAAGTGAGATTATTAAATGATATATAATTTATCAATATTTATAAGTTTTAAGAAATGCATATTCAAGGAATGTACAAGAAAGATTTGCTCCTAGACTGGCAAGTGAAACATGTCACTCTGTTACACGAATTAAGCATAAAAAATAATCTATCTTTGGATTTATGTATTTCGACACCGGTGCAGTACTAATAGAGATCCAGAAACAACAAGTGGTGTTACTTTATTTTTTCCTTGGCATATCACACCACTTGCTTATTTTCAAACTTAAAGCAAGTTAAATTAGATACTACCATTTTTCTAGTCGTATAGAAATGATGCCTTGTTTCCTAAAGCTGTCTGTTTTCACTTACTATAAAAACCATTTAGTAGGTTGTGTCGCAATTTATAGAAGCTTTCTCAGAATTAAATTAAATTGAATCGCGATGGTGGGTTCATTGCGCAATATCATTTTGGAGTATGAATAACTCTAACACGCAGATAGGCAAGTGGCTTAACCAGAGTGACAATATTTGATAACCAGGGGTGTGCAGTGGGAATATCAACAAATCAGAATACAACATATATTTCGTAATATTTCTATCACAATTATTATCATAATATGTACTCATATTTTGATATATCATAATAATCTGTCACATAAATATTTAATTTCTATTTTTTTACCAAAATATACGTAATGCCACAGCTAGTTATAGTTGATATATATATAGCTGAATAGCAAACGTTATTAACAATTGAATGGTGGCTGAAAGAACATAATTTTATTTATTACAGAACTGTCTGGAGCACATTTAAAATATTTCTAATGACAAGTAATATTTACGGTAACTGGACACTGAGCACTGGTGGGTGCGGTCTGGGAGACCTCGGCTGGGAGCTTCCAAAGTCCTGAAGCACATTACAGCAAAATTGCATCAATTTGAAATTGTATTACCATTAGTAAACCTACATTGAGAAAAAATATCTTATAAAACAAAATTCTTTTTCTTTTTTCTTTAAAAGGTCTTTGGCTTTAAGCGAAGAAATTAAAATACAACTTCAAAAAGTGTGCAACTTTTTAAATTCACACTACACTACTGACTTGGAGTGACAATAGGACAACACAGACATAACAACTATCACTCAAGGTGGATAACCCAACCCTCTGTTCGTGATGAATTCATTTATAAGTAATTTTAAGTACCAAGCATTCGTAAATACAATTATATTTTACAAGAAAATCAAATAGGGCTGATCCGACCCTGGAAAAGAATAAAATTCGTATAGGACTGATCCGACTCTGGAAAAGAATAAAATTCATATTCAACTCACAGTTGTAATGATTTAGATATGATGTAACATTACACTACTGACATTACGGTTTGATAAAGTTTATGCCAGCAGTTAAACTTTGGTACCATAACATCTGTATGTTTATAAATATGGAATTTGTTATGATAAGGATAATTTTTTTGTAGGAATCTCAGAAATACAAGTATGTACTATAAATATTTTCAATTCATGAATTTTCAGTTTGAATATTTTTCAGATTATGAACAGGGGGATGGGTGAGTAGTGTCAGGAAGTGTCATGTGTGAATAAATATTATATTTGGTCCCTTAAAAAATTCAAATTACCACCATAAATAGAGCCAGTTACACTGCACAAACACAAATATAAATTCCACCATAGAGCCAGTGCTTTCATAATTTTAAATTTAATATATACAATAAAATCAAAACAAATATTTAAACATATAAAAATCAATAATTAAATAGGCTTACAGAACTAATATTACATATATAAAAACATTTATGTGTAGAAGTAAAATGCAAATCCATTATAAAGTGTATATAAAAAACGTAAAGTACATAAAATCTTACTTAAAATCATCTTATACATATATAGAAATAAAATTTAGATTCCTAAATCCATGACCAATGTCTGGGACCTGATAAACTGACGTATATTAAAAATATGTATAATAATATAATTTTAAAATATTGACTTTCATGTTATGTGGATTTCAGATGAACATTGCATCTGGAAGTTATACTTTGATAATGTAATTTCCTCGGGAGGATTTTTTCCCCTTCATAAATAGGTTTTTATCGCCTTTGAAGGGGCAAACATTTTTCAGCAAAGAGGAATGCATCCGGAGATGCGTTGAAGATCTGCCATCGCAGAATGCATTGCTATGATTCAGTATGCATTGCTATGTTTGGTCGTAGATTTATGATTCGTATATTAGGTACGGCTGACATTTCCGCGGTCGAAGATGGTGTCTCTATTTGAGCCAGGCTGCTTTCTGATCCGCTAAGTCTTTATTTTCTTAAACATAAGTTAGGGAGGGACTCACATAATGTGTTTCCTTGTCCAATATTGGCTCTGCACCGCGCCCCGAGTGATAAACAAACTTCTTAATATGTGATAAAGTAGTCTGTGTTAGAAATACTTTTTGCTATAGAATTTAGAAAAGCTGTCTGCAAATTCATTTGTAAAAAAATGGTTTGAACGGCCAGATTAGTCACAAGCTGAGGAAGAACCTGCACCGTTACTCTACCTCAGTTGAGAAAGGAGAATGGAATGAAAAACATGTAATATCCCTCCCACACTTGGGTCTATAGCAGCGGGTGCAGCTTTCGGCCCTCCTCGGCATCCAGCCTCGCTTGGTCGATGGCAGAGGCCGTAGGGACCCCGCACGGAGGTTCCAGCAGCTCTCCCTCAAACTGCATGATGTTCTCTGCCTCCTCTGTAACACCACACACTCTCATCACAACACGCTCACCTTAGGGCATCAGAAATGTAATATACATATTCTCGATTATCTGGGATGGAAGATGAAAAAATCCCGGATAATAGATTCCCCAGTTAATCCAAAAATATTGAAAAATTTACCAAAGATACATCACTAATTTACGCGCTCTTAAAGAAGTGACAATGACAACTAGACATAGCTAAAAAACATAGCTAAGGCACGAAAAATACGTATGTTTTCAGACGAATAGTGTTGAACAGCAGATGTTTTCAACTCTAAATATGTGTTTGGGCTTATGAACAATATGGAACATTTCACATTAAAAATATTTTTTCAATTTTTCAATTCGTTCTGGATAATCAGCATCCCGGTTATTCAGATCCCGGATAATCGGGAGTCTGCAATATACCTCTTTGACTCTCCATGACTCTTTCTTCAAATTAATTATGAAGGTTTATCAAATTAATAATGTATATAGAATAATAGAAAATATATATATAGGTCTTTCTAATTAAGAAGGACAATCGAATTAGTATGTGTAAGCTGTGCGTACAACGCACATTGTTTCGTTTAGTTTGTGTTTACGGGTGTAAACACTACAGGAATTTATCAAGTACATAGATTTACAAATCCAAGATTTGAGAATAGATAAATATAAGGTAATTTGGGTTAGACAACCATGACATGCTACTCACTTCACTTAAGATCCAAGTGAAGTGAGCAATATACAAAGGGAAAAAAATAGAGTATATTACGTAATATACGCTGCATCTTGTTCCCGTAAGCGTAGTCCACCTGGTAAGCCACCCAAAAAGCCAGGGGCAAAAGCGGCGCCACCACGTATGCTCGCTTGGTGCGACGGAACCTGTCAGCACATTTTAGAACAATGATTTATAATTTTTTCAACATTAAATTAAAGCTTTTTAATGTAAATCTAAAAAATGAACCTTTGAAAATACACATATTACAACAAGTGTACTCTTAAATAAGGCAGTATCACAAGTGATATACATACGAGGGCAGACTGCAAAAGTTTTTGCAATGACAATCATAACAAAATCAATCTGATTCAAGTTCTATTAAGCCCTTACCTATGTCTTAAAAACAGTGCCTTGAAAATCTTTTGAGTCCTACTTGAAAGGTAGAAAGCACATGGATTATATAAGAAATATCATAAAATTTATAAATTATCTTATTATTTTTGGAAGTATGTTGCTCAAAAGAGAAACGAGAATATTTTTCCCTCCAGTATGTTCCACAAAGATGTACATGCAACTGGTGGTGCTGCTATAGTAAATCTTCTATAATATAATTCCTCTTGCTCCATCCCTTCGTCTCATTATACAAATACTGTAGATTTAAATACTTGTCTGATAACACTCACTGATGTTCTTCTTTCTATAAATAAACTAACAAATAAGAAAAATTTTGGACCTGATGGCATTCCAGAAATATTATTAAAGAAATGTAGATTCACCCTTGCCTTACCACTATCACTATTTTTAACTCTTCACTCTCGTCGGGTGTATTTCCTGATATTTGAAAAATGTCTTATATTAGTCCTATACACAAGTCTGTAAATCTGATATGTGTAATTACAGGCCAATATTTACAATATATCCAATCTCTAAACAATTTGAATCTATCATAACTTATAAAATAACAGCCATATTTAAAAATGTATTAATTGAAGAGCAGCGTGAATTTAGAACTGCGAAGTTTACCACTTCAAATTTGCTTGACTACACTAATACTATTATTAAAACACTTGAAGATAATCAACAAATAGATGTTCTCTATATCGATCTTGCTAAAGCATTTGATAAAGTTTTTTATTGCTAAACCACAAGATTCTTATTGCTAAACTACAAGGTCTTAGTTTAAGAGACCCATTTTTATCAAGGTGCCCATCTGGCATCTCTTCTCTTCAATTTATTTATAAATGATGTTGTAAATGTATTCAATATACTCGCTTTTGACTCTTTGCTGACCATAATAAGATTCTTAAAATAATTAACACTACCCAAGACTGCCGACTCCTTCAATCTGATATTGACAATTGGTGTAAAATGGCTTAGAACTTAATATAAACAAATGTAAATAAATGTCATCTTATAAATCAAAAACGCCTATCTCCAGAAAATTGGATGTAGTCAAGTCTATTAAGGACCTCGGAGTTACTCTGGACTTAACTTAAATTTAATGAACAAGTAGATTGTGTGGTAAATAAATCCTTAAAACTCTTAGGCTTTGTCAACAGAATGTCTTCTGATTTCATAAATATTTACACTATCAAAACTCTTTACTGTTTACTTTGTCTGTCCTATCTTAGAATATGCCTTTGTGATTTGGTCTCCTTTCTATATAAACCAAACAAGTCACATCGAATCCGTTCAACATTGTTTCTTAAGAAAAGTTGTATGTCAATGTTAAAAATTTGTAACCTCCAAAAACATAGAGAAAACACTGACTTAATCACCATATTCAAAATATTAAACGGCCAAACTGATAGAGGAGACAACTCATACAGTGAAATTGAGTCAATGTTAAAAATTTGTAACCTCCAAAAACATAGAGAAAACACTGACTTAATCACCATATTCAAAATATTAAACGGCCAAACTGACGCTGTCGTTACTGGGCCAATTAAAATTCAATATCCCTTCCCGTAGACTCAGAAATAATGAACTACTGTTCCTTAGCCATCATAGAACTAACTATGGATTCCATGCTCCATGTCACGGTTATGTCGTCTTATAAACTCAAGACAGGATCTGGACTTCTTCGGTGTAAGTCTGTCCAGATTCGAACAATTTCTGATTAGATAGTCCAGATCTTGTCTCCATCTTGTTAGTGTTTTTCATTTGTCCTTGCTTTTGTTTTAAATTGCTATAAATTTTATTCTGATGTATTTTATGTTGTACTTGTTATGCATTATATTTTATTGGACTATGTTTGTTAATTTCAATAAATGAATAAATTCTCCAAGGAACCATACTGGGACTTTTCTAGCACCATGGAAATGACTTTAATTGGCTTGGTTTTGGAATGCTTATACATTTTGACTTAATTATATCAAAAAATGTATAGTTTATTAGTTTTATATCAGCATAAGGGTTCTATCTATGATACTGTTTTAAACTGATAGTTTATAACTTTTGATATTGTGAATAATAAAAACTCATATTTAAAAAAAAAAAAAAAAGATGAATAAGTATTGAATGTACTCTTCATTGCAGTTGTAGTATGCAGCAATGACTGAATATAGATATATTTGCAGCCTGAGAAGTAAAATTATTTTTTTGATTAGATGCATTACAAGATGTTTCATTATATTTCAGGTAAGAGAGCATGGCTGAAATGTGATTTGTGTTTTTCTAATAACCACGTCCTGCAGAAATTGAGGAGACAAAGAAACGCTGCAGTACACACCCCGTGAGCAGCCCCACCGTGGCCGCCACGGAAAAGGCCAGCAGCCAGTTGGTCTTCTCCCTCTCGCGCGCCATATCCAGCGCCACCTCTCGCTCACGCATCTGCTGCAGCATCTGCAGGTGCCGCTCCATCTGCAACAACACAACGCTCACTCGCGACACATTCGCTGGACTAGGTAAACGGGGTATTGTAATCAAAATACCTTTATTTTACTTATTGATGTGATGAACTCTTGATTTTTCTTGAAGTTCTCTTCCATATTTGTAGAGTTGTAATTCCCCATAGTTAAATTTCCCATTACTGATAATTACAGATCCTCAAACTTAGCCCAATAACAAGAATGGGACGGTTTTGACTTTTGACTTTTCTGCTAATTTTCTATGAATTTATTGACATTTCGTTCAGTGTTGCATCGTATATGATAACACCATGCATTATATTATCTTATCTATGACACTGTGATAAAAAAACCATAGACATAACGGACAAAATCCAAGATTACCTATCTCTCATAGGAAAGGTAGGTACATTTGCAATGGTGATATGCCTGTGTGTCGTTTGATGCGATCTAGACCTACATGTGATGTTCCGCATCGCGTCCTTTTTTTGTTATTAGTAAATAAGTTTTATTTTAAAAATGTTAATTTTAAAATTTCGCGCGGTACCGCGGTTGTCACTCCTCACCGCAAGAGGTTGATAGTGGTGCCAGCGCAAAGGCGCGGGGAGACTACCCCCCTCCCCCCGCATACACAGAAGTAGCGATGCGCGATTATGAGTTATTTTCATAATCGAATGATTAGTAATCGAATGATTTTCATAATCGAATGATTAGTAATCGAATTACGAGTTATCGATTATTTTTGCGCCCAAAAAAAATATGACGGTATACTTAAAAAATGATGTATACTTTATACTATGTCTGCAAAGGTAATAACTTATAATATTCGTAAGTCTTTAAAAAAATTTTTTTTTCAAAGGTTGTATGAAAACCGGGGTATGTTGTTTCATTAATTAATGTAAACCGGAGCATTCCTAGAAAAAAGATTGAGTATTTTTTGTTTCTATAAATATCGATAATCAAATCGGAATATTGGAATGCTTCTAGTAGACCATAAATAAAAAAAATACGAATGTACTATGTCTGCAACGTTAATAAACTACAATATTTATAGCACGCTTATGGATATTTAGTTTGAAACAACTGTTTCTGTGAGATTTCGCGTAACCTTGAGGTCAAACTCAGTTTAACCCAGGATTTACACTTATTTTGTTCAAACTTGAAACATCCAGGCCTTAGGGCCGGTTGTTTCAAGTTGGATTAAAGTAAGCGTTCTTTTAAAGCATAGATTTTTACATTCTCCACCAATCAGACGATCCGTTTTCGTAAAAATCTATGCTTTAATCAACCACTTACTTTGATCGAACTTGAAACAACCGGGCCTTAGGGAGGCTTCGGTTTAAAATAATTTGTGCAAACAACATACCCCAGTTTTTGTACAACCTTTGAAAAATATTTTTCAAATCACTTTTCAAAAGTCTATAATTTTGCACATGGCAACACGTCATTTAAACGTCATTTTAAATGTTTGACAGTGATTTAAATTGTTGATAATGATACAAAGTAAGTATTCATGGATTTAACGATATTCGACAGTTTATGCTGTTAATTAAATGGTAATAAACACTGATAACAATGTTTTTTCAGAGAAAGCAAGCAAATTTTTCGACAGATGACGTTCATATCGTCAGATCTTACTTCTGCACTACGCAACGAATATAATGCATACTGTCTGACAGATTTTCGAAATAGGTTCGAGAATATGAAGAAATGCGCCAGGAAGGTTAGATTATTGATAAAATTACGTGTTTTCCTACATATTTAGTCTTTGCGATTACAAAATGTTTTTTTAATTTGATCTATATTGTTTTTCTTCTAGTTTCTCTGTTTATAACCTTTTCTTTGTTTGCAGGTAATAAAAGCCAAAACGACTCCAAGTGATATGCAGAGAAATAATTATAGCAGTTCAGTTAGAGATTTTCAAAACACTACTGAAGAATCGGCAGGAAATTCACGAAGTTGTTTTGGAAAGGCATAAAGCCAAAAGAGATATGGCTTCATTTAATTATAATTGAAAGTTGTATTTTTTTTATTAAAATTTTCATTTTCCTGTTAATACTTATATAAAATACAATAAAAGAGTTTGATACACCGAATATATTGTTTTATTATTTTAATTCCGCAGACGCCCTCTGTTTCTGCTGCCTTCGACAAACAATTTTCCTTACCTTTCCTTGCTCCTCAGTTCCACATGGCCAAACCATGCGAAAACATTGGTAAATAACATTGAAGTTCGTTGTCCAGTGGCCATGTCACTGGCTACAAGGCTTGGTAGTAAGCTTCCAATACGAACGGACATGCTCGCACTGCCCCTCGTGATGGAAATTTATTAACAAGGCACCCTGAAGATGCCTGTTGCGATTCAGGCGAAACGTCGGTTGACGAATGATCCTTCTGAGGACCAGACTTTGACGCGGGTTACCCGCAAAGAAAATAATACTAATATATAATATTTTCTCTATACTCTCACATTTTGTGGCCGTAAGTCAGTACAGAATAAATTCCATATGCCGGAAGTATGCAAAGTAATTGTATGTGCAAAAAACATGAAAAAATGACAATTTTTTTTATAAAAAAAATAGTGACGTTAAAGTATGCCTAGTAATTTAAAAAAAAATTGTAAGTTTATTCTTCGCAGTTACTTTTTTTTCAATTATCACAGAATAAACTAAACATCACATATGAGCTATATTATACAAGGTGTGTCAGACCTAGTTCACAATATTTCATTGGTAGATTCCTGCCTATGTTATGAATCGAAAATATTCCGGCAACCCATGACCTAATATCAGTAGTTACGGAGATAATCAACTTCAAAGTTTGCATTTTTATACTCATCTTTTGCAAAAAGCTGGACCGTCATTAAAATAACTTAAAACAAAAATTAAAACTTCCGCTTTAACTTATAAAGATTGCTATGCTTTAACACAAGCCAAATGATTAAAACTTTTTTAAAGATTTTTTTTCAGAAATTAAAGTTTTTTCATTTTATTTGGCCTGTATTAAAGCTATTGAAATTTAAATTTTTGGTATACATGTTACTTGAATGATGGTCCAACTTTTTTGCAGAATATTAGTCAGAAATATTGAATAGAAAAATACAAACTTTGAAGTCGATTATCTCCGTTACTACCTATAGATATTAGGTCATGGTTGCTTGAGCGTTTTTGACTCAACATAGGCAGGGATCTACCTACGAAATATTGTGAACTAGGTATGTTACATTCGGTATATGCAGCGATGATAAGTTGATGCATATTAGTTATCGTAAATTGAATATGAATATTTTTGTAATAAGTTTTATTATTTTTATGATTCTTCCGATATTTTCATTAATTTTATGAAAATCGGGGTTATAATATTATTTAAAATGATATAAATAATGTACATTGGATGATATTAAAAGTAATTATTTTTATTGTTCTCAAAAAATACTAGAGCTAGGTACCCATGCCAAATTCAGTAAACATATGTCTTATTTATTTAATACACCAAGTATTTCACAGCGTCATGTTAATTCGTTATTCAAAGCCAAATAATTAAAATTTAACATACCTATTTTTTCAAAATTGCTATTCTTAAAAAAATATATGTCTATTATTTTTAAATCCCTTTAAAAATCGAAAATTCAACGTCTAACAAACAATAATATTATCGCTGACCGCGGCGAACATCGGACCGAATGATCATTCGAATGATTTCACTCGGCGTTGACATTAGTTACTAATTTTATTCGAATAGAATTAGAACTGAGTAAATAATCGAATTAATAATCGACGCCAACGGCGAGTGAATCATTCGAATAATCATTCGGTCATTAGTTACTAATTCTATTCGAATAGAATTAGTAACTGAGTAAATAATCGAATTAATAATCGACGTCAACGGCGAGTGAATTATTCGAATAATCATTCGGTCATTAGTTACTAATTCTATTCGAATAGAATTAGTAACTGAGTAAATAATCGAATTAATAATCGACGCCAACGGCAAGTGAATCATTCGAATAATCATTCGGTCATTAGTTACTAATTCTATTCGAATAGAATTAGTAACTGAGTAAATAATCGAATTAATAATCGACGTCAACGGCGAGTGAATTATTCGAATAATCATTCGGTCTGAAGTTAGCCGCGGGCTGCGGCAAAAGACAAAAGACATACGTTCACCAACATTCACTCACATTGTAAGGAGATTAGACAAAGAAAGACAATAAAAACTCTTTCCTTGTCTATGTTAAGAAGTTTTCGTTTGTCAAATACGTTACGACATTCTGTTATCATCTGTCTTCTTCTTATATATGAAGCTAATGGTATATCAAAAGAGAGAGAAATATATACTTAAGAATCTTTTTTATTCATACCTAATTTTCATTCGAATGATTCTACTAACCATCATGAGTGATCACTCGTGTTGAAATTATTCGGGATGGTTAGTAGAATCACTCGTTGTTGAATGCTTCGCGGAGTGGGTGGGCGTGATCGGTACTCGGCTCTCGGCTTTGCTTGGCGTCACATCGCGCAGTGCTAAATTGATATTCGAATGATTTTAATTATGAATGATTTTAATAATCGAATTATTCGAAACATTTCAATAATCGAATAATTCGAGTTATAATAATCGTAATCGCGCATCGCTACGCAGAAGGTTGGAGCCGCGTGCTCATCTCGTTCTGACCGCCGTCGCCGCGACAGCTCGCGCTCCTCAGGCTCCTCACTCGCGGCCGCCCCTTCGGCGGCGGGCCCTGAGCCGCCGCCACGTGTGTTCAAGAACACGGGGCGGCGCCGTCAACGTCGCTCGAGGAGAAGGCGGCCCGCAGCGCTTTGGACGGTTCCAGGCGATTGCCGCTTCACCACGGCGGGCTCTGAGCCGCGGCATCCAGATGGCGGCCACGAAGACCTCTGATAGTGGACACGTGTTTTTTGTGCGTTGTGATTTTTTTTGTTTGAACTGAGTGTGAAAGGACAGGACGAACTTATGTGGGGGGTCGGAACTGCTGGTGCTTAGGTTAAGATTAGTTATAAAATTAGTAATAGTGCTTTAAAACGTAAGTTTTGACTGTTGTTTCGGTAATAAATGTATATAATAGTATCAGAGTGTTTCGAACTTCCCGCCACTTTCCTTGACGTTCCATTGATAAGGGCGCTTTGCACATTGCGTCGTATAATCCGCGCATCACGCGGATTATTCGAGCATCACTATCCCTACTCCCGTTCTTTTTACTCCCTTTATATTAAATCATGGCGTCTGCTTGTCTTCTTGTCTGACGAAAAAATTTGGATCCATTTCAAACCCCTTTCCTTTCATCCAATCGAGCTGAAACTTTGCAAGCAGACTCGTGGCGACGATCAAGAAGATCTATCAAACTTTCGTTAAAAAAATGAATAAATTTTTAGAGTTTCAAATTTTGAATGGTTTTTTCATACAACTTATTAAGTGTTGTATTTTTAATTATTACGTTTTCAATATTCTATAAGTTTTCTGGATAATAATATACATGGAATACATTTTCAACATGAACTTAAAGCAAGAGGAATATGTTGATAGAATATCAAATTGGAAACAATACAAATGAGAAAGGGAGTATAATAAAAAAATGATTTTTATGGGTTAGTTTTTTCCTCCGAATTTTATCTTCCGAATAAGTTGAGGTAAATTGTTGCTGTGGGTATTTAGCAAATATATAAAAACCTACCATGCATACAAGCAGAGCGTCACACCGATCTTTTTCAAAGGATGAATCAGGAAAAGCCGCGCATTTGATCAGAATTTATATAATAAATTATTTGAGATCAGATTTGATGGTATTTTTAGTATAAGATCTAAATAGTTTTTGTAACAAAATATACACTAAGAAATTATTAACTTATAGAGAAAAGTGAGTGCCTGTTCTCGGCCGCAGATCTTCAAAGTGTGCCTAATGTCCTCATATATCAGAAAGGACGACTGGATGCGGATGAGGAGGAGGCAGTTTGCATGGACCATCAACATCCGCGGCTTGCCATTCATGGCCGCAAGTGAACGCGCATCCTGAAAGTGAACAAAATATCTGTAATTTTTAAACAAACTTCTCAACTTCATAATCTTAGTGATGGTAGACTTTTTTTTCATCTTTTTTTAGGCTAAGATAGTTGTGTAAGTTTGTCTTGCATCTGTGTGTTTCTTCATACTGAATATTGATTATAGTCCGTCTAACTTATCTGAAGAATGGCCAAATTTGGAACTAACGACGCCATATTGGATTATCTACAGCTGACAGACCTTTGACAGACTTTGTTTACAGAGGGGTTCACGACTGTTTCGATAGTTTTTTAAGAAAATTTTAGATTGTCACCATACTAAAAACCATTAAAAGCGGTGTTCGGGAAATAATCTTGAAAATGCACACGTTTTTTGACGAGGAACAACGTCTGAAAGCCCCAATTATACCGTTTGATTTTGTTCATAGACTTATTGCCGCCACTTCAGGTTAGTGCTGCCATGCAGTTATAATGATTTTCCCATACTTAGTTTTTTATTTTACTATTATACAATTTCTTCAGGTATTTCTGAATCGGCAATTTACAAAATAGTTAAAGAAGGTAAAGCGGCCGTGGAAATGGGCATTAAAATATCTACACCCGGAAAAAAAAGAACAAGGATAAGTGAAAAAATTGATTTAGAAGCCGTAAGATGAGAAAAGTTTTAGAGCATTATTTTATTCGATAATTTTTTACATAGAATTTTTATTATTTATACTTTTTATTACATGATTCATTAACGAGTTCATTTGTATAAACATCTTTTATCAAAAATAACTTTTTTATTTATGCACATTAAAGACTGGTTGCATCAACTTACTTAATAGCAATAGTTCATTTAAAGCATAGATTTTTACGAGAGCGAGTTGTTTGATCGGTGGAAAATGCAAAATATCTATGCTTTGAACGAAAGATTACTATAAACCAAATTGATACAACGGCACTAAACCGATTGATATCCTTAGGTGTTACTGAGTTAACATGGTGGTCACGATCATTAGGTATGAGACAAAACCGAATAAAACTGGCGCCACACTGCGCAGATCTTCCGCCGCGTCTCTTCTGTCGTGGAACATCGCTACATTTCTTTCCATACAATATGCACTTATTAAACACACTACGTGGATGATCGGTCGATCTATTTGCTTTGCCGATTTGGCGCAACGGAAAAGACGCGGCGGAAGATCTGCGTAATGTGGCGCAGGCCTAAAATAATTATTATTGTTTGTTTTTTTTTCCTGAAAATTGTATTATTTTTTGATTTTGAAAAAACGCCATTTGTGACGTTGTGTATTTTACGAATGTATATTTTGATAAATTTATTTGTACGTTAGTTTACATTTTTTGTTTTTTTATCGTGTCGTATACTGCTTAATAACTTGTTTAAGAAAAAATGAATTTGCAAAAAATTCCCTAGAAATCAGATAATTTTTTAGACTATGGGCAGTACCACAACGATTGGGACGCCCTCCTTTATTCTCCAGATAAGTTGGACGGACTATAGGCCCATTGCATACGATTATGGGCCGGTCAGTAGCAATAGGTCAGTGCTCTTTTGTGGTGTAATGCACTAGAATGGCATTCCGGCACCTTTTAAATGGTATTTTTAATATTTCAAAGGCACTTAGATGAAACAATAATAACACCGTTATAATAATCCATATTTTTATAACTCGCCAAAATGACAAACATAGAGAAAACTTATTAGTGATGGTATTTTAACCATTCCCTTTGCTATCGATAAACTGGCTAGCGGAGTACCGGGTCTAATAAACCCCATCCTTCCTCGTAATCATATAGCAACGAAATGCATTATTAACTTGTTAATGGGTTGAGATCATCGAAAGAAGAAAAATATAATGTCATGAAATTATTTCGCACTGACCGGTGTAATTAAAATAAAAATAAATAAATATCCAATTACCATAAATAAAAATGGGATGCACATCACTACGATATTGCGCCGCCGCGAGAAGGCTATAAATTGCCCTGCAAACGAAATTCCAGTCTCTCCTGGGTTTTTTACTAAAAATTTTTTACCCTTTCGAATTCATGTAAAATACAAAACATACGATGTTTATTACAATAAGTAGTTAGCAAAAGTGTCAAAGTTATAGAACTGACGCACTTGTAGAAGTAGAACTAGGCGGTCTAGCCGCATGTAAAGTACTCAGAGTATCGTAGACTCTAAGGAATCGAATCGAAATCGATTCCAGTCTCTTTTTTGCGTACAGTACTGCCTCCAACCACGACTACACTCGAGGGTCCGGGATCCATGGAAGAATTCCAACTGGAAAATTATAAGAAATGTTCTACAACGGCAGCTGGTGGAGGTGGAACTTCGGGTTGGGTAGCTGCAAACTAAATGAAACAGAGATCTTTTCTAGACCTTTCCATAAGAATACCACCCGTAAAGAAGTTCCGTCTCAATAAATAAAATACCACGATGAATGGGACAGGGATTACTCAATGTGGAGGACAGATTTTGGTCTTGTATTTTTGCGGGGGGAGTCTACGTTATCGTCTGCTAGAATGTTTATTGATGGGTTAGGTATTTTGGAAATGCATTTTAATAGCATTTCATATGATACGATTTCAATTAATAAAATTGTTACTTTCTTGGTCCAATCTTGTGATTGTTTTTGAAACAACTCAAGTCCACTACAGTTTTTTTCACAAAAAAAACTATATGAAGTTAAATAAATAAGAGGGCCTTTCAAAGATCATCACCTGTGTTCAAACATAGTTATAAAAGACTGATATGAATGAAAAAAATCCCACTATACGGTTAATAGCAGGTGGAATTAAATTTTTTAAATATCTCTGAACTAACTTTTATGTACGAAAGTGTATTTTAATACTCATCGATTCAGTTGACGAGCGTGTATAAGAAGATGTAGGTATATGTGGATGAGGCGAGAGTGATATAGAAGACGTCAAGGCAGAAGGATTTGGCGATTCATTATTTCTGCCTTACTCCATGGGAAAACGGCGTGGAGGCAAGGCAAGGCAAGCAAACCGAGTAAATTTTTTTTTGTGGAGAGTTTAAAACATTAAATATAAATACAATATTTATTCGTTACAAACTCGAATTGTGGATATCCAAACTTTAATGGTAAATGTGATTCTGTAAGAGAGATAATTTATATATCTCATAGATAAGAGATAATTTATATATCTCAGTGTACATATATAATTATCCATAGTGATAAGAAATTTCGTTCAGTTGAATGAAATATCATCGTTCATTCAAGTGATTTTTTAATTTTCAATCGTTCATTTGAAAATGAATTCAATATTTATTAATGGATTATAATTTAAATAGCTTCCTTACATTCCATACCGACTGTATAACGAATTCCAAATTAATTTACGGCTATTGAACTGATGAAAGGTTATTGGTAAACGGTTAACAGTTCAAAAATAACAGGTGGTTCATGAACGACCCTCTCTACTTACCTCTTATCATATCTTTCTTTCTACAGCTCTACAATCATATTTAACAGTGATGGGTCGTCGACGTATTTATCGTCGACGAAACGAGACCGTCCATTTCCGTCCATCGACGAGTCGATCAACTAGTCGAATTCGTTAACTATAGTTGAATTCGTCAACTATAGTTGAATTCGTCAACTAGTTGACGCGTCAACTTCGTTATGCGGACGTTCTATGGGACGATGTGTCTACGGCTCGACACTGCTCGACCGTTGGCTATTTTTATTACGTTACTTTTTAAAACTTCAGAAGTTCAAAGAAATATAGTTTCGGGGAAAGTAAAACCGCTAAAATTAAATTTTACCATCCATTTACAGGTAGATTTAAGAAGTCGAGATCGATCGAATAAAATATTGATCTTAGAAAAATATCTAGCCGGCCTTTTCGACTGTTAATTAATAATAGTTTCATCGTATAAAATAAAAATATCAAAGTTTGTTAACCCATAGATAACCTAGAAATTTTGCAGCCCTTTCAAAAATAACTGAGTAGATAAAAGCTGATATTTTTTTCAAATGAGTGTAGTTGTTTCATTAAATTCCTAATTCTATGAGATAAATTTAAATTATCCAAAGGCGTACTTTTTCCAATGATGTATCTATACAAAAGAAAATAAAGTGTAAAATAATTAAACAGAATTGTTTTATTTTATACAGCGTAAAATTGGGAATTCACCGAAACGTCGCAAATTGCAAGTAAAAAATAATATACCAAAATTATTTTGTGGTGACATAATTATAATTTATATAAATTAACTTTGTAAACACCATTTTTTTATTGAAAAAAAGTGGTGTTTACAAAATTAATTTATATCAATTATAATTATGTCACCACAAAATAATTTTGCTATAAAAAATAATAGCTTATGATTAAGCCTGTCTCACCCTACGCGCGCATTCAAATTTCAAGTCTGTCATAGTATCGTGTACACAGAACTGCACTCTATGGTAGTGTACTGTTGAGTTGAAATGCAGTTATAGTCCGTCTAACTTATCTGAAGAATGGCCAAATTTGGAACTAACGACGCCATATTGGATTATCTACGGCTGACAGACCTTTGAGAAACTTTGTTTACAGAGGGATTCACGACTGTTTCGATAGTTTTTTAAGAAAATTTTAGATTGTCACCATGCCAAAAACCATTAAAAGCGATGTTCGGGAAATAATCTTGAAAATGCACACGTTTTTTGAAGAGGAACAACGTCTAAAAGCCCCAATTATACCGTTTGATTTTGTTCATAGACTTATTGCCGCCACTTCAGGTTAGTGCTGCCATGCAGTTAAAATGATTTTCCCATTCTTAGTTTTTTATTTTACTATTATAAAATTTCTTCAGGTATTTCTGAATCGGCAATTTACAAAATAGTTAAAGAAGGTAAAGTGGCCGTGGAAATAGGCATTAAAATATCTACACCCGGAAAAAAAAGAACAAGGATAAGTGGAAAAATTGAATTAGATGCCGTAAGATGGGAAAAGTTTTAGAACATATTTTATTCGATAATTTTTTACATAGAATTTTTATTATTTATACTTTTTATTACATAATTCATTAACGAGTTCATTTGTATAAACATCTTTTTTCAAAAATAAACTTTTTTATTTATGCACATTAAAGACTGGTTGCATCAACTTACTTTATAGCAATAGTTCATTTAAAGCATAGATTTTTACGAGAGCGAGTTGTTTGATCGGTGGAAAATGCAAAATATCTATGCTTTGAACGAAAGATTACTATAAACCAAGTTTATACAACGGCCCTAAACCGATTGATATCCTTACGTGTTACTGAGTTAAACATGGTGGTCATGATCATTAGGTATGAGACACCGAATAAAACCGGCGCCACACTGCGCGGATCTTCCGCCGCGACTCTTCTGTCGTGGAACATCGCTACATTTCTTTCCATACAATATGCGCTTATTAAACACACTACGCGGATGATCGGTCGATCTATTTGCTTTGCCGATTTGGCGCAACGAAAAAAACGCGGCGGAAGATCTGCGTAATGTGGCGCCGGCCTAAAAGAATTATTATTGTTTGTTTTTTTTCCTGAAAATTGTATTTTTCTTTGATTTTGAAAAAACGCCATTTTGTGACGTTGTGTATTTTACGAATGTATATTTTGATAAATTTATTTGTACGTTAGTTTACATTTTTTGTTTTTTATCGTGTCGTATACTGCTTAATAACTTGTTTAAGAAAAAACGATTTTGCATAAAATTCCCTACAAATGAGATAATTTTTAGACTATGGGCAGTACCACAACGATTGGGACGCCCTCCTTTATTCTCCAGATAAGTTGGACGGACTATACCCGTCGAGCCGTTTACAAGTTGACAGCGTGAGATGAGAGCGAAATCAACGGAGTCGTTTTGTCTTGCTCTCGCTCGTTGCTTTGGACAAGGTTGAATTACGAACGAAGGATTCTTCGTTTAGTCGTCTACGTCTACGAATTCAAATAGTCCATGCGATAAACGTAAACCGTCGACACGTCGATGAAACGTCAACGGTTGATTTAAACTAGTCCGTCCATTCAACACCCATCCCTAATATTTATCATTTCTATGGTCTAAAGTATTCTCTTTTCTATGACGGTCAATGACAGCCAGGGGGTGGGCACTCGAAGTATCGAGTGACCACCACAAGGTAGCGCCACAGAATAGCCGTGACGTCATACGCATTGTTTATCGTCAGCCATTTTGTATCTTGTGCACGAACCACAAAATAGAGAAGGCACGAACCATAGAATAGCCGTGACGTTGATAAACTGTAATATCCGGTTCCTTGTCAGTCGCCATTTTCTTTATTCTATGGCGTCTACCGCCTGCATTGACAGGTCGTTGATAATACAACGGGATTGAGAATTGAAACTTTAAAACAGAAAACAAAGCACGATGGAGGTTGCTAGGGCTGAGGAAGTGCAGGTAAATATTTAACAATGCTCTAAATTGTACATATAAATGATTTAATCTTATTCATCTAAATCCAGCTTTGCATTTGGATAAAAATTCTTCAATGGCGGACACATACAGCAAACTATTTTCGTTCTCACGTCGCTATGGCAGTTAACATTTTTATTTTAAATATATTCTTCGGAAGCCAAAGAATTTACCAACTATTTTTTTACCGTAGCATATTAGAATTTGGAATTAGACTTTCGAATTCGAAAGTAAGATAAATTTTTACCAGTGTTCTTAAATTGCTATTTGTTTATTGATTTAACATTGAAATATTTCAGCTTCTCTGCTGATCCTCCTAATAAGGAAGAAGGGACAGATTCTTTGATAAAGCACCCACTTCAGAACTCTTGGAAGCTGTGGTACGTAGAGCCGAGCCACTGAAATGCGCCATTTGGGAAGATGTGCAAAAGGAAATTACTGCATTTGATACAGTTGAAGATTTCTGGAGGTATATATTTTTTAACATGTATATTGGGGAGCACGGAAATAATGAATAATAATATTGTAACTGTTCAGAACAAATGACATTCATTTTTGAACAGCGAGGTATTGTAAAATCTGCCAAGTGGAGGCACATTATACAAGCATACAATCATGATCGTAGAACAATGACGGATGTGCAAAAACTTCCATCTTTTGTGAATCGTTAAAAAATGAAAAATAGAAGCCATCTAATGGTATATAAAAGTGTAGTTAAATACTGAATTGTAATAAAGATAACCTATTATGTGTTAAAATATTGGACCTCTTGAGCTTTCCGTTATAAAGATATATGCTTATTGCAATACATTTTAACTCCTCCGGGCACATTTTTAAGAGCTAAAATATTGTTCTCCTTCACAATATATTTATCTTTATTCTAAACGAAGGCCCTTGCCAAAATATTGTAATTATTTACATCACATACAATGTTTTGGAACACATGTAAATATATGTATTTTACACACTTATAACACTAGAGAATAACAAATATCGTATAGATCCATGTCTCGGATTTAGAGAAATATACCCGTCTGAATGTAGAAAACAAAATTGTACAGTTTGAATTATTTGATAGGGAAATAGTCTGTCATTTTGATGCTCCACACTTACTCAAGGATATTAGAAACAACATGTTAACCAAAAATGTCATTTTTTTAACAGCGGGGTACAGCGCAGAAATGGAAATTTTTTTAGTTCACTGACAAAACTAACCGATTTTCTCATTTTCCCAGATAAATTAAAGAAGATGAAGTTGAAAATGGCAGCCCAGGTTCTTAGCCGATCTCTAGCAGCATCTCTGAATATGCATGCTGGTGTGAGCATCAACAAGGGGACTTCGGAGACATCGGAGTTTGTTCTTTTTATAAATGATTTATTTGATAGTGTTAATGGAAATTGTTTAAACCATCATTTTATTATTGATTCTATATTCTAAATATTTTTTAAAATCTAGTCCGGGCAATTATTATTTAAAACAGTTTTTATTCGCTTATCTCAGAATGTACTAAACGTCACATAGGATTTATTATACAGGTTTATTTGGAAAACATTAATAACTTCGCAGGATCACATTCCTGCCTTAATTATGAGTGGAAAATGTTCAAGCTATTATGACCTGATATTAATAGTTAAGGAGATATACGACATCAAAGTTTGCATTTTTTTTTCAATATTTATGACTTATTTTTTGTGAAACGTTGGACTATTATTACAGTAACTTATATCAAATATGAGAAATTTATTCCCTTTAATACGTTTAAGTCAAATAAAAAAAATAAAAACCTTCGAATTCCAATCGGGAAACATTCCAATTGGAATTTTTCAGGGTTTTTATCATTTTATTTGGCCTGTATTAAAGTGTATGAATTATTCGTAATCGATATGAGTTACTTTAATGATAATCCAACGTTTTACAATAAAAAAGTCAGAAATATTGAAAAAAATGCAAACTTTGATGTCGCATATCTCCATAACTATTGATATTAGGTCATGATAGCTTGTACATTTTCGACTCATAATCAAGGCAGGAATATAGTCCTACGAGGTTTTTAATGTTTTCCAAATAACCCTGTATATACAGCGACGATTTGTTATAGATAAGAAACATACTCTGCAATTCACTACTATATTTTGGTATAATCACTAAATAATAAGTCATTGTTTTCCTTTATTTTGATTTGTTCAGTAAATTCTTTATCAAATTTTTTTAATGTAACATATACTAAATGTTTTTTATTGTAAAATTTATTATATTCATTATGGAATTGGCGGATTTGATGTAAATAAATATTTAATTCAAATTTATCGTATTTTATTTTAAAACCTTTACATATTCAGGAATAAATATTAATTTAAACAGATAAATATATAAATAAATCAAGCTAAATGTATGTGACGGTCGCTAGGTGGCGACTGTTAAAATCATAGAATTCATGACTTTATGAGTGCGCGTTCTTTATCTTCTTTATTCTGTGATGACAGCATTCAATATATTCAATTTTGGAATATTGACGTTTTAATTTCGACCGGGTTCAGTTCATAATTTATTTTGTTTGTACATATTTCTATCACGATTACTGAAAAAATAAGAGAAGTGTAATGCAGTTTTGAATATTTATATTTCAAAAGTTTTTGGTCTCTCTTGGCGAGCGCCCCTGCCTCGCGGTCGTATGTAAGCACTGGAAGCTGGAAGTATGAATTGGTTATCATTTTTCGTTTCAGATAGTGGTAGTTCATTTAAAAAAAATCATGTTTAGGCGTCCGAAGGCATATCGCAATCCAGATTTGTTCCGCGAACAGTTTGTTTGGATGTGCCTCTGGCTTTAGAAATTATTGTCCTAAGTAATTTAATCATCAACTTGTTTCAGTCGGGCTCCACATATTTTTATATAATTTCGTGGTAACTGGAACATGTTTATCAAAGAGATGTGATAATGTCGTGTTGTATATATCAACAAGTTGATTTATGTCTGATCGGAACCAATCAGAGACACATTCACATCGGTTCGAAATTTTTCTATGTCTAGTTTCCTCCAAGACCTCGTGTCACTTTGTGTCGAAGCATAAAGACTTACAGTAATGCGAAGAGGCACAGAAATATGTACGCCAGGCATTAAGGGTGAGGTAGGAAAATAAGCGAGCGGATACGGGGTCTCATAAGATGTATTATGATAGAATATGATGAGAAAATGTTTTGGAAATGGGCAGGCCACATCGTTCAGAGTCTGAAAGTCCATGATAAAATCTGTTGGACTGGAAAATCTATCAAAATCTAAGGAAATATATAAAAATGAATAAGAATGGACAGAGAAAAGCGAGAGACTTTTCAGTAGTGAACATAAAACTGATAATATTTTATAATATTTTTATGCAGTTTTGGATACAAACAAATTATCCAGTTTAGAATTCTTCAAAATAAATCATCGAACCTCTACCCTTCCCACTCTTAATCACAATGTTAAAAGTAACAATTAAATCCTAATGTGTATTTGTATTTAATTTTTTTTACAGAAATAAATCCGACACTGGTTTTCTGAGACAGACGTTTGTGGAAAGCTGATGAGAACTTAGGAGTCATATTTATCAATAAGTGGGATAAAAGTTTTTTAAGGCGAGTCCTTAACTTTTCAATTATATTTTTGTTACTGTCCGTCCCATGTATTCTATTATTATTATAGTTATTTATTGGGACAACTTTCAAGCAGGGTTCCATTACATATTGTGAATTATTTGCTGATTGTGACTGCCACCTGTGTGTCAGCCTAGCAACCCGTTATCTTATCTACCTATTTTCTAATCATTTTCTGAATAATTCTCTTATCTTATATAATATCATACAGTAGATTTTTACCGATAAATTTCTGTTAGTGTTTTTATATGTATTACTTTCATTCAATAAAATATTTGAAATAAAAGCAATGTTAGCTTGTCTGGTACCGAGTTCAGTCCAAGGTAAATAATTCTTTTTAAGTATTTCTTTCAATCCCATCTACTCTAAATTAATCTGACATTCTCTCTGGAGCACTTTTATTTTCTATATAATCACATTTTATTTGTACTATAATATCGCAGAAAAATGGGTTCAAGAGTGGAATGTTTGAAAAATTTTTTCAACGCTGTGAAAGCGAATGACTTGCAGAGGACAATGGAGATATTAAAAACAAAAATGGTGGACGTGAACGCGGTGGATGAAGAGGGCAAGGGACAGACTGCGCTTCATATTGCTGCCGCAAAAGGATATATCGACATGCTGCGGTGTCTCATTGACGACTACAAAGCGGATGTCAACATTTGTAACGAGTCTGGCAAGGTGCCTACACAAGTCGCTTACGACAACTATCACGCAAATATTGTGAAATTAATCGTTGAAAGGTATCCTGCGCACATGCAATATGGTAAAAAGATTTTAAATGATAAAAATGTAGATGAACTTATGAAGGCGGCCAAGGCCAACGATATTCCGAAAATTATGGAACTGCTGGACAAGGTGAAAGTGGATGTGGATTCCACAGACAACGGTGATTACAGCCGGTCAGCCTTGCACCTGGCGGCGCGTGCGGGTTACGAACCACTGGTCAAGATGCTCGTCGATAAGTATGGAGCTGACATCAATAACTCGGATGAAATAGGCGATCTCGCTATTCACATGGCTGCAGACAATAATCATATAGGCATAGTGAAATTTCTAGCTGAAAGAAAAAGTGATGGTATAGAAGACGTAGCGGATCTGCTTAATTAAACTATTTTGTAATAATAAAAAATACCAATATTTCAAAGATTTTCATTTATAGCACATTAGTGAGATATATTTATTTACTTATCTGCAGTTTGATATTTAATTACATAATTTGGCAATGACAATTTGGCAATGGCATGAAGTTATCTTTGAGTAACCAAAAATATATTTTTGTATTTTATTTTTCCAGATCATTTATTTTGCTATTTTAATCAGAGAATGTGTGCTGATAAGTCTTTTTGTGAAGTAACAATACTAATAATATTATTGATAATTCATTTTTATTATTTTTATCAAGATTTTTAATTTTGCTGAAAATTACGACTGGTGCACCCTGGGATGACAAAAGTTACTTTTGTATCTCATATAAAAACACAATGGAGCAGGTCTATCCAGTCATGCAGCCCGGCATACTTTTATAGTTATAAATCCTCATCAGGACACCTACATGCATCTGCCAACATTTGAAATATATAATTATAGGCCAGAACACAGGTAGTATTGTGTGTAGTATAATAATTTTTAAAAATGTGAAAGAGGCCACATGAATATAGTTAAACAAAGTAAATTAAGAACAGTCTACGGATATCTTGTCGGCAGCAAAACTTATCGGCAGCCAATATGGAAGTTAAACGATTGGTGGGTACATATCACACTATCGAGGCATCGAGAAATATTTAACAACTTTGCAGAAATTTTATTTCTCAACGATTTCAGCGATAAATAAATTATATTTGTAACAATATTTTTATATAAAAGTATCTTCTGAGAACAGTTACTGGATTTGGTCCCCAGAGGGATGTCTAATTAATTAAAGATACGAGTTAAAAATTGAAAATATTGATTTTCAGGCATATTCTAGTAGATGTGTAATAATTCGAAAGAATATCATATATACGTTAATAAGGAATATCGCTAAAAAACTCCACTTTGAAAAATAAAATATAGAGGTACCATTACCAGTTGGGAAATCTATGTACACTAACTTGTAAATGAGAAAAAAATAACAACAGATGTCTAGCAGAGGCCAGTGCAATATATGAAATATTCTTGATTCAAACAATATATATATTAGGTCCTTACATATGAAATTGGCGTTTTGCCGTACTGGCAAATTTGATCTCAAATATCTTCTCTTTGGTTAGGAATTCCAAATCCAAATTTATACAGCTATTTACTCATGTATTTGTGTTTTGGAAATTATAATTCATTTGTTTTTTCCTCAATTGTTTTTTTCTTTGCGTCACTCAGTTTACAAAATGAAGAACTTGAAATATCGCGTTATTTACGAGTACGAGTTCCACCGTGGCACCAGTGCTGCAGAAACGGCTCGAAGGATTAATGATGTGTATGGCGACGGTGCCGCAAAAGAAAACACAGTGCGTTTTTGGTTCCAACGTTTTCGTTCTGGAAATTTCGACCTGCAGAACAAGCCCCGTGGACGGCCGGAGACCAAAGTTGATAATGAAGAATTGAAGGCTATTGTGGAAGCGGATCCATCGCAAACCACATCCGAGTTAGCTGCAGGCTGCGGTGTTAGTGATAAAACTGTTTTAATCCACTTAAAGCAAATTGGTAAGGTGAAAAAGCTTGAAAGGTGGGTACCTCACGAATTGAGTGAAGCAAATCAACAAACGCGCGTTGACTGCTGCGTTGCATTACTCAACCGGCACAATAATGAAGGGATTTTAAATCGAATCATTACCTGTGATGAAAAGTGGATCCTGTACAATAATCGGAAGCGCTCATCGCAATGGCTGAACCCTGCCGAACCCAGCCAAAAATGCCCCCCGCGAAATTGATCCAAAAAAAGTTACTTGTGAGCGTTTGGTGGACTGCGGCTAGTGTGGTGTGTCGTCACACACAGCTTTTCTTAAATCTGGCCAGACGATTACGGCAGATGTCTATTGTCAGCAACTGCAAACCATGATGGAAAAGCTAGCTGCTAAACAACCGAGGCTGGTTAATCGCTCTAGGCCACTGCTGCTTCATGATAACGCTAGACCACACACTGCACAACAGACGGCTACCAAATTAGAGGAGCTTCAATTGGAATGTCTAAGACATCCACCGTACTCTCCGGACCTTGCCCCAACAGATTACCATTTTTTTTGAAATTTGGATAACTTCTTGCAAAGGAAAAAATTCAACTGCGATGGGGCAGTCCAAACCGCCTTCAAAGATTTTATTGATTCCCGTCCGAATGGTTTTTTTAGTAAAGGGATTGATGAACTACCTATGAGATGGCAAAAGTGCATAGATAGCAATGGTACATACTTTGATTAAATAAATATATTATAATAAAAAAAAATCGGCTTTATGTTCCTCCTATACTAAACGCCAATTTCATATGTAAGGACCTAATAGAACTTCAAAAATTTGATAATGTGTGAATGTTCTTACGATAGAATTGTGAATGTTGCATTGTGTAGAGTGATCACTTAAGCCAGCTCATACAGGTTGTGTAAGCCTGAGCCATTGAATAAGAGACTTCCATCCACTTTTCTCATATATAAATAGCTTCGTCGCTGCGAGACTTCTATAATTTATCCTTAATAAATTATATTTACTTTGTCCACTTGGGTGAGAACTAAGATATTGTTTAATAAACTCGCACTCATTATTAATGCGAGCATACGAGTATTGCGCACATAATAATGGATAGCTCGCTTGGACTGCTTTCTTTAATAATGTGTGTCACTACTGTGAAAATCAGAATGAGACTGCAGAACTAAGTTTCTCACTTGACTTGTGGATTTTTTATGACTTAGATTAGATTAGGGAAGATATTTATTGTGTTTTCACCAAGGTTTGTTGTTATTGTTTGTTTTTTTAATATAAAAGCAAAATAAATAGATTTAGTAAGATGTTGATTAGTGTTGTGTCAACTGTTGAGTCGAATGATAACTTTCATCTAAGCGGTGGGCCTGGAATGGTATTACGGAGGAGTTTAATTTTAAATTTGTATTTAAACAAAAATGAATGGCCTTCCCATTAATCAATTCATATTTTGTTAATGACTAGGTTCAAAAATGATGTTGCACATAATGCACACTCTGCCATTATCAAAAAACAGCAAGAAAGTAGCGAAATTGTACAAAGTAGTGAAATGTACAGATTATTTTAAAATACATATGTACGTAGATAATATTTAGTGTGTAGAAATGCAAATTATTTGAGTCACTTAAAAAATAATGTAAGTGTATAATATTTCTATTGGTAAAATAATCTATATAGGGTGGCCCATCGGATACGCCAGATTTAAATATTCCACAAGTCTTTTATATTATATTTGGCAACCATAATGTGTTTTCATCTGCTGACATTGAAGTTATTAAAAATGGAATGCTATTATATAAAAACATTTTTTTTTGTTAAAAACACTGCAAATTTGGCGAAGATTTTGTTTAGACCTTTCGAAAAGTTTGTGGAATTCTTGGTTTTCATATTTAAACTAATGAATCCACCATTCGTAGATTAATTTAAAAAATCGAGGAAACTGGTTTGGTTATGAACAACCGCGTGCGGTCGGCTGAAAATATTGCAGTCAGTGAAAGTATCAATGAGATATCCAGAAACACCAACAATTGAACATTAGCAGTAGAAGTTTGCAAGGAATTTTCATTAAGGACCTTGACTTCCATCCTTATGTGATTTTTTCCTCTGAGGTTTTGTAAACTCCATTGTCTCTGCTGGCAAACCACAAACAATTGCTGAACTGAAAACAGTAATCCAACGCGTTATTGCAAACTGCCTTGCAAACAATTTTCATAAATTTTATCAAATGGGTCAGGGTATGCCAAAACAGCCGTGGCGGACATTTGACAAAAACCTTAATTAATCTCAACATTTCTACTTTTTTTTTTGGGTCGCAATCCTAGGATTGGTCTGCAACAAGCACTCGCTTTCTCCACTCCTCTCTGTCACCTGCCAGCCTCTTCATTTCTTGGTAGTTCTACTTTATAAATTAGTTAAAATTGCTCAATTAAATACATACTAATTTCGTATGTTTCATATTAAGATTAAATCCGGCATATCGGATGGACCACCTTACTTAATACTTACTCAATGTAATTAAGATAATCTATGCATCTCATTGAGATGTATTCAGGTACAGGCATTGAGATCTGGAGTGCTGACTGTTACGACAGAAGTGTCAGGTTGTTAGAGGGATGGCTGCTTATTAGGAAATTCCTTTCTCTTTTAAAGTATTTTTCATAAGTTAGAGGGAATTATTGTGGGTTATTGGAAAGAAAACAAAAACAAATAATGTTTATATTAAAAAATATTAACACAAAACTTTTATCTGGCACATTTTATCTGTCAAATTAAAAATAATTCACTAAAACCTTCCGCTAAAATGGTATCAACATGTGAATTTGTACAACTGAACAAAAATGTCTGCATCCTCAAACATCTGTCATGATATTAGCAATGACCAATGACAATAAAAGACGGTCCCGTACCGCATCCAATAATTTTTCGGTCATAGCATGTATGGTCGGTCAGAGATGGATACACTACAAGAGTGCCACCGAAAAAACAACAAGTTTAAAAAAAGATTTTTTGTAATATATATTTAAAAATTGTAATACATATTCAGTCCAGGCCCCTCAAATGCCAGTCCCCGGGACCACAGTCTAATTGACCGCACCCATGTGGCCCCCATGCTTCTGAGTGTTGTAAAGTACATATATTAATATTATCTTTGTTTTCCATTATATAAGTGAAAATTTTCAGATCGTCCCAGACTCACATGAGATTGATGTATGGACACATGATTTTAACAGTGAATGCTGTCCATATGGAATCCAGTGAAATCCATATCTCATGGATTTATCAATGCAAGAGATTGCACATTGCTCGGCAAATTTGATGCGCTACACTCCACATTTTCTAAATATCACGAATTTCTAAACACCTTAAAACTGCTCCTTTCTAGTCTTAACTTGTATGAGATTATACCGTAACAAACTTAATTTTTATTCCAAATTATTAAAGACACAAGAAGGCAGCAGTGATCTTGTAACCAATGAACGTGTCCATATCTCTAAGTTATTACTTGCTCAATCTCTCAAGAAATATTCAACAATGAATAAATATAGGTACAAATGCAAATATGGAGACAGTTGGTGAAAGAAAACTAAATTATTCATTTTGAATGTTGTACAATTCTAACTGACCTCTAATTGTATCTATCCCTTTATTAATAGTTTTATTTACATTAACCAGAATGATCAAATAATTAAGTGGAACGTAAGGTTCTTGGTTATTAATTTACTAAAAATAAATAAAAAATATTTAGCACAACGGACCAGCAAATTAAAACATGATTTCATTATTCTAAATGTTTTATTTTAGAAAATGTATTTATTTATATAGTTATCTAAGGCCAGATAGGAGAGAGCCACTGAAACTATTGAAGTTTTCCCGATGATAAAAAAATATATTTTATTTTATTTAAAAGGAAACCATAATAATTTTAGTATGTAACCACTTACATATGGAATCCATAATCAAAATCTAATTAACAATGTCATTACTGACGTTACCATACGGCGCAAATAAATATGAGGTATATATAGGTATATGCTAAAAATCGCTAAGGACAGAATCGACTACTAATAGAAATGTCAGAATTCATATGCAACGAACTAGACAAAAAAAACTATATCGATGAAAAAATATTTAAGAGCTTCAGTGAATACCGTCTCCATCAAAATAACGTAAATCACACCCCGATTATTCTTCACATGAATATCAGGAGCATAGAAAAAACATCAACGAGTTTATAATCAATATATATAAAGAAACCCGCGTTTCCCTATCCGCCAAGTTTTCTTCGCAACCAGATACTACGACCCCCTGGTGGATATGGTGGATAGCCCTTGGTGTCCCATTGAGAATATGCGAGTTTGGTGGGGGTGGCTGAGCATGGGTGGGAGTGGGTGACGAAAATGTGCATTTCAGCACATTGTTTTGTTATGGGAAGGCCGCAAATGCTTCAGATTGTTTTAAAATAGGTGCGCTGACTGTGTCGGTGAGTCAAGAAGGTTCCGGAAAAACCTGCTCTAGAAAGTTCTGGAAGGAGAAGGTTCTAGAAAATTCCCGAAAGTTCTATAAGGTTTTAAACTGAGTGGCGGAATGTGTCAGTGTGTCTAGAAGGTTCCTGTACATTCGAATTTCTTGGAAGTTCTGGAAGGAGAATGTTCTAGAAGGTTCGCGAAAGTTCTATGACGATCCAAACACTGTTCTAAAAATCTACGCGTGCGAAGCCGCGCGGGCACAGCTAGTAACTATTAATAATGCTTCGAAAAAGCCGGCATGCATCGTGTTTAACAGAAACACTCTAACCGTGAAGTGAACTATCATGTACCTGGATACAAATACATCGCTACGACACATAAAATAAACAAAAACAGTGGCATTCCGATGTTCGTTCAAGACGATTGTGACACTATGTGCGAGGAAGAAATTAAAATAAATGGAACAAACTGCCTACACCTGCAAATCAAGTACCGTAACAAAAAAATTGACATTATCTCCCTCTATAGAGCACACCCGCAAATGTTTGTTTGTTTCTTGAAGAATGGCGGCAATTACTTTTAAATTATAGAAGTGCAAGTACAATAATACCTACTAGGTGATATTAATTTAAACATCTCGCGCGATTATACATCGAATAATAAAGATATCTACCTTAACATGATGGCAGAATTAAATTATATATCCTGTATAAACTCTCATACTAGAAATGCGTGTGGACAAAGACCATCGTGAATTGACCATATTTTTTTAAAATGACCTTTAAATTTCATCGCGTTTGGTCACAACCTTCAAATATGTGAGAAACACATAACGCAAATTTTCTCAATAGGACCGGAAAATATCCTACTAGGACCGCAAAAAATGTTGAATTTTTTTATCGCATTGTCAGCAATGGACCGTGCTGTATGCACACTGTTAAAATAACGTTTAAATTTTATCGCGTTTGGTCACAATCTTCGAAAATGTGAGAAACACATATCGCAAATTTTCTCACTTGGACCGGCAAATGTCTTACTAGGACCGCAAATTTTTTTGAATATTTTTAACGCATTGCCAGCAATGGACCGTTCTATATACACACTGTGAAAATGAAGTTTAAATTTCATCGCGTTTGGTCATAATCTTCAAATATGTGAGAAACACATAACGCAAATTATCTCACTTTGACCAGCAAATTTTAACTAGGACCGCAAAAAATTTTGAATTTTTTTAACGCCATGCCAGCAATGGACCGTGCTAGATGCACACTGTTAAAACGAAGATTAAATTTCATCGCCTATGGTCAAAATCTTCAAATATGTGAGAAACACATAACGCAAATTTTCTCACTTGGACCAGCAAATTTCTTACTAGGACCGCAAAATTATTTTAATTTTTTTATTGCATTGCCAGCAATGGACCGTGCTGGATGCACACTGTCAAAACGAAGTTTAAATTTCATTGCGTATGGTCACAATCTTCAAATATGTGAGAAACACAGAACGCAAATTTTCTCACTTGGACCAGCAAATTTCTTACTAGGACCCCCAAAGATTTTGAATTTTTTTATCGCATTGCCAGCAATGGTCCGTGCTGGATGCACACTGTTAAAATGAAATTAAAATTTCATCGCGTTTGGTCACAATCTTCAAATATGTGAGAAACACATAACGCAAATTTTCTCACTTGGACCAGCAAATTTCTTACTAGGACCTCCAAAGATTTTGAATTTTTTTAACGCATTGCCAGCAATGGTCCGTGCTGGATACAGACTGTTAAAACGAAGTTTAAATTTCATCGCCTATGGTCACAATCTTCAAATATGTGAGAAACACATAAGGCAAAATTTCTCAGTTGGACCAGGAAATTTCTTACTAGGACCGAAAAAATTTTTGAATTTTTTTAACGTATTGCCAGCAATGGACCGTGCTGTATGCACACTCTAAAAATGAAGTTTAAATTTCATCGCGTTTGGTCACAATCTTCAAATAGGTGAGAAACACATAACGCAAATTTTCTCACTTGGACCAGAAAATTTCTTTTTAGGACCGCAAAAAATTTTGAATTTTTTTAACGCCTTGCCAGCAATGGACTGTGCTGGATGAACACTGTTAAAACGAAGTTTCAATTTCATCGCGAATGGTCACAATCTTCAAATATGTGAGAAACACTTAACGCAAATTTTCTCACTTGGACCAGCAAATTTCTTACTAGGACCGCAAACTTTTTTGAATATTTTTAACGCATTGCCAGCAATGGACTATGCTATATGCAAACTGTGAAAATGAAGTTGAAATTTCATCGCGTTTGGTCATAATCTTCAAATATGTGAGAAACACATACCGCAAATTATCTCACTTGGACCAGCAAATCTGTAAAATGAAATTAAAATTTCATCGCGTTTGGTCATAATCTTCAAATATGTGAGAAACACATAACGCAAATTATCTCACTTGGACCAGCAAATCTATAACTAGGACCGCAAAAAATTTTGAATTTTTTTAACGCCTTGCCAGTAATGGACCGTGCTGGATGCACACTGTTAAAATGAAATTAAAATTTCATCGCGTTTGGTCACAATCTACAAATATGTGAGAAACACATAACGCAATTTATCGCACTTGGACCAGCAAATTTATAACTAGGACCGCAAAAAATTTTAAATTTTTTTAACGCCTTGCTAGCAATGGACCGTGCTAGATGCACACTGTTAAAACGAAGTTTAAATTTCTTCGCCTATGGTCAAAATCTTCAAATATGTGAGAAACACATAACGCAAATATTGTAGCTTGGACCAGCAAATTTCTTACTAGGACCGCAAATTTTTAAATTTTTTTTTATTGCATTGCTAGCAATGGACCGCGCTGTATGCACACTGTGAGAATGAAGTTTAAATTTCGTGGCGTTTGGTCACAATCTTCAAATATGTGAGAAACACATAACGCAAATTTTTTCACTTGGACCAACAAATTTCTTACTAGGACCGCAAAAAATTTTGAATTTTTTTAACGCATTGCCAGCAATGGACTGTGCTGGATACACACTGTTAAAACGATGTTTAAATTTCATCGCCTATGGTCACAATCTTCAAATATGTGAGAAACACATAAGGCAAAATTTCTCAGTTGGACCAGCAAATTTCTTACTAGGACCGAAAAATTTTTTGAATTTTTTTAACGTATTGCCAGCAATGGACCGTGCTGTATGCACACTCTGAAAATGAAGTTTAAATTTCATCGCGTTTGGTCACAATCTTCAAATAGGTGAAAAACACATAACGCAATTTTTCTCACTTGGACCAGAAAATTTCTTTTTAGGACCGCAAAAAATTTTGAATTTTTTTAACGCCTTGGCAGCAATGGACTGTGCTCGATGAACACTGTTAAAACGAAGTTTCAATTTCATCGCGAATGGTCACAATCTTCAAATATGTGAGAAACACTTAACGCAAATTATCTCAATTGGACCAGCAAATTTATAACTAGGACCGCAAAAAAATTTGAATATTTTTAACGCATTGCCAGCAATGGACCGTGCTATATGCACACTGTGAAAATGATGTTTAAATTTCATCGCGTTTGGTCATAATCTTCAAATATGTGAGAAACACATAACGCAAATTTTCTCACTTGGACCAGCAAATTTATAACTAGGACCGCAAAATTTTTAAATTTTTTTTATTGCATTGCCAGCAATGGACCGTGCTGGATGCACACTGTCAAAACGAAGTTTAAATTTCATCGCGAATGGTCACAATCTTCAAATATGTGAGAAACACTTAACGCAAATTTTCTCACTTGGACCAGCAAATTTCTTACTAGGACCGCAAATTTTTTTGAATATTTTTAACGCATTGCCAGCAATGGACCGTGCTGGATGCACACTGTTAAAAGGAAGTTTTAATTTCATCGCCTATGGTCAAAATCTTCAAATATGTGAGAAACACATAACGCAAATATTGTAGCTTGGACCAGCAAATTTCTTACTAGGACCGCAAAATTTTTTAAATTTTTTTATTGCATTGCTAGCAATGGACCGCGCTGTATGCACACTGTGAGAATGAAGTTTAAATTTCGTCGCGTTTGGTCACAATCTTCAAATATGTGAGAAACATATAACGCAAATTTTCTCACTTGGACCAACAAATTTCTTACTAGGACCGCAAAAAATTTTGAATTTTTTTAACGCATTGCCAGCAATGGAACGCGCTGTTTGCACACTGTGAGAATGAAGTTTAAATTTCGTGGCGTTTGGTCACAATCTTCAAATATGTGAGAAACACATAACGCAAATTTTTTCACTTGGACCAACAAATTTCTTACTAGGACCGCAAAAAATTTTGAATTTTTTTAACGCATTGCCAGCAATGGACTGTGCTGGATGCACACTGTTAAAACGATGTTTAAATTTCATCGCCTATGGTCACAATCTTCAAATATGTGAGAAACACATAAGGCAAAATTTCTCAGTTGGACCAGCAAATTTCTTACTAGGACCGAAAAATTTTTTGAATTTTTTTATCGTATTGCCAGCAATGGACCGTGCTGTATGCACACTCTGAAAATGAAGTTTAAATTTCATCGCGTTTGGTCACAATCTTCAAATAGGTGAAAAACACATAACGCAATTTTTCTCACTTGGACCAGAAAATTTCTTTTTAGGACCGCAAAAAATTTTGAATTTTTTTAACGCCTTGGCAGCAATGGACTGTGCTCGATGAACACTGTTAAAACGAAGTTTCAATTTCATCGCGAATGGTCACAATCTTCAAATATGTGAGAAACACTTAACGCAAATTATCTCAATTGGACCAGCAAATTTATAACTAGGACCGCAAAAAAATTTGAATATTTTTAACGCATTGCCAGCAATGGACCGTGCTATATGCACACTGTGAAAATGATGTTTAAATTTCATCGCGTTTGGTCATAATCTTCAAATATGTGAGAAACACATAACGCAAATTTTCTCACTTGGACCAGCAAATTTATAACTAGGACCGCAAAATTTTTTAAATTTTTTTATTGCATTGCCAGCAATGGACCGTGCTGGATGCACACTGTCAAAACGAAGTTTAAATTTCATTGCGTATGGTCACAATCTTCAAATATGTGAGAAACACATAACGCAAATATTCTCACTTGAACCAGCAAATTTCTTACTAGGACCCCCAAAGATTTTGAATTTTTTTAACGCATTGTCAGCTATGGACCGTGCTGTATGCACACTGTGAGAATGAAGTTTAAATTTCATCGCGTTTGGTCACAATCTTTAAATATGTGAGAAACACTTAACGCAAATTTTCTCACTTGGACCAGCAAATTTCTTACTAGGACCGCAAAAAATATTGAATTTTTATAACGCATTGCCAGCAATGGACCGTGCTGTATGCACACTCTAAAAATGAAGTTTAAATTTCATCGCGTTTGGTCACAATCTTCAAATAGGTGAGAAACACATAACGCAAATTTTCTCACTTGGACCAGAAAATTTCTTTTTAGGACCGCAAAAAATTTTGAATTTTTTTAACGCCTTGCCAGCAATGGACTGTGCTGGATGAACACTGTTAAAACGAAGTTTCAATTTCATCGCGAATGGTCACAATCTTCAAATATGTGAGAAACACTTAACGCAAATTTTCTCACTTGGACCAGCAAATTTCTTACTAGGACCGCAAACTTTTTTGAATATTTTTAACGCATTGCCAGCAATGGACTATGCTATATGCAAACTGTGAAAATGAAGTTGAAATTTCATCGCGTTTGGTCATAATCTTCAAATATGTGAGAAACACATACCGCAAATTATCTCACTTGGACCAGCAAATCTATAACTAGGACCGCAAAAAATTTTGAATTTTTTTAACGCCTTGCCAGTAATGGACCGTGCTGGATGCACACTGTTAAAATGAAATTAAAATTTCATCGCGTTTGGTCATAATCTTCAAATATGTGAGAAACACATAACGCAAATATTGTAGCTTGGACCAGCAAATTTCTTACTAGGACCGCAAATTTTTAAAATTTTTTTTATTGCATTGCTAGCAATGGACCGCGCTGTATGCACACTGTGAGAATGAAGTTTAAATTTCGTGGCGTTTGGTCACAATCTTCAAATATGTGAGAAACACATAACGCAAATTTTTTCACTTGGACCAACAAATTTCTTACTAGGACCGCAAAAAATTTTGAATTTTTTTAACGCATTGCCAGCAATGGACTGTGCTGGATACACACTGTTAAAACGATGTTTAAATTTCATCGCCTATGGTCACAATCTTCAAATATGTGAGAAACACATAAGGCAAAATTTCTCAGTTGGACCAGCAAATTTCTTACTAGGACCGAAAAATTTTTTGAATTTTTTTAACGTATTGCCAGCAATGGACCGTGCTGTATGCACACTCTGAAAATGAAGTTTAAATTTCATCGCGTTTGGTCACAATCTTCAAATAGGTGAGAAACACATAACGCAATTTTTCTCACTTGGACCAGAAAATTTCTTTTTAGGACCGCAAAAAATTTTGAATTTTTTTAACGCCTTGCCAGCAATGGACTGTGCTGGATGAACACTGTTAAAACGAAGTTTCAATTTCATCGCGAATGGTCACAATCTTCAAATATGTGAGAAACACTTAACGCAAATTATCTCAATTGGACCAGCAAATTTATAACTAGGACCGCAAAAAATTTTGAATATTTTTAACGCATTGCCAGCAATGGACCGTGCTATATGCACACTGTGAAAATGATGTTTAAATTTCATCGCGTTTGGTCATAATCTTCAAATATGTGAGAAACACATAACGCAAATTTTCTCACTTGGACCAGCAAATTTATAACTAGGACCGCAAAATTTTTAAATTTTTTTTATTGCATTGCCAGCAATGGACCGTGCTGGATGCACACTGTCAAAACGAAGTTTAAATTTCATCGCGAATGGTCACAATCTTCAAATATGTGAGAAACACTTAACGCAAATTTTCTCACTTGGACCAGCAAATTTCTTACTAGGACCGCAAATTTTTTTGAATATTTTTAACGCATTGCCAGCAATGGACCGTGCTGGATGCACACTGTTAAAAGGAAGTTTTAATTTCATCGCCTATGGTCAAAATCTTCAAATATGTGAGAAACACATAACGCAAATATTGTAGCTTGGACCAGCAAATTTCTTACTAGGACCGCAAAATTTTTTAAATTTTTTTATTGCATTGCTAGCAATGGACCGCGCTGTATGCACACTGTGAGAATGAAGTTTAAATTTCGTCGCGTTTGGTCACAATCTTCAAATATGTGAGAAACATATAACGCAATTTTTCTCACTTGGACCAACAAATTTCTTACTAGGACCCCCAAAGATTTTGAATTTTTTTATCGCATTGCCAGCAATGGTCCGTGCTGGATGCACACTGTTAAAATGAAATTAAAATTTCATCGCCTATGGTCACAATCTTCAAATATGTGAGAAACACATAAGGCAAATTTTCTCAGTTGGACCAGCAAATTTCTTACTAGGGCCCCCAAAGATTTTGAATTTTTTTATCGCATTGCCAGCAATGGACCGTGCTGGATGCACACTGTTAACGAAGTTTCAATTTCATCGCGAATGGTCACATCTTCCAATATGGTGAGAAACCATATAACGCACTTTTTTCATCACTTGGACCAACAAAATTTCTTACTAGGACCCCCAAAGATTTTGAATTTTTTTATCGCATTGCCAGCAATGGTCCGTGCTGGATGCACACTGTTAAAATGAAATTAAAATTTCATCGCGTTTGGTCACAATCTTCAAATAGGTGAAAAACACATAACGCAATTTTTCTCACTTGGACCAGAAAATTTCTTTTTAGGACCGCAAAAAATTTTGAATTTTTTTAACGCCTTGCCAGCAATGGACTGTGCTGGATACACACTGTTAAAACGATGTTTAAATTTCATCGCCTATGGTCACAATCTTCAAATATGTGAGAAACACATAAGGCAAAATTTCTCAGTTGGACCAGCAAATTTCTTACTAGGACCGAAAAATTTTTTGAATTTTTTTAACGTATTGCCAGCAATGGACCGTGCTGTATGCACACTCTGAAAATGAAGTTTAAATTTCATCGCGTTTGGTCACAATCTTCAAATAGGTGAAAAACACATAACGCAATTTTTCTCACTTGGACCAGAAAATTTCTTTTTCGGACCGCAAAAAATTTTGAATTTTTTTAACGCCTTGGCAGCAATGGACTGTGCTCGATGAACACTGTTAAAACGAAGTTTAAATTTCATCGCGAATGGTCACAATCTTCAAATATGTGAGAAACACTTAACGCAAATTATCTCAATTGGACCAGCAAATTTATAACTAGGACCGCAAAAAATTTTGAATATTTTTAACGCATTGCCAGCAATGGACCGTGCTATATGCACACTGTGAAAATGATGTTTAAATTTCATCGCGTTTGGTCATTA